>CM049319.1:54410916-54725916 GCA_026874595.1 Sipunculus nudus | reverse complement strand
ACGTAATCCCTGAAATGGGATTGGGTTATTTAAGTCATACTACATCTTGTACATTTTTAATATGTCTCATAAATGTTTCAGGTAAACATTTTTCATCAACATTTATAAAACATTTTAAAATGTTTTTAAAATGTTTAAAAAACGTTTTGGGAACTCATTTATGTGCCCTATGGGTAAATGTTAAAAAAATGTTTTATAAATGTTTTTAAAAAATGTTCTGTTGTAACATTTATGCGTTGTTTTTAAAAAATGTTTTTAAAATGTTTTAAAAATGTTTTGATAAAAATGTTCTTTTGTAACATTTATGGGCCGTTAGTAAAAACGTTTTAAAAATGTTTTTAAAACATTTTTAAAAGATGTTCTGCTGAAACAATAATGCAACATATTGAAAATGTTTTAAAAATGTTTGAAAAGATAAATGAAATATATTCACAATAGCTTGAACACTCAGACCCTCCCCTTCAACTGTTTAGTCTGGCATGCTGAATTTCCCGCGAAAATGTGGTCTCTACAGGGAATCAGTAACTCTAGTTGATTCCAATTAAGCCGCAATCCGTATAAAAAAAGCGAGTTCGCCGGAGGAGTTACATGATATAAGGTATACACTGATAGTTGTAGTGCACAGGACCACATTATATAAGCATAATATGAACATGCTGTACTTTTTGACACTTAATTATTTCCAAGTTTTTTCTTTGTAAAGCTTCATTTCTAAAGGTATAATTTATTCTGAACAAACTGCCTCCTGGCAGATAAGAAATGTTTATATTTAAATACATATTAATCTTACACATAATTAATATATATATATATATATATATATATATATATATATATATATATATATATATATATATATTACATCTTTAACAATCGAAATATGTCTTATAAATTTTTAAAGTAAACATTTGTATCAACATTTTTTAAATGTTTTGTTCATTATTCATATTTTTTTCATTTTCTTTTCAACAATTTTTTTTATTCATTAACATTTTTTAAACATTTTTAACTTTTACAGTCACAAGTATGCCTAAGGCAATGACAGATGACGCAGTCAAGTAATCCCTGAAATGGGATTGGGTTATTTAAGTCATACTACATCTTGTACATTTTTAATATGTCTCATAAATGTTTCAGGTAAACATTTTTCATCAACATTTATAAAACATTTTAAAATGTTTTTAAAATGTTTAAAAAACGTTTTGGGAACCCATTTATGTGCCCTATGGGTAAATGTTAAAAAAATGTTTTATAAATGTTTTTAAAAAATGTTCTGTTGTAACATTTATGCGCTGTTTTTACAAAATGTTTTAAAAATGTTTTAAAAATGTTTTGATAAAAATGTTCTTTTGTAACATTTATGCGCTGTTAGTAAAAACGTTTTAAAAATGTTTTTAAAACATTTTTAAAAGATGTTCTGTTGAAACATTTATGCAACATATTGAAAATGTTTTAAAAATGTTTTGTGCTACCTGGGTAACTTCATTTATCATTAATTAAATAAAAAAATATCATAATAATAAAAAAATAAATATAACATACAACAGGGAATCAAGGCTTTGGTCACCTGATTTTAACATATTGATAAAATATATCTGAAAATACAGTTTCATAATAATATTATATGTTATTAAATAACAGGTATATATTGTAAAAAATGATTTTGTGTAAAATAAGTATATATAATATTTTCAGAATACAAAAAAATAATATAAAGTAAAACTAATAAAATGTTTTCAAATATGATATATTGATAAATCAGTGATATAACAGTGACTATTTTGTTAAATAATAAAATTCTATATAAATATATTAATAATTATAATTTCAACAATTATTATTATTATAAGATTAATATAGTTATATATAGTCTTGATTTAATTCTTACCTAAGTAGTAAATTTCAGACTTTTTAAAAAATAAAAACATTTCAGCAAAATTTTATGTTAGTGAATCTCAGGAAATGAAAGCAAAAAATGAAGCTCTCACTCTTTTGTCGTGGCCATATAACAGTTTCTGTGCAAGTGGAGTGGTCCACCATGCAGTGAACATTAAATGTAGATTTGGGACACTTACACAGCAAAGAACTTCGTCATCATGAAGTTCTCTGTCAGATTTGAGAGCTCACAGAGGATTATTAAATAATTAAAAGTTAAAATTAATCTATTTAGAGGTTAAAAATCAAGTACAATTTAATCGAGGGCTTACAATTCAGTGCATCTATTCTACAATGCATTGTTATACACCTACTGCCTACATGTATATTGATTCTTCAGACTTCTCTCATCTTGTTTACATAAAACAGTTGGCTCTGTTATTTCTCCTTGAGTTCAAATAATCATTTTCATTATTTTAAATGAATTTTGATTAAATCTATTTATTTTTAGAGCTTTGGTACTTTATTATCCTTAAATGAAGGAGTTTGAGGGGGGAGTTATATTTCTTTTAACCAGTAGATGATGAATTCAGAACAGCTGCATAGATAATATTTACATCAATATGTGTAGTGATTCAGCCCCTGAGGAAGTTATCATAAATTGATTCAAAGTGTCTCAATATGTCAGTGAAGTCTCATTTAATAACACAAGTGAACTGATCAATGAAATATTCCCAAAATGATATATGGGGCTGCAGCTCTGCTATTCTCTGTGCCACAGCATTCAAAATAGTGTGTAAACTGTGGGTAAACAAAAAGCAAAAAATTGGATGATTTCTTAATTTTTTTGAAATGTTAAAACCACTGATGATAGTGTTGTCACTTGCAAAATAAAGAAAAAATCTCTTGAGGGCTAAGATAAATGGTTAAGAGACTGATTGGACATTGATTTAAGCTCTCTATTAAAAGTAAGTCTTTGCACTCAAATGTCCAAAATTTTTTAGGGTATTTTTTGTATATACACTAGTGTGCTCTAGATCCAGTTTCAGCATTTGCCTATAGATCCTTTCACTCTCATAGAAATAAAGTGGTGAAGATACTTGGCTAAGGTAATACTTGTTCCTTTACTTGCTAAAATTAACTACTGGGTAGCATTCAATTTGGTAAAATATTTACTTTTTATTTATAGGAGATTAAAATTGATTACAAAGGAAATAAATGAATAGAGAATTGAATTAAAGGTGTAAGAATTAAAAATCGAATTAATTCTAAGGCTCGTCACAATCACAGGCTTAATAACTCTCAGTTTTTGCAGACCTTGCCAAAATGTCTGACTACATCAACGGTCACACCAATGGCCATCAGGAGAATGACAAGGTGAGCTTTATACTTGGTTTTCATCCAGAAGTCATATTTGTATTATAGTCCAGTTTCATCCCCTCATGTCCACCTGTTTTTTGCTATGAAAATTTATATTTGTTACATTTCAAGAGAAACAATTATAGTGTAGAGGAGAGGATTTCAGAACCTAATTTTCAACTAGGTAACTAAATTCCTACCTTATTTCTTATTTGAGTAACAGAATTTTCTGAAAATATGAGAAATCAGTCGACATTTTACAACATATCAGACCCACTAATGGCGGTCAAGGTCATTGGTCACATGCAAAAACAGCCTCAACTGACAGCTGCTGATTGGATGATCTCATGTAAACACTCTAAAGAATATAACCAGCTAAAACAAAGATGGCTACTTATGGAGGGACACACAATATCTGCCAGATCATGATAAAGAGACTAAAATGTTGTGAAACATGAACAGGGGATTTATTGTAAAATTCTTAACTGCAATATTAGGTTGTCACTTCCATGTGTTGTTTACCTGGAAAATATTGAAAAATATAAACTTTTAAGTAAATCATCTACAAAAAACAGGTTGACAGCAGGTGGTGAAATGGACTATAGTGCTAATGGACTTGTTAGTCTGTACGCAAAATGGCAGCCTGTTGGGTCATTTAGAAATCTTGAGAGATCAGGGTTTGATCAGTAATTGACCAATCCATCACAGCCCATATGCTTTTCCCTTATAACCTAATTACAATGAGCCCCCAGAAAAGGTCCTACACAGAAGGTCATCCATGCCCATGGTTGAGAGAGCTGTTTACAAGGCAATAATGACGTCACAAAAGTTGACATATGACGTCACATTGACTGACATCATCAACTGGAATCGCCGTTCTCCATTGATGGATATATCGCAGTCACTGTGAACTGTCTTGCCATATTTTGGATTATTTGGCTCAAACTAATTACATGCTAGGTAAGAAATTATTATTCACTCGGTAGTCAGAGGAATGGTTCCTGCAACCTTTGGCCTAGAACTTTTTATACTTTCTCCTTTGTATTAAAAAAATATCCAGAAAAACATCCCAAAATGGATACTGGCACAGACTAAAGGTGTTCTGTTTGGCAGAGCTCTGTCAAATTATGCAAATGTTGTGCTTGTCAGATGCTTAATGGTTTATAGTGTCAACAGTCACTCGATTGGTTGCTTGTTAGTCCAATGCTTATGATTATTTATTGAATGAATATGCGATTTAGGTCACATAGAGTTCATGGATAGGTCAATTAAGGGCACAGAAATATAATAGGAAAGTACTCCTAATACAGTCTCAAGGTAGGAATTTATATGCAGAGAGAGTTTTTTGGGGTCATGTGACCCTAGTAGAAGCCAGTGGAATGCCCTGAGGTTGACCACACCCTCATTCGAAAATTATAACAGCAGATAGCACTATTTGCAGGGTGCCCCCAGAAATGTTAGGTAATTTTATCAGGGTTCCAGTAAATGTCATCCAGGCACCGTGCCCCTTTTCTGGCATTTTTTTTCCATTCATGTTACTCTGACTAAAATACAAGCAACTGTTTTCACCAGAGGTCTGTTGACAGTTGTAACGTTACCTGTGTGATGCCTTACCCATTTCAGATGGATAAAAAAGTTAATTTTTGCCCTGATTAGGTTCTGTCAGATAATTATAAAATGACTATAGCTGCTAATACTAAGTAGTGATGGTCTTTGCATTTTTGGTTAGATATACAAAAAAAGCTCAGCCATTTTATATATCTGTCTGTGATGGAACATTTTATTCTAAACCGATTGTCCGTCTGTCTGTCCTCCTGTCTGTCTGTTATCTTAGCAGGACTTTGATGGGTATTTCATGAAACTCACCATAACTACTTACCAATAGCTTATCTCACCTGATCTCGATTTAATATGGGCAAAATCCAAGCATATTTGATAAGGTCAGAGGTCACTAAGCTACTTTGTGGTGTCACCGCAATAACTTACCAGGAATATAATGGATTTAGATACAACTCAATAGAAATATAAATCAATATAATCTTGCCTAAGTTCCGTTTTAGCAAAATCCAAGCATGTTTAATGAGGCTAGAGGTCACTAGACTCTGTGTGGGTTGCCATGGGTACATTAATTTTTTAAAAAAATTTTTGTTGGTGTAGGTAACCGCCTCCATTTTGTAATGCTCACTTATCTAATTCTTAAACTAAGTATGAACATCTGCAGAGTTTCCATTTCGGTTTGGGACTACTTGACAGGGCGGTAGCACTCCTATCATTTTTATTTTGTATCCTGGTGTCACCCAGGCCCGGTGTCTACCGCACCTGTGGGTCCTAGGTGTGCAGTCATCCCCATTGCTGGGTCATAACAGATGCACTCATATGTGAGTGATACACGGCTGCGGGGCACAGCCTTCCCATTAAGCCTGCAGAATGCTCACCCTGGGTGGGGGCCGACCGTGAAAAACCTCACCGCCTCCGCTGAGATTAGAACCCACGATCTCCCGGCTTTGAGTCCTGTGCTCTACCCCTGAGCCACAGAAGCCGGTTTTCCATGGGTACATGAATTAAACTCTTAAAGATTGACCCATAGAGTTTCTCACCAGCATTACATTCTTGGCAAAATTCACACATACTTGATGAGGTCAGAGGTCACAAGATATGCAATGCCTGTATTATGCACCATTTGTGGTGCTCTTGTTTTATCTGATTTCTTCATATCAAACTGGGCTTCCTCTGATTATATAAAGACACCATGTACTTGTTGATACAAACACTTCAGTAATCAATAAATTAAATGCATAAACCTTGTTTTAACTATCAATTTTGCTGTGTTGACAAGTTCATCCTCGCAAGTTGATTCCTGAGCTGCTGAAGCAGTTCTACGATCTGGGCTGGTGCACTGGTACAGGAGGGGGGATCAGCATAAGAGATGGGTGAGTCCATATACATGGCCACATAATATACAGGGCTCAGCATTTAGGACGGGCGAGTCCATTCACATGGTAACATGATAAGCAGGGCTCGGCATTTAGGAAGGGTGAGTCCATTCACATGGAAACATGATATATAAAGGGATAGGGCTCAGCATTAAAGATGGTGAATCCATTCACATGTTCACATGATAACCGGGGCTCAGCATTAAGGATGGATGAGTTCATTCACATGGTAACATGAAGAATGATAGTCAAGAACTGGTTAAAAACTGAAAAAATGAATTTATCATGTAAAGATATTACTTCAGAAAATGAGTGTATTTGGTTTTTAGTCAACTATTTTAAGGAATGTTCGAAATTGTTATAGAGGACTTTTGTTTTATTTTTTCAGAGACAGAATCTACATAGCCCCATCAGGAGTCCAGAAGGAACGGATACAGGTAATATTAGATAGCACATAAAGAATACATACCTCTGCCAATATCTGGATTCAAATCAAAAGTCAATTAACAGTTGACCTGATTGGACCTAGACCCCACCCCTTGGAAAATATGACATCATTGAAGTGAAATCACTCCTGTAAATGCACTTCACTGTATAATGATGACATCTCCATGATTCCTGTTTTAGTGCATCAGAAATAAAGCTTAAACAATTGCTGAATCTTAATATTAACATTATCAGGAAAGTTTCTCTATGCTACAGCTTGCATGTTACAGAACAAAATTGGTAAAAAGTATCAAATGCATGGTAAAGCATAAAGACTGATCTGTTATGAACCTTTAGGTACATTAACATTTGCAATAATGGGTGTATTATGTCATGTTGATCGTTCATTTTCATTGACTATGAAGTTTTTATTTTGCATGGTATTACCACCAAGTGGCATGCACACGATGTATATACTTGAAGCAACTGATTGCACAGGTCTGGTTCAAGATATTTCACTTGTGTACAGCAATAGAAAACAGTTTTAGAACAAAATATTTGCAGATACCATTACATTTTAAGGAAATATTACACATCATTTAACATGCCTCTTACATGAGTAGGTCCCTTTAATTAAAATGAATCATATAATATTTACTCTGGTTCATTTAAACTATTTTTAAATATGTGAACTTTGCATTTGATTTCATCATTTTGTCAGTTCATGTTCATCATTGCATTTTGTTTAATTATAATTCTGTTTCAGCCAGAGGATCTGTTTGTACAGACACTTTCTGGAGAAGATGACTGTACACCACCTCCTTCGAAGAAACTGAAAAAGTCTCAGTTCACACCGTTGTTCATGATACATATCTTATGAGAGGTCAGAAACAATTCATTTCATTTATTCTTTGAATACATGTTTCTTAAATATAGTTAGCACATTGTTAACATTGTTGCAGTTTTGCTATCACCAAATCAGACTATCGATTAGTCACTTTAGTTTTGACATTTCTCTGGAATGGTTAACCTGTGTTGTAATGGTACAGTGTCCAAATGGCTACATGCAGCAATCTTTTTTGTTATGTACCCTGTGATTAAATATAGGCCGATAAAACATAAATACGCCAATAATGTTTTTCTATACAACTAAGAATTTTCCCTGGGGTTTATGCTGATACTTGGCTATAGTAAGCCAACAGGTAGGACTGACATATGGATTTCAAACATGACTTACACATGGCCCACCACTAAAGAAAGAATTTGTATGATTTTTGGGTCATGAGGTCAAAGGTCAAGGTCACAAGACTCACTTATTTAAATAGATTATGGCTGCATTTTAAGCCAAGATTTTCATCCCAAACTTTCCATCATGCAGATTTTGCTGACTTGTCAGTATAGGGAGAGCATGATTAAATTTGGGGTCACAAGGTCAAAGGTCAAGGTCACAGGGGCCATCTGTTCACAAATAAGATTCTATATGATAACTCCAGTTTAGTCTGACATGTTGGTTTCAAACATAACTTATAGATGTATATGGCTTACCACTACAGTAAGAACCCTGTCAATTTTAGGGTCCAAATGTCAAAGGTCAAGGTCACAGGACCCATTTCTTTAAAAGGAATGTGTATGCATTTCAAGCCAAACTTTTCATCACAAACCTTCCATCTTCAAGATATTACTCACCTGCCAATAAGGGAAGATTCTTTTTTGATTTGGGGTCATAGGGTCAAAGGTCAAGGTCACAAGGCCCATCCATTCACAAACTGGTTTATGGATGATAATTCTGCTTTGGCTAGACAGATTGGCTTCAAACTTGATAAATTAATGACACACCACTCAAGTAAGAAACATATTGATTTTCAGGGTCCAGAGAATTGTGAATGCAATGTAAATCAAACTTTTCATCTCAAACTTTCAATCTTTTATATATGGCTTAATTGCCCAAAGTGGAAGAAATCTGTAGATTTTTAGGTTACCTGGTCAGGGGTCAAGGTCACTGGACCCACATTTTAGAGAAGATTGTTACAATAATCTAATGCAAGTTGAAGGATAATAAGTTCTCAGAATTTTTGGTCAAAAGGTCATTGGTAAAGGTCACAGGACGGTCATTCTGAAAAAAGATGTCTATAAAAATTTCCTTATAGACAAATACAGCTGAGCATCAAGACCCCTGGGCCCCAGGTCTCTGTAATGCAGAGAATATCTGGGAGTTCACTTTACAAGGGATTGGTACAAACTGAAAAATGCCTTTCTGGTCATGTGCTTTCCTGTCGACATTGTTGAAAGATTAAGGAAAATAAATTATTATTGAATAGGTTCAGTTATAAGGCTTACAATACTATAATGTTTGTAAGGTTAGTGTTTGACATGAAATTAAAATCTTTCATTTACCAAATAGAAAAATAAATACCTTAAGGTCTGGTTAAAATCAGTTTGAACATGAATCTACAAAACATGCAGAAATCTAAACTTATTTTACTTTCATTCAGACCAAGCAGTGAACAGTGGAATAACATATATTCCTTAAATTTTGCATGTGTATAAATCTCACATAGCTCTTTGACTTTATCATATGCAAAACTGGTGGCCCAACTTACAACAATTTTTGCATGGTGTCCATCTGTTCATCTGCCTACAGTAAAAATCCCTCATATCTCAGCAGTGGTTTTACTTATCCACCTGAAATTTTGCATATGTATACATCTTTGATAGCTTTCTCTTTCAAATAACAGGTGGCATCATCTACAGTCATGTTTACATTGCAGACATCCATACTAATATGCAGCAAATCTCACTTTATTTCCCCCTGCCACTCAATCCATGCATCACTTCACCCTTTGCTTGTCAACTAACCGTATTTGAGTTTATCATGAGAGGCTCCTGCATCTTTGATATCTAGACATAAAAGTGTACATAATGAGTAGCTATTCTTGAGTTTCACGCATGCAGTAGGGTTGATCCTGCTGCAATCTTCAGGCAACTGAGTGTCAGCAGGCACTGCTGATCAAGTCATTGTCTTATAGTCCAGGCTAGTTGGGTCAAGGTGTTTTATATATACATGTATATGTATATATAAATATATTTCCCCTTGCCACTTATGAGGCACTGCTGATCCAGTCATTGTCTTATAGTCAAGGCTAGTTGGGTCAAGGTGTTTTATATATACATGTATATGTATATATAAATATATTTCCCCTTGCCACTTATGAGGCACTGCTGATCCAGTCATTGTCTTATAGTCAAGGCTAGTTGGGTCAAGTTGTTATATATATACATGTATATGTATATATAAATATATTTCCCCTTGCCACTTATTAGGCACTGCTGATCCAGGCATTGTCTTATAGTCAAGGCTAGTTGGGTCAAGTTGTTATATATATACATGTATATATATATATAAATATATTTCCCCTTGCCACTTATGAGGCACTGCTGATCCAGGCATTGTCTTATAGTCAAGGCTAGTTGGGTCAAGTTGTTATATATATACATGTATATGTATATATAAATATATTTCCCCTTGCCACTTATGAGGCACTGCTGATCCAGGCATTGTCTTATAGTCAAGGCTAGTTGGGTCAAGGTGTTTTATATATACATGTATATGTATATATATATTTCCCCTTGCCACTTATGAGGCACTGCTGATCCAGTCATTGTCTTATAGTCAAGTCTAGTTGGGTCAAGGTGTTTTATATATACATGTATATGTATATATAAATATATTTCCCCTTGCCACTTATGAGGCAATGCTGATCCAGTCATTGTCTTATAGTCAAGGCTAGTTGGGTCAAGGTGTTTTATATATACATGTATATGTATATATAAATATATTTCCCCTTGCCACTTATGAGGCACTGCTGATCCAGTCATTGTCTTATAGTCAAGGCTAGTTAGGTCAAGGTGTTTTATATATACATGTATATGTATATATAAATATATTTCCCCTTGCCACTTATGAGGCACTGCTGATCCAGTCATTGTCTTATAGTCAAGTCTAGTTGGGTCAAGGTGTTTTATATATACATGTATATGTATATATATATTTCCCCTTGCCACTTATGAGGCACTGCTGATCCAGTCATTGTCTTATAGTCAAGTCTAGTTGGGTCAAGGTGTTTTATATATACATGTATATGTATATATAAATATATTTCCCCTTGCCACTTATGAGGCAATGCTGATCCAGTCATTGTCTTATAGTCAAGTCTAGTTGGGTCAAGGTGTTTTATATATACATGTATATGTATATATAAATATATTTCCCCTTGCCACTTATGAGGCACTGCTGATCCAGGCATTGTCTTATAGTCAAGTCTAGTTGGGTCAAGGTGTTTTATATATACATGTATATGTATATATAAATATATTTCCCCTTGCCACTTATGAGGCACTGCTGATCCAGTCATTGTCTTATAGTCAAGGCTAGTTGGGTCAAGGTGTTTTATATATACATGTATATGTAAATATAAATATATTTCCCCCTTGCCACTTATGAGGCACTGCTGATCCAGTCATTGTCTTATAGTCAAGGCTAGTCGGGTCAAGGTGTTTTATATATACATGTATATGTATATATAAATATATTTCCCCTTGCCACTAATGAGGCACTGCTGATCCAGGAATTGTCTTATAGTCAGGGCTAGATGGGTCAAGGTGTTTTATATATACATGTATATGTATATATAAATATATACTGTGGTTGGCTTGTTTTTTCGCGTTGGTTTCAAATTTGTGATATTCGCCGTAGGGGTAAAGCTGCGAAATTGAAACCACGCAGATATGAAACCTTGCTGTCATTGGAAATAGTCCCTGCTGTAGCCATAAGGTGGCAATAATGGGCATTAGTGGGGAATAAATATAATCCAAATGACTATCATGTTGATCACAGCGTGCGACTTGTCCATGATCTAGTTTTGTATAAAAAAATTCTTGTTCTGCATGTTCTGCATGTCTTATTTTATTTATTAAATTGCGATCAGTCGATCTGATCATTTGCAGCTTAGAGTTACACTTCTTTTTTCACATTCACACTCACGGGGATCAGGCAGACCTGTGCGCAGCTGCTTCACGGATATGGCCCCTTCAGTAACCAACTTGTTATTTCCATGGAACGATGTTTCTATTTCTTAATCCGTACATAATATGAGCAAGGTTGAGTGGAGGGCCCAATTTATATTGATATGTAATGGCAAAGCTGTGAAACCAATGCCCCTTTGAAGCAGCTTCACCAGGTTCCGGCAGTGACGGTCATTCATTGTTGTTTGAGCAAAACATAACTTTGTGTAATAGAAAACTCATACCTATTTTGGTGTTTATTAAAATATTAACTTATGTCTCATTGCGAAAATGGAACCCTGTAAAACTATGAAAAATTGCTTGAGTGCGAAAAATTGAGCCCCATAAATATAAAGCCAACCACAGTATATAAAACAAAAGAAATCAAGCACATTTTGAATTTGCAAAATTTTTCCAAAATTTAGATGAGTGACGTGACCGATGGATCCATTGTTTAATTTTTTTTCTTATATTTCAGATGCAGGAGCGGTTTTTCCAAAATTTAGATGAGTGACGTGACCGATGGATCCATTGTTTAATTTTTTTTCTGATATTTCAGATGCAGGAGCGGTGATCCACACTCATTCTAAATATGCCGTTCTGGCCACCATTATTTGTCCCGGCAAGGAGTTCAGTATTTCCAATCTGGAGATGATCAAAGGAATTAACAAGTGCAAATCAGGTTAGTTCTTCTTCTTCTTCTATAAAATGAGACGAAGTGCATGCACATAAAAAATAGTGGCAGCAAAGAATTATATAAAGAGAAAAAAATTGGTCTCTTGGTGACACATCTTGTGAATTTTGCTGAGAATGTAATTCAGGTGAGAAACTGTATCATACTGTACTGATGAAACTATTCATAATGAGTTTCATGAAAATCCATCAGAAGTGATCACAGGGACCACCAAAGTCTGATGTCTCTGACCTCATTAAATTTTCAAGAACTTTGCTGGAAATTGAACTTAGGCCAGATAATATATTGAATAATCTCTGTTGAGGATGATCAAAATCTGTCATATTCGTAAAAGTAGCCTAGTGACCTCTGACCTAATTGAATATACATGGATTTTGCCCACAATTGAACTCAGGCAAGAAAATCTATTGGTAAGTAGTCAAAGTGAATTTTGTGAAAATCCATGAAAGCCCCCGTAAGTTATCACAGAAACCCTAAAATAAGACAGACAGACGGATGGAAGGACAGATTTTGGGTATACCATAATACGTTTTGTCAGAGACAGGTGTATAAAAATGATTAGGACAGACAACATGTAGCCAGAAAAACCCTTTTGTTCAAGCAGGCTTAATGCCTGGAAGTAAACACACATAAGCTGATGGGCATTTGGATTTTACTCCGTTACATGTGTGCCGATTGTACCTCTGGTTGCATCATATGTGCTACCAGTAGTGACCATGCTAGATGAAAATCTTTAGATCTGTGATAGGCAGTATTATGGATTGGCATGGTCTGATTACATGTTTCCATGGCAACAAATACAAAACATATATAGAGGGAACAACAGAGGGAACTAGAAATGTTCTTTCAAATACATACATGCCTCAGGGATTGGAGCATAAGTCACTGTAACTCCAGAGTGCTGGGTGCTCAAGCGTGACCTGAACAGGTGGCCAGGCCACCATAATGAGGCAGGTCCTTCTGTGCATTTGCCTATTTTTTGTCCCACATTCCCAGGTTCATTTTTGCAAATGATACCATACTTTTGTGAATAAAACTTGACGATGCTCCGAATCTAATCTATTCTTCCAGATCTACCGGCGTCCGTTAACTTTATCTTGTGAGCGGGATATCTTGAAAAGGATTCACCGTCAGAATTTTATTTCCTCAGTAAAGATGTATATTGACAAATCTCGGTCAAGTTCAAAGATGGGTGACCTTGACCTATTTTTCTACATTTTAGAGCTGATTATAGAAAAAACACTTAGATGCTTATTACTCAGTAACCATTTGGTGGATTTTCACAAAACTTACTATGATTATTGGGACTGATTGTCTGTACCTGCTACACAGGTTTGGTGGCGCCATCTACAAATTCTGATTTTTAATGAATTTTTCTTGGATTTTTCAACTTTGTCCTTGTGAGCAGGATATCTCTTAAATGATTCACAATAGGAATTTTATTTCTTTGGTGAAGATGTATATCGACAAAATCTCGGTCAAGTTCGAAGATGGGTGACCTTAATCTACTTTTCAAGGTCACAGAGGTTATAATAGAATAAAACTAAGAAGCTTATAATTCAGGAAGCATTTGGTGGATTGTTATGAATCATGGTACATACCTCTCCATTTTAAATTTATAACTGAGACATGTACCTGTAGATATACATCCATGTGAGAACAGATATTTAGTACTTGTTACTGTTACCACCTCTAAACACTGTTCTTTTGGCTGAGGGTTTTTTTCAGCTTCTGCTGATATTCTAGTTTAGCTCAGTTGACTAAGAGTCTTCTGAGCTATGATCACTCATTGTTCGTCATCCAGCAATCCGGCTGTCTGTCATTAAACAGGGCACAAATCGTAACTGCTGGACCTGGAATCTTCTAAGTTTACATCCAGAGAGGTCTATGGAAAATTTCTTTGGAAACCTAGAATTAGTTCTCTGTTACCCATATTCTTCGATCTATGGGGCTCTGAAATACCCCCCAGAATAATGGAAAATTTGACACAAAAACCAAGTATCTGAACAACTAATGCATTGATCACCATGATTTTTTCATGGATATTGATCATGGAGTATTTCATCAGTTTCTGCAGACTAGTGGCGCCACCTGTATTTTTTTATTTTTTTTACAATTTTTTTAGCTCAGCTGACTTTCAGTCATGCTGGGCTATAGCGATGGGTCTTTGTCCGTCGTCCTTCCGTCTGTCCGTCCGGCCGGCCGTCCGTCCGGCCGTCCGTCCGTTAGCAGGGCACAAATCGTAACCATAGGCGCTAGGGCCATGAACCCTATGCAGTCTTAGAGGTTATAAAAAGATCTCCTTGCAAACCTGAAATTAGGTCACTGCGACCTATATTCTTGAAGTTATGGGGTGTGTTTGCACCCCCCAGAAATAACTCTTTGAGACAAAATTTTCATCCCAAACCTTCCATCTTTCACATACAGCTCACCTACCAACAGGGGAAGAACCATAATTTTTTTTAGGTCAAAAGGTAAAAGGTCAAGGTCACAGGAGCCTCTTCTTTGAAAAGCCTGTGGATGCATTTTAAGCCAACCCTTTCATCCCAATTCTTTGATTTTTCACATATAGCTCACCTACTAAGTTGGAGAAGAATCCTATAGATTTTGAGGTCACAAGGTCAAAGGTCAGGGTCACAGGATCCACTTCTTTGAAAAGGTTGTGGACACATTTCAAGCTAGACTTTTCATTCCAGACCTTCCAGCACTGATATCGCTTCTCTGCCAACAGGGGAAAAGACCTGTTGATTTTGAGGTCAAAGGTCAAGTTCACAGCACCCACTTCTTGCGTGGAGTCATTTTCAGGCAAACTTTTCAATCTGTACCTTCCATCTGTCATATATGGCTTACCTACCAATAAGGGAAGAAGCCTATTGATGTTGAGGTCAAAAGTCAAAGGTCAAGGTCACAATATTTAATTGTTCTAAATGCTTGTGAGCATATTTCAAATGTAACTGTTCAACCCAAACCTTCAGTCTTTCACATATGCCACATCTATGCATCACTCAGTTTGACTCAAACTTCATATTTATGGGTCTTTTTGCTTGAATAAATAACTTATTGATTTTGGGGTCAGCTGGTCAGCAGGTTAAAGGTTGCAGGTCAAAGTTATTCACCCATTGGTTGCCAAGTAATTACACCAGATTTAAGTGGTTAGTAGTTACCCATCATTTAGAAAGAATCCAGTTGATATATGGGCAAAAGGCCAAGGTCATAGGTCAGGGATGTTCACAATTACTTATTTTATAGACCATCTCTATTTTTCTTGTATATATAACCATCCCACTCCAGCTGGTACATCTCCCTGTGTGGCTGTAATTGTGAGTGACACTGGTGACATATGACTCCCTTTTGTATCAGCCTATTAAGTGATAAGGCTCAGTGATAAGTACCTCATTACTTCATAACAAAAACACTGTTGTCAGAATGCTTCAGCCAGGAATTAAGACTATGAGAGTATAGTATTAAGGTTTAGCTACTGATTTATAAGATGATGGGAACATTTTGCAGTTTATTTTATGGAATCCTAGCAATAAACTTAGTTTCCTAGATATCTGAATATTTTAATATATATCACCACATATAAAAGCAAGTGTTTGTTCTCATAATATTTGGATGTGTACCTTGATTTAGGATGGCTTTTTGTTTTATTTCAAGACTCTTAGTCATGCTTTCTGCATTTCTTTTCTTTCAGGTTTGGCAGTTCACTACCCTGCTGACCCTATTGAAAAGCAGAGTGATAATAAAAAATATTGGACTTACACTTTTTACAATTGCATATCTATAAATCTGATATGAGGGCCTGGACATGCCTTTTGAATTATTTTGGGCATTCATTACTGGATAATTTGCCCCAAGTTTGGTCTCTTATTGGAGAATGTGGGATATCAAATGTCAAACTTGTCAGAAATCCATTATGTCTGCCAGTTAGCCACCTTAGAAATTCTTTCTTCAGTGCAGTTTCAGTAATTTTTCTTTAATGTTTGGTCCTATTTAGAGAATGTTTGTTGTCTGATTTCAGACTTGTCAGAAGTCCAATATGGCCACCAGGCAACCATCTTTTAATTCCTTTTGATCATATTATCTCAAGAACAGTTAAAGTGAATGCAGTTGGATGTATATTTATGTAATCTTGTAAAGGATTGGGTCAAATATTTCTGAATAAATATTACCATCATTTATAAAAGTGCAGTACAGTTGGCTTGTATTGAATAAAAATTCATACAGAAGCACCTGTTTCTCAATAATTCTTGCATGTATTTCCTTGATTTTTGCTATATATTTGTATATACGGATACTGTGTTTTTGACCAGGTTCCGCCGCCACCGCCGCCACCGCGTTGTTTCCGGAGAACTCCTCTGAGACTACTGGACGGATTTTTCCGAAACTTACACAAATTTTTGGGTCACATGTGAACTGGTGCCTAATCAAGTGACCTTGACCTCTGACCTTTCCTGTCTGCCCAGCGTCCATTTGTGCGTCTGTTTCCACACATAAACCAACATATCTCGGGAACCGTTTGACCGATCAGGAAAAAAATTTTACACAAATGTAGCCCTGGGATAGCTTTATAACATCCACAAAATAAGGTGGCGCCACCTGCAACCATGTTTGCACAGTGTCCATCTGTTCATCTGCCTTGGGTTAAAATCACTCATATCTCTGCAGTCATTTGACTAATTCACCTTAAATTTGGCATGCGTATACATCCTAGATAGCTTTCTTGATTTTATGACAGGTGGCGCCACCTACATTCACGTTAACACTGCAGACATCCAAGCTCATATCTCGGGAACCGTTTGACCGATCAGGAAAAAAATTTCACACAAGTGTAGCCCTTGGATAGCTTTATAACATACACAAAAATGGTGGCGCCACCTGCAGCCATTTTTGCACAGCGTCCATCTGTTTGTCTGCCTTAGGTTAAAATCACTCATATCTCTGCAGTGGTTTGACTAATTCACCTGAAATTTGACATGCGTATACAACCTAGATAGCTTTCTTGATTTTATGACAGGTGGCGCCACCTACCTTCACGTTAACGCTGCAGACATCCAAGCTCATATCTCGGGAACTGTTTGACTGATCAGGAAAAAAAATTTAACACAAATGTAGCCCTTGGATAGCTTTATAACATACACAAAAATGGTGGCGCCACCTGCAGCCATTTTTGCACAGCGTCCATCTGTTTGTCTGCCTTGGGTTAAAATCACTCATATCTCTTTAGTGGTTTGACCAAATTACCTGAAATTTGACATGCGTATACATCCCACATAGCTTTCATGATTTTTTGACAGGTGGCGCCACCTACTTTCACGTTCATGCTGCAGACATAAATGCTTATAGATCCGGACTCGTGTGACCAATCAGGAAAAAAAATTTACACAAATGTAGCCCTTGGATATCTTTATAACATACACAAAAATGGTGGTACCACCGGCAGCCATTTTTGCACAGGGTCCATCTGTTTGTCTGCTGTGGGATAAAATCTCTCATATCTCTGCAGTGGTTTGACTTTTCCACATGAAATTTTGCATGTGTATACATCTTGGATAGTTTCTCGTTCAAAAAACAGGTGGCGCCACCTACAATCATGTTTATGTGATGTGTGTTTCCCCTTGCCAATCAATCCATGCCTCACTTCACCCGTCCTTCTCTGATTTTGGCGGATACACGTAGTCGCTTGTCGACTACCTGTATTCTAGTTTGATCTTATATTTGCCCTTTGTGGTGTTCCTTTGAGACTGACAGGTTTCAAGCAAGCTGTTGGAATAGTTCCTGATAGCTTAACAATCATGCATTTTCCTCAGACCATCAATTCACTGTGTTTTAACCAGACATAGGTGATATATATTTCTGTTGTCATAGAAAATTTTCAACAAATTGGCAAATTGGTTCTTCAAAATTTGACTGGAAGTTGTGAATCTCAGTCCATGATGTCACAGGTCATGCTTGGCAGCTGAGCGTCATAACCCATGGGTCACTTGTTTTCTATTTTTGAGACCTTAAAAGATGCCGTCATCTGGTAACATGGCACAAATCGTAAAGACTAAACCTAGAATCTTCTTTCTTGACATGCAGAGAGGCCCATGAAAATTTCTACTTTGAAACCTAAAATTAGGTCTCTGTTATCAAAATCCTTTAGCTGTGGGGCTTCAAAGTACCCTCCAGAATAATGGAAATTTTGATACAAAATTACAAGTATCTGAACAACTAATGCATTGATCACCATGATTCTTTGCATGCATATTCATCATGGAATGTTTCATCAGTTTCTGCAGAATGGTGGCGCCACCTTGATCTTTTAAATTTTTTACAATTTTTTTCTCTAAGACCTTAAAGATGCCTCCATCTGTTAACAGGGCACAAATTGTTACTACTGGACGAAGAATCTTCTTTCTTGACATGCAGGTAGGCCCATGAAATGTCTCCTCGAAAACCTAAAATTAGGTCTCTGTTACCCAAAACCTCTCTGCTAGGGGGTTTGAAGTACCCCCCCCCCCTGAATAATGGAAAATTTGATACAAAAGGTCAAGTATCTGAACATCTAATGCATTGATCACCATGAATCTCTGCATGGATCTTTGTTATGGAGTGTTTCATCAGTTTCTGCAGACTTGTGGTGCCACCTGTATTTTTTTCAATTTTTTATCTTTATTTTTGAGATCTTAAAAGATGCGATCATTTGTTAACAGGTCACAAATCATTATGACTGGCCCTAGAATCTTCTTACTTAACATCCAGGGAGGTCCATGAAAAGTCTTCTTGGAAACCTGAAATTAGGTCTCCCTTACATATATTTTCCAAGCTATGGGGCTCATAAGTACCCCCAGAATAATTGAAAATTTGATACCAAAGCAGGGCACAAATCATAACCATTTGACCTAGAATCTTCTATTTGGACAATCAGTGAGGTCCATGAAAAGTGTTGATTGAAACCTGAAATTAGGTCTCTATTACCCATATTCTCTAAGTTATGGGTCTTATAATCACCCCTCAGAATAATTGAAATTTTGATACTAAAGCAGGGTACAAATCATAACCATTTGACCTAGAATCTTTTATTTTGACAACCAGGGAGGTTCATGAAAAGTCTTCTTGGAAACCTGAAATTAGGTCTCTATTACCCATATTCTCTAAGGTATGGGTCTTATATGCACCCCTCAGAATAATTAAAAATATGATACCAAAGCAGGGCACAAATCATAACCAGTTGATCTAGAATCTTCATACTTGACATCCTGAGAGTTCCTTAAAGTTCTCCTCAGAAACCTGTATTGAGGTCACTGTGACCTATATTATCTGAGTTACAGGCCATGTTTGAATACCGCAGAAATGATGCAAAATACACACAAATTGCCAGATTCCTCAGGAACAGCTGGATGGATTGTCATCAAATTTGATGTGCTTATGGGTCTTGATAAACTTCAGCTAATATGCATGAACTATGATGCCACCTACATTATCTTAATTTGTTTGCTGTGCAAGGACACATTGTCAACATGCCAGTCGGCTGAGGGTCATGACCCATGGGTCACTTGTTTTTGGTTTATAGTGGAAAGCTCAATGAACCATCCAAATGGGGATGGGGTATTGTAAAGGGCAAGGTGAAAGAATGCTAATACCCCCCTTCTTTTATGGTAAAGTATTATGGAATCTGTGTAATATTGTTATGTGGTAAGAGGTGTTAATATCTATTATAAATAATTACTGATTTTAACGCAATATTTTGGTACACATAAGATCAGTTACCAGTTCAGCAGATGGAAAGACAGATAGAGCGACAGGGAGAAATGATAATAGCCTAAATTGGTGTACCAACGCATTGTCTACCATTGTAAGACAGGTGTTTGGATTCCGATCTCCATATGTCGGTTAGCATATAGGTTTAAAAAAGAAGCTGATAAATGAGTATTTTAATGGACATAAATACTGAATGCAGACAAACAGTGATCACTATAGACTGGTATAATTGTTATAGCCATGTGAACGTAAACTTAATCAAGTAAGTCAAAATAGATTCTGTTATTAAAGGCATCAGCAGAAGCCAGGTTTAGATCTGGATGACAGTGTAAATGATATAAAAGTCAAAGGTACGGTAAATACCGGCCTACGCATAAGGCAGTAATTTAGGACAGGAAAACAGTACCAAAAGTGAGTCAGTAAGTAGCTGGGTCACATAGAATCGATTAGGAAACAAATAGGTACCCTGAATTTATCAGTGACAGGAATATGATGATATTACATGAGTTTTAGGTAAAACAAGGAAAAGTTTGTGCGTAGGCGAAAGCCGAAGCCATATATGGTTAGCTAAACATTCAGGTATGTCATAATGACACACATCCAATATCCAATAGAAAAAGTGTAAGATGATGTAAAGGTTTGTGACATAGTAATACTGATACAAAAACCTGTGTTGGGCTGGGAACTGGCAGACAGACCCACACTATCATCAACATGTAAACCAAGACAACTGGAAATAAAACAGCACAATATCCAACTTGGACTGTCTCAATTATTCACCTGACGCGCCGTGTGACTGTTATGGCCAGGGAAGAACTCCCCTAATTCCCAGTTGTAACAATATTATCAGATTAAATATTGTTGTAATAGTTATAGGTGGATTGATAAGTAATAGTGATAGTAATGGAACCCTGTAACAGGATCCAACCCTTTATATAAATATATCAAGATATGTGATCGTCCATACGGGAGAAAAAAAGTGTCCTTTATTTTGCCTTATAAATACAGTTTCAGATGACCCCTCAACCTGCAAGTGGTTCAATACAAGTAACCCTGCACCTGAACAGCAAGGTTCACCTTAGGTTCATTAAAGTCATCATATGTCAAAAAAAAAATCTGGCCATAGCAGAAGTTTCTATTACAAACCCTTGTGATTGTGAAACAGATTAGTGCATGGGAGCGTGCGTCCAGCACCACCAGCCTGACCTCTGACCAGAGTTTCTCCACTGTGACATCACAGGCTGGGCCCTGTGCACTCCTCTGTTTCATCTGCAGACCACAGCAGTACTGATTAAAATTTGATTTTATATGAAGTTTCTCGCACCTTTAGCTCAGCTGACTGAAAGTCATCTGAGCTATTGTGTCACTCTTTGTCTGTCATCCTTCAGTCTGTTCGTCTGTATGTCCTTCTGTCTATCTGTCTGTCTGTTTGTCTGTCCATCTTTTATCCAGGCACAAGTCGTGTTCGCTGGACCTGGAATCTTCTAACTTGCATACCAAAATTGAAAAAGCATATAAGTCAGCTAAACTTCAGCTGAGAGTCATGACCCATGGGTCACTGGTTTTTAGTTCACTCTGTGAACTTATGCCATGGCGCAGCGTCCGCCGTCCACTGTCCACTGTCAACTGTCCACCGTCCACCGTCTGTTACCAAACTTCTCAACAGCCAAAGCAGCTACCTTCATGAAACTTTGCAGAATTACTGATCATGGGATGGACATGCAAAATTAAGCTTTTGGATGCGCCACCTATGTTGACCTACTTTCTGCGGGAAGAAATGGTCTTTTCGACTTCTTTCAAGATAAGTCATAAAGTATTTATATTTTGACCTTCATATCATAGTCAACAGTTCCTTAGAGGAAGGGGAATAATTTGAGTATAAATTCAGTCAAGTCATATTCAAGATGGCGTCTCTACGGAACTTCAAATTTTGTCGATCGCAAAATATGACAGCTTGATGTGTTTCTATACATGATGTATTGTCTGTTACCAAATATCTTAGAAACTGCTGCAGCCTTCAGTTTCAAATTTCACAGGAATATTGATCATGTGACTGCCAGATGATTTTGACCTCCAGGTGGCGCCACCTGTGTTGACCTACTTTCTGCGGGAAAAAAAGGTCTTTTCCACTTCTTCCAAGATATGTCACAAAGTATCGAAATTTTGACCTTCATATCATAGTCAACAGTTCCTTAGAGGAAGGGGAATAATTTGAGTATAAATTCAGTCAAGTCTTTTTCAAGATGACGTCTCTACAGAACTTCAAATTGTGTGGGTTGCAAAATTTAGCAACTTGATGTGTTTCCATACAGGATGTATTGTCTGTTACCAAATATTTTCGGAACTGCTGCAGCCTTCAGTTTCAAATTTCACAGGAATATTGATCATGTGACTGCCAGATGATTTTGACCTCCAGGTGGCGCCACCTGTGTTGACCTACTTTCTGCGGGAAAAAAAGGTCTTTTCCACTTCTTCCAAGATATGTCACAAAGTATTGAAATTTTGACCTTCATATCATAGTCAACAGTTCCTTAGAGGAAGGGGAATAATTTGAGTATAAATTCAGTCAAGTCATATTCAAGATGGCGTCTCTACGGAACTTCAAATTTTGTCGATCGCAAAATATGACAGCTTGATGTGTTTCTATACATGATGTATTGTCTGTTACCAAATATCTTAGAAACTGCTGCAGCCTTCAGTTTCAAATTTCACAGGAATATTGATCATGTGACTGCCAGATGATTTTGACCTCCAGGTTGCGCCACCTGTGTTGACCTACTTTCTGCGGGAAAATGGTCTTTTCCACTTCTTCCAAGATAAGTCACAAAGTATTGAAATTTTGGCCTTCATATCATAGCAAACAGTTCCTTGGAGGAAGGGGAATAATTTGAGTATAAATTCAGTCAAGTCATTTTCAAGATGGCTTCTCTACAGAACTTCAAATTGTGTGGGTTGCAAAATTTAGCAACTTGATGTGTTTCCATACAGGATGTATTGTCTGTTACCAAATATTTTCGGAACTGCTGCAGCCTTCAGTTTCAAATTTCACAGGAATATTAATCATGTGACTGCTTAATGATTTTGACCTCCAGGTGGCGCCAGCTGTGTTGACCTACTTTCTGTGGGACAAAATGTTCCTTTCCACTTCTTTCAAGATAAGTCATAAAGTAATAATATTTTGGCCTTCATATTATAGTCAACAGTTCCTTAGAAGAAGTGGAATAATTCTAGTATAAATTCAGTCAATTCATTTTCAAGATGGCGTCTTTATGGAACTGTGTCGATTGCAAAATTTGACAGCTTGATGTGTTTCTATAAATGATGTATTGTCTATTACTAACTATCTTAGGAACTGCATCATGTGACTGCTAAATAATTTGACCTGCAGGTGGCGCTACCTGTGTTTACCTACTTTCTACAGGTTGTAATGGTCTTTACTGCTTTTTCCAAGATATGTCATAAAGTATAAATACTTTGGCTTTTATGTCATAGTCAACAGTTCCTTAGAGGAAGAGGAATAATTTGAGTATAAATTCAGTCAAGTGATTTTCAAGATGGCATATCTACGGAACTTGATGTGTTTCTATACATGATGTATTGTCTGTTACCAAATATCTTAGGAACTGCTGCAGCCTTCAGTTTCAAATTTCACAGGAATATTGATCATGTGACTGCTTAATGATTTTGACCTCCAGGTGGTGCCACCTGTTTAGCTACTTTCAGCAGGCTGTAATGGTGTTTTCTGCTTTTATCCAAAATATGTCATTAAGTATTTATTTGTTATAATCCACAAAAACAGAGTCTCCTCTAGGACCCTTGGACTGATCTTTCCAAAACCTGGCATATTTGTTCCCTCACCTATGTAGTTGTAGGTAACAATGATGGAGAACCTTTCTGTGCAGTACAAACCTGGGTTTCTTTTATATAACAACTCTCAATCTCAGGAGTGGTTCAACATATTTAGCTGAAATTTTGCATATTCATAGATCTTGGACTCCTCAGACTTACACTCAAGACTGATGATGCCATCTGCAATTGTTTTCCCATGGCATCCCTTGTACATTTGCTGTGGGTGAAAATTGCTCATATCTCAGAAGTGGTTCAATGTATTGATCTGAAATTTGTCATGTCTATCCATCTAGGAAAGTTTTCTCGTTAACCAGACAGGTGGCGCCACCTACACTACTTTTTGCGGAGTGTCCAACTTTGCATTTGCCATCTGATCGTCTTAGTGTTTGTTCAGTGTATTGGGTTGAAATTGTGCATGTCCATAGATCTTCATCACCTCAATCTCGTAAACAAGAGTGGTGGCGCCATCTGCAATAATTTTCCTGTGGTGTCCCTTCATACATTTGCTTTTGGTGAAAATTGCTCATATCTCAGGAGTATTGGTCTGAAATTTGGCATGTGCAGTCATCTTGGAAAGTTTTCTCATAAACCATATAGGTGACACCACCTACCTTGTGCAACAGGACAATGTCTACTTGGAAAGGAATGAATGGTATTTTCAAATTCATTTATTTTTTAATCACTTGCCAAATTGCACAGTAATTCACAGAGTGAACATTAGACCCCTGGGTCTCTTGTTTTAATATCCATCATGCAAGGGATATATGATATTAATGTTTAGCCCTCCAGCCAGGGAAAATCGCATTTTGCAGGGTATTTTGATATATTGTTTCCTATGATCTTAAATTTTGTAAATTACTTCATCTGCAAATCCTGAATGCCTACTAAATTATATATATACAGTACTGCATACACGCATAATTGTTCATAAATGTGATTAAAAAAGTTTTGGAAAAGTGTCCGTTAACAAGGCTTGTAGCAGCTAAATGGTGAGAGATTTTGTATTTTGCATTGAATATTTGAATTCCTGAGGAAAGAATTACATAAAATTGATCTGTTTTTGAGTAATTTTTTTTAAGTTGATAATTTGATGATTTTGTTACCAGGTTGTGACTCAGACCTCGACCCTTGTCATATGTAATTGTTGGAGAAGACATTATTACAGTACTCTAGTATGAGAAAGGGATAGCTATCCAAGTGCAATGTACATTATTTAACTGAGGTTCAGTTCACTGTCAGGACAAAAATTAGTGGTGGTAAAATGGAATAACAAGGTGCCCGCTATTCTGAGGTTTAATATGTGATATAAAGAAAAAAATGGGACCAGGAAGAAGTGGTCTTTATTTTGAGGTGGTCACTTTATCAAGGTGGTCATTAGGCAAGGTTTAACCATACTTTGATAGTCTTGAATTAGAGTCCAAAAGTATGAGTACACAGATAAAATGTACTTCAGTATGAGTACCAAGTGCTTGTACTGGTCCCACCTCTGTATGTGCTTGTTGTAGGAGATCTATCATCTTTCGTGACCTTTGTGAGCTCAGAGCAGTGTCATATGTCTTTTCCCAAACAGAGGTCACAGAAGAAAAAAATATTATTTTATTTTCAGCAGGTTTAATATTTTCAAAATAATACATGTGATTTTGCAGAACATTATCCTAAAGTTGAAACCAATTTTTTTTAATTCAACAGCATATTGGTTTAAAGTCTTGAAGATGCTGCAAGGACCAGGTAGGTTTTGACAGATTTGGCCACCAGATGGCTCTCATCCTTGCTTTGATCACTGCTTACCAGCTTGGAATGAGAACAGATGTACTATTGCAGCCAAAAGCTTTAAGTGATTGTCCTGCAGTGTTCCATTTCACTTGTTCATGTTATATGTTCCAGCTTTCTTAGTTATTGTTACCAGAATGATTTGATATGAACATTATTATCTTGTTGCTTCAAGTGCTTTTGCTTTCATATTTAGCTGAGTGAATGATTTAAGTATTTAGGACAGGCTCAGTGCTTCTGTGAATAATATTTGCAGCTTTGCTCTTGTGGCTTCAAAACTAGCTTAAAATCAACATGGCCATGCAAAGAAATATTGATTTTCCAATATATGATTTTTTTTTGCTAATAGAGACCAGGTTCTTGATGCTTACTTGTGCTATGGTGCAATTACCAAAATGTATTCCTAAAGATATTGAAAATGGACTTAATTTAGTGTTGTGCATATACATTGTTTCAAGAGCTGAAACCGGCTTCTGTGGTTCAGTGGTAGATCGCAGGACTAAAAGCTGTGAGATTGTGTGTTTGAATCTCAGCCGAGGCGGTGAGATTTTTTCACAGTTGGCCCATGCACCCAGGGTGTACGCTGCACAGGCTAAATGGGAAGGCTGTGCCCCATAGCTGTGAATCACTCGTGTACAAGTCATCTTTTGGGGTTCCTCGGTGTTATGAGCTAGCAATAGGAATTATTACACACCCAGGATCCACAGGTGCGGTACACACTATCCCTGGGTGACACCAGGATACAAAATAAAATGATACGAAGACCAGTTCTCCTGCCCTGTTAGGTAGTCTCAAACTGAAATGGAAACTGTACAGATTTACATACTTAGGTTAAGAATTAGTCAGCATTAAAAAATTGGAGGCGGTTACCTCTACCAAAAAATATATTTTAAAAAAATTCAAGAGTTAAGCACATGTTGGTATAATCTAGGCAAGCTAGCAAAATTCCATGTTTTGTGTCTCAGCCAATAAAGAAAAAAGGGGAAAACAGATAAATTTGCTGATTTGCACAGTATATGATGATTTGAACAATAAATTCTGCTTTGTTTTGCCCAGTGCTGAGTCTTTGCTTAAGCACCTTTGTCTCTTACTTTGTCACTGTTTCTCTTTATCCCTGTCTCTTTGTCTGTTTGTATCTGTCTTTTTTTTCTCTCCCTGTCTCTGTCTCTCTCTTTGTCTCCATGTCTTTCTTTGTTCCTCTCTCCCTGTTTGTGCAGCCACTCATTGTTTTTCTGTCAGTTTTTATGTCTTTGTCTCTTTGTCTGCCTCTCCCTCATGCTCTCTTCATTTTTAGCTCAGCTGACTGAACGTCATCTGAACAATAGCCATCACTTTGTTGATCGTCCCTCTGTCTGTCTGCCCTTTTTTTAAAAGGGCACAAATCATAACCACTGGACCTAGAAACTTCTAACTGAACACCTATGGAGGTTCAGTGAAAAATCTCCTTGGAAACCTGAACTTAGGCCACTTCAGTCTATATCCTCTGAGCCTTAGGGCTCAGAAGATCCCAAAGATTAATTTATAAATTTGATACAAAAGCTCCAGTATCTGAATAACTACAGCATTGATTGCAATGATTCTTTCCATATATATTGTTAATTGAGTGTTTCATAATTTCCTGAAGACTAGTGATGCCATCTGTACCTTTTCTAATTTTTATGCATTTATAACTCTATTTTTGATACCTTCAAATGAAGCAGTCAGGCCATTAATAGGACACAAACTATAAATGTTAGACCTAGAAACTTCTAACTGTACATCAAGGGAGGTTCTAGGCAAATCTCCTTGAAAACCTGAAATAAGGTCATTGAGACATATATTTTTTTTAACTATGGGGCTATAGCCCTAGAATATTCTAACACAATATCCAGGGAAGTCTTGGTGAAGTCTCCTTTTATTTTTGAAACTAGGTCACTGTGACCTATATTCTGTGAGCTAGGAGCAGAAAACCTAATTTTGAGCACCAAAAAAGTCACACAGGGTACAAATTTTAAATGTTAGATCGAGAAACAGAGGTCATTTTAATGTCCCTATGGATATATAAAATAAGGTCACTGTGACCTATATTCTGTGAGCTATGTGAAAGAACATGATTTGAGTACTCTACAAGTCAGATGGACACAAGTCATAGCAGACTGACTAAGAGACTTTTAAGTTCTAACTACTGGTAAGCATCTAGGGAGTTCCTAGTAAAATTGTCTTGGAAACCTTAAATAAGGTCACAAGGCATTGTTACTTATTATATGAGGATTATGGTGAATAAAACATAGTTTTGGGCACTCAGAAAGTCATTCTACCCATTGTTCAAGGTTCCTTAACAAATTTTTTCACAAGATCATAAAATCAGTCATTTACACATGGATTACCTCTATTTCAAATTCAGCTTAGCGTCATGGCCCCTTGGCCACTAGTTGTTATCTCTCTCTCTGTTTCTCTCTCTCATACACCCACAAGGTTTCCTTGCTGAACAAATCTCATGGTTACAGATGATACAAAACAATGCTGTTTACCTCATGCTTAATACTACTGTATCATTCCTAATAGAAGTTGCATGCTTATTACAAGTCTTACCCTCATTTTAGGTTCTGCCTTGCAATTGGTAATAGCTGCATGTTCAAGTTTTGTTTAAGGAAAAGTCCTTAATATCATTGCACTCAGACCTCCGGGTACCCATATAATTGAAGTATCATGGCTTTCTGCAGTGCAAGGCCAAGACCAATGCCATAGTGATACTATCATGGTTTAAAACTAGATATGCCATTTAAAACAAAAATAAATTAAACAGTTTAAATGCAATGCCTATATTTATAATTAAAAATAATATCATAAGTCAAGTTTCCATTGTCAGATAAGATTTATAGTAATTAAAAAGAGAAAGAGAAAACACATAAAGCCACTACTTGAACAGCTTCAAGTCAGGGACTCCCCCCCCCCCCCCCCCCAATTGCTCCTTCAGCAATGATAAAGATGGTATCTAAGTGAATGTTTCATTTTCAGTTTATAAATATTTTACTCTGAATAGCAGGGGGGATGATTGCATTGTCCTTCCCCCCCCCTTGCTAATAGTTTCGAAACTGCTCTTTCTGTACATATTGTGTTTGGTAACTAGACTGATCTTTGATGATTGATAAATGTTCCCCTAATAGCATACTAAAATATTATATTACTTTATATTCCCTTCTAATGTCAACATTACTATAGGAGGCCATGGCTAGAGCAATGCGTGATTATCCAGAAGCCTCTGCTGTCCTGGTGAGAAGACACGGTGTCTACATTTATGGGAAAAAACCTGGGAACGAGCAAAGTCAATGTGAGTAATATGAGTGAGATATATCTGTGAAAATTGTAATTTTAAATAAAAATAGAAAATGAATTTCATACATGTAACATTGAAAAAATATTTTATGAAAACATATAGGTAATATGCCCTTAATTTGCTTCTGTGGATGACTCAGGTAAGTTTTTATATCTTATGACACATGAATGTAAATTAGTATCATGAATATTATACTGTGGTTGGCTTCATTTTCGCGAGGCTGTAATTTCGCGATTTCTCAATTTTTAATGTTTCGCGAGGGGTTCATTTTTGCGATCTCACCAGAACCTATATCAAATCTTTGGGAAAGCAATACCTGTGGGTATTATAACATGAGAATAAGTCATGAGTTTGTGATATTCTTCTCATAGAACGATGGGCCCGTACACACAGCACACGTAGTTTAGTTCTAATTAAAGGGAACGTTTTCCCTATATCTGCATGGATGTTACTTAACATTTCTCATTGTTCTAACCTATTCCCATAGAATTATTGGCTACACTTACATTTTCGCGATTATTTCCCATTCGCGAATATCGCGAAATTAAAACCCTCGCAAACAAAAAGGCAACCACAGTATATTAGACATATAGAGAATCTATTCACAGACTATGTATAACCAAATGTGACTCAACTGTTCCTTTTAAAATATGTATGGTGACATATAACCCATGAGGTCTGGGTACCAGTTATCTATGTATTATTGTATTCTGATTATGCATGTACATTTCACAATAGTAAAGAAACTCTCTCTATGTATATACCATCCATGTAATGGCTTCAGCATTTAGAGAGCAGACTGCCGTATATCATTATTTCATGACACCTTGTCACATCACTGTAACCTCTCACCCACCCACTTTTATTCACCTGCATTTATTTATTTTCTATAGTATTTATTTTCTATAGTATTTATTAATGAACTCTAGGTAATACCTATAAGAAAAGTTCTTATAATATACACATCAACTGCTAAAATGTATCACTTTCTAAAGTCTGTAGCTGCATTTGTCGAGCACCTAACAGGACAAATTACCAACTAAAGTAAAGCCTGATACCAGCTCTTTTAAACAACAGTGACCCAAGACTGTACAAAAATTACATTGTGCTTACAACCATTAAAAACAGGGGTGTTATTACTTCATCTTGAAAAATGGCCCTAATATTAAAGGGCATTCTGATTGATACAGCATTTGTTTCAACCATGCACTTTGACAAGTTTTGATGTTGTGTGTTTCTGTTTGTACGGCTGAGTGTTTTGATTATTCTTATTGGATGTTGTGTGTTCCTGTTTGTTGGGCTCAGTGTTTTGATTATTCTTATTGGATGTTGTGTGTTCCTGTTTGTTGGGCTCAGTGTTTTGATTATTCTTATTGGATGTTGTTTGTTTCTGTTTGTTGGGCTGAGTGTTTTGATTATTCCTATTGGATGTTGTGTGTTCCTGTTTGTAGAGCTGAGTGTTTTGATTATTCTTATTGGATGTTGTGTGTTTCTATTTGTAGAGCTGAGAGTTTTGATTATTCTTATTGGATGTTGTGTGTTTCTGTTTGTAGAGCTGAGAGTTTTTATTATTCTTATTGGATGTTGTGTGTTTCTGTTTGTAGAGCTGAGTGTTTTGATTATTCTTATTGGATGTTGTGTGTTTCTGTTTGTAGAGCTGAGTGTTTTGATTATTCTTATTGGATGTTGTGTGTTCCTGTTTGTAGAGCTGAGTGTTTTGATTATTCTTATTGGATGTTGTGTGTTTCTGTTTGTAGAGCTGAGTGTTTTGATTATTCTTATTGGATGTTGTGTGTTCCTGTTTGTTGGGCTGAGTGTTTTGATTATTCTTATTGGATGTTGTTTGTTTCTGTTTGTTGGGCTGAGTGTTTTGATTATTCCTATTGGATGTTGTGTGTTCCTGTTTGTAGAGCTGAGTGTTTTGATTATTCTTATTGGATGTTGTGTGTTCCTGTTTGTAGAGCTGAGTGTTTTGATTATTCTTATTGGATGTTGTGTGTTTCTATTTGTAGAGCTGAGTGTTTTGATTATTCTTATTGGATGCTGTGTGTTCCTGTTTGTAGAGCTGAGAGTTTTGATTATTCTTATTGGATGTTGTGTGTTTCTGTTTGTAGAGCTGAGTGTTTTGATTATTCTTATTGGATGTTGTGTGTTTCTGTTTGTAAAGCTGAATGTTTTGATTATTCTTATTGGATGTTGTGTGTACCTGTTTGTTGGGCTGAGTGTTTTGATTATTATTATTGGATGTTGTGTGTTCCTGTTTGTAGAGCTGAGTGTTTTGATTATTCTTATTGGATGTTGTGTGTTCCTGTTTGTTGGGCTGAGTGTTTTGATTATTCTTATTGGATGTTGTTTGTTTCTGTTTGTTGGGCTGAGTGTTTTGATTATTCTTATTGGATGATGTTTGTTTCTGTTTGTACGGCTGAGTGTTTTGATTATTCTTATTGGATGTTGTGTGTTCCTGTTTGTTGGGCTCAGTGTTTTGATTATTCTTATTGGATGTTGTGTGTTCCTGTTTGTTGGGCTCAGTGTTTTGATTATTCTTATTGGATGTTGTTTGTTTCTGTTTGTTGGGCTGAGTGTTTTGATTATTCCTATTGGATGTTGTGTGTTCCTGTTTGTAGAGCTGAGTGTTTTGATTATTCTTATTGGATGTTGTGTGTTCCTGTTTGTAGAGCTGAGTGTTTTGATTATTCTTATTGGATGTTGTGTGTTTCTATTTGTAGAGCTGAGTGTTTTGATTATTCTTATTGGATGTTGTGTGTTTCTGTTTGTAGAGCTGAGTGTTTTGATTATTCTTATTGGATGTTGTGTGTTTCTGTTTGTAGAGCTGAGTGTTTTGATTATTCTTATTGGATGTTGTGTGTTTCTGTTTGTAGAGCTGAGTGTTTTGATTATTCTTATTGGATGTTGTGTGTTCCTGTTTGTTGGGCTGAGTGTTTTGATTATTCTTATTGGATGTTGTTTGTTTCTGTTTGTTGGGCTGAGTGTTTTGATTATTCCTATTGGATGTTGTGTGTTCCTGTTTGTAGAGCTGAGTGTTTTGATTATTCTTATTGGATGTTGTGTGTTCCTGTTTGTAGAGCTGAGTGTTTTGATTATTCTTATTGGATGTTGTGTGTTTCTATTTGTAGAGCTGAGTGTTTTGATTATTCTTATTGGATGCTGTGTGTTCCTGTTTGTAGAGCTGAGAGTTTTGATTATTCTTATTGGATGTTGTGTGTTTCTGTTTGTAGAGGTGAGTGTTTTGATTATTCTTATTGGATGTTGTGTGTTTCTGTTTGTAGAGCTGAATGTTTTGATTATTCTTATTGGATGTTGTGTGTACCTGTTTGTCGGGCTGAGTGTTTTGATTATTATTATTGGATGTTGTGTGTTCCTGTTTGTAGAGCTGAGTGTTTTGATTATTCTTATTGGATGTTTTGTGTTCCTGTTTGTTGGGCTGAGTGTTTTGATTATTCTTATTGGATGTTGTTTGTTTCTGTTTGTTGGGCTGAGTGTTTTGATTATTCTTATTGGATGTTGTTTGTTTCTGTTTGTAGAGCTGAGTGTTTTGATTATTCTTATTGGATGTTGTGTGTTCCTGTTTGTTGGGCTGAGTGTTTTGATTATTCTTATTGGATGTTGTTTGTTTCTGTTTGTTGGGCTGAGTGTTTTGATTATTCAAAAAAGATGTTGTGTGTTCCTGTTTGTAGAGCTGAGTGTTTTGATTATTCTTATTGGATGATGTGTGTTCCTGTTTGTAGAGCTGAGTGTTTTGATTATTCTTATTGGATGTTGTGTGTTCCTGTTTGTTGGGCTGAGTGTTTTGATTATTCTTATTGGATGTTGTTTGTTTCTGTTTGTTGGGCTGAGTGTTTTGATTATTCAAAAAAGATGTTGTGTGTTCCTGTTTGTAGAGCTGAGTGTTTTGATTATTCTTATTGGATGTTGTGTGTTTCTGTTTGTAGAGCTGAGTGTTTTGATTATTCTTATTGGATGTTGTGTGTTCCTGTTTGTTGGGCTGAGTGTTTTGATTATTCTTATTGGATGTTGTTTGTTCCTGTTTGTAGAGCTGAGTGTTTTGATTATTCTTATTGGATGTTGTGTGTTCCTGTTTGTAGAGCTGAGTGTTTTGATTATTCTTATTGGATGTTGTGTGTTTCTGTTTGTAGAGCTTAGTGTTTTGATTATTCAAAATGGATGTTGTTGTTTTCTGTTTGTAGGGCTGAGTGTTTTGATTATTCTTATTGGATGTTGTGTGTTTCTGTTTGTTGGGCTGAGTGTTTTGATTATTCAAAATGGATGTTGTTGTTTTCTGTTTGTAGGGCTGAGTGTTTTGATTATTCTTATTGGATGTTGTTTGTTCCTGTTTGTTGGGCTGAGTGTTTTGATTATTCAAAATGGATGTTGTGTGTTCCTGTTTGTAGAGCTGAGTGATTTGATTATTCTTATTGGATGTTGTGTGTTCCTGTTTGTTGGGCTGAGTGTTTTGATTATTCTTATTGGATGTTGTTTGTTCCTGTTTGTAGAACTGAGTGTTTTGATTGTTCTTATTGGATGTTGTGTGTTCCTGTTTGTAGAGCTGAAAGTTTTGATTATTCTTATTGGATGTTGTGTGTTTCTGTTTGTAGAGCTGAGTGTTTTGATTATTCTTATTGGATGTTGTGTGTTTCTGTTTGTAGAGCTGAGTGTTTTGATTATTCTTATTGGATGTTGTGTGTTCCTGTTTGTTGGGCTCAGTGTTTTGATTATTCTTATTGGATGTTGTTTGTTTCTGTTTGTTGGGCTGAGTGTTTTGATTATTCCTATTGGATGTTGTGTGTTCCTGTTTGTAGAGCTGAGTGTTTTGATTATTCTTATTGGATGTTGTGTGTTTCTATTTGTAGAGCTGAGAGTTTTGATTATTCTTATTGGATGTTGTGTGTTTCTGTTTGTAGAGCTGAGAGTTTTTATTATTCTTATTGGATGTTGTGTGTTTCTGTTTGTAGAGCTGAGTGTTTTGATTATTCTTATTGGATGTTGTGTGTTTCTGTTTGTAGAGCTGAGTGTTTTGATTATTCTTATTGGATGTTGTGTGTTCCTGTTTGTAGAGCTGAGTGTTTTGATTATTCTTATTGGATGTTGTGTGTTTCTGTTTGTAGAGCTGAGTGTTTTGATTATTCTTATTGGATGTTGTGTGTTCCTGTTTGTTGGGCTGAGTGTTTTGATTATTCTTATTGGATGTTGTTTGTTTCTGTTTGTTGGGCTGAGTGTTTTGATTATTCCTATTGGATGTTGTGTGTTCCTGTTTGTAGAGCTGAGTGTTTTGATTATTCTTATTGGATGTTGTGTGTTCCTGTTTGTAGAGCTGAGTGTTTTGATTATTCTTATTGGATGTTGTGTGTTTCTATTTGTAGAGCTGAGTGTTTTGATTATTCTTATTGGATGCTGTGTGTTCCTGTTTGTAGAGCTGAGAGTTTTGATTATTCTTATTGGATGTTGTGTGTTTCTGTTTGTAGAGCTGAGTGTTTTGATTATTCTTATTGGATGTTGTGTGTTTCTGTTTGTAGAGCTGAGTGTTTTGATTATTCTTATTGGATGTTGTGTGTTTCTGTTTGTAGAGCTGAATGTTTTGATTATTCTTATTGGATGTTGTGTGTACCTGTTTGTTGGGCTGAGTGTTTTGATTATTATTATTGGATGTTGTGTGTTCCTGTTTGTTGGGCTGAGTGTTTTGATTATTCTTATTGGATGTTTTGTGTTCCTGTTTGTTGGGCTGAGTGTTTTGATTATTCTTATTGGATGTTGTTTGTTTCTGTTTTTTTGGCTGAGTGTTTTGATTATTCTTATTGGATGTTGTTTGTTTCTGTTTGTAGAGCTGAGTGTTTTGATTATTCTTATTGGATGTTGTGTGTTTCTGTTTGTAGAGCTGAGTGTTTTGATTATTCTTATTGGATGTTGTTTGTTTCTGTTTGTTGGGCTGAGTGTTTTGATTATTCAAAAAAGATGTTTTGTGTTCCTGTTTGTAAAGCTGAGTGTTTTGATTATTCTTATTGGATGTTGTGTGTTCCTGTTTGTTGGGCTGAGTGTTTTGATTATTCTTATTGGATGTTGTGTGTTCCTGTTTGTTGGGCTGAGTGTTTTGATTATTCTTATTGGATGTTGTTTGCTTCTGTTTGTTGGGCTGAGTGTTTTGATTATTCCTATTGGATGTTGTGTGTTCCTGTATGTAGAGCTGAGTGTATTGATTATTCTTATTGGATGTTGTGTGTTTCTATTTGTAGAGCTGAGAGTTTTGATTATTCTTATTGGATGTTGTGTGTTTCTGTTTGTAGAGCTGAGAGTTTTGATTATTCTTATTGGATGTTGTGTGTTTCTGTTTGTAGAGCTGAGTGTTTTGATTATTCTTATTGGATGTTGTGTGTTTCTGTTTGTAGAGCTGAGTGTTTTGATTATTCTTATTGGATGTTGTGTGTTCCTGTTTGTAGAGCTGAGTGTTTTGATTATTCTTATTGGATGTTGTGTGTTTCTGTTTGTAGAGCTTAGAGTTTTGATTATTCTTATTGGATGTTGTGTGTTTCTGTTTGTAGAGCTGAGTGTTTTGATTATTCTTATTGGATGTTGTGTGTTTCTGTTTGTAGAGCTGAGTGTTTTGATTATTCTTATTGGATGTTGTGTGTTCCTGTTTGTAGAGCTGAGTGTTTTGATTATTCTTATTGGATGTTGTGTGTTTCTGTTTGTAGAGCTGAGTGTTTTGATTATTCTTATTGGATGTTGTGTGTTCCTGTTTGTTGGGCTGAGTGTTTTGATTATTCTTATTGGATGTTGTTTGTTTCTGTTTGTTGGGCTGAGTGTTTTCATTATTCCTATTGGATGTTGTGTGTTCCTGTTTGTAGAGCTGAGTGTTTTGATTATTCTTATTGGATGTTGTGTGTTCCTGTTTGAAGAGCTGAGTGTTTTGATTTTTCTTATTGGATGTTGTGTGTTTCTATTTGTAGAGCTGAGTGTTTTGATTATTCTTATTGGATGCTGTGTGTTCCTGTTTGTAGAGCTGAGAGTTTTGATTATTCTTATTGGATGTTGTGTGTTTCTGTTTGTAGAGCTGAGTGTTTTGATTATTCTTATTGGATGTTGTGTGTTTCTGTTTGTAGAGCTGAATGTTTTGATTATTCTTATTGGATGTTGTGTGTACCTGTTTGTTGGGCTGAGTGTTTTGATTATTATTATTGGATGTTGTGTGTTCCTGTTTGTAGAGCTGAGTGTTTTGATTATTCTTATTGGATGTTTTGTGTTCCTGTTTGTTGGGCTGAGTGTTTTGATTATTCTTATTGGATGTTGTTTGTTTCTGTTTTTTTGGCTGAGTGTTTTGATTATTCTTATTGGATGTTGTTTGTTTCTGTTTGTAGAGCTGAGTGTTTTGATTATTCTTATTGGATGTTGTGTGTTTCTGTTTGTAGAGCTGAGTGTTTTGATTATTCTTATTGGATGTTGTTTGTTTCTGTTTGTTGGGCTGAGTGTTTTGATTATTCAAAAAAGATGTTTTGTGTTCCTGTTTGTAAAGCTGAGTGTTTTGATTATTCTTATTGGATGTTGTGTGTTCCTGTTTGTTGGGCTGAGTGTTTTGATTATTCTTATTGGATGTTGTGTGTTCCTGTTTGTTGGGCTGAGTGTTTTGATTATTCTTATTGGATGTTGTTTGCTTCTGTTTGTTGGGCTGAGTGTTTTGATTATTCCTATTGGATGTTGTGTGTTCCTGTATGTAGAGCTGAGTGTTTTGATTATTCTTATTGGATGTTGTGTGTTTCTATTTGTAGAGCTGAGAGTTTTGATTATTCTTATTGGATGTTGTGTGTTTCTGTTTGTAGAGCTGAGAGTTTTGATTATTCTTATTGGATGTTGTGTGTTTCTGTTTGTAGAGCTGAGTGTTTTGATTATTCTTATTGGATGTTGTGTGTTTCTGTTTGTAGAGCTGAGTGTTTTGATTATTCTTATTGGATGTTGTGTGTTCCTGTTTGTAGAGCTGAGTGTTTTGATTATTCTTATTGGATGTTGTGTGTTTCTGTTTGTAGAGCTGAGTGTTTTGATTATTCTTATTGGATGTTGTGTGTTCCTGTTTGTTGGGCTGAGTGTTTTGATTATTCTTATTGGATGTTGTTTGTTTCTGTTTGTTGGGCTGAGTGTTTTCATTATTCCTATTGGATGTTGTGTGTTCCTGTTTGTAGAGCTGAGTGTTTTGATTATTCTTATTGGATGTTGTGTGTTCCTGTTTGAAGAGCTGAGTGTTTTGATTTTTCTTATTGGATGTTGTGTGTTTCTATTTGTAGAGCTGAGTGTTTTGATTATTCTTATTGGATGCTGTGTGTTCCTGTTTGTAGAGCTGAGAGTTTTGATTATTCTTATTGGATGTTGTGTGTTTCTGTTTGTAGAGCTGAGTGTTTTGATTATTCTTATTGGATGTTGTGTGTTTCTGTTTGTAGAGCTGAATGTTTTGATTATTCTTATTGGATGTTGTGTGTACCTGTTTGTTGGGCTGAGTGTTTTGATTATTATTATTGGATGTTGTGTGTTCCTGTTTGTAGAGCTGAGTGTTTTGATTATTCTTATTGGATGTTTTGTGTTCCTGTTTGTTGGGCTGAGTGTTTTGATTATTCTTATTGGATGTTGTTGTTTTCTGTTTGTTGGGCTGACTGTTTTGATTATTCTTATTGGATGTTGTTTGTTCCTGTTTGTAGAGCTGAGTGTTTTGATTATTCTTATTGGATGTTGTGTGTTCCTGTTTGTTGGGCTGAGTGTTTTGATTATTCTTATTGGATGTTGTTTGTTCCTGTTTGTAGAGCTGAGTGTTTTGATTGTTCTTATTGGATGTTGTGTGTTCCTGTTTGTAGAGCTGAGTGTTTTGATTATTCTTATTGGATGTTGTGTGTTTCTGTTTGTAGAGCTGAGTGTTTTGATTATTATTATTGGATGTTGTGTGTTTCTGTTTGTAGAGCTGAGTGTTTTGATTATTCTTATTGGATGTTGTGTGTTCCTGTTTGTTGGGCTGAGTGTTTTGATTTTTCATATTGGGTGTTGTTTGTTCCTGTTTGTTGGGCTGAGTGTTTTGATTATTCAAAATGGATGTTGTGTGTTCCTGTTTGTAGAGCTGAGTGTTTTGATTGTTCTTATTGGATGTTGTTGTTTTCTGTTTGTTGGGCTGAGTGTTTTGATTATTCTTATTGGATGTTGTTTGTTCCTGTTTGTAGAGCTGAGTGTTTTGATTATTCTTATTGGATGTTGTGTGTTCCTGTTTGTTGGGCTGAGTGTTTTGATTATTCTTATTGGATGTTGTTTGTTCCTGTTTGTAGAGCTGAGTGTTTTGATTGTTCTTATTGGATGTTGTGTGTTTCTGTTTGTTGGGCTGAGTGTTTTGATTATTCAAAATAGATGTTGTTGTTTTCTGTTTGTAGGGCTGAGTTTTTTGACTATCTCTTTGAGATGGCCTTCCACTTGAGACAATTAGGCATGGAACTAATGGCCAAAATGACGTACTGTGAAGGTGCCCACTTGTCTGATGTTTACAAGGAGTGAAGACTTTCTTGAAGTACAGGGGATTCCCTTTCCAGAACCAACATGCTTATGACAGGTGTTTTTGCTTATCAAGAATTGGGTATTAATGCATTACAATATGACAGGGTTATCAGTAATGTAGGGACAGATGATCAATTGAAATCATTGATTGGTTGGCTTTTGCAGATGATCATTATAAAGTGGAACCCCACAATTATGACCAACTTTGGGACTGACCAAAGTGGTCATAATTTAGGGGTGTTCTTTTTGGGAAACTATAATTTACCTGGATCGTATATTTGGGACCAAGAAAGGTGGTCGTAATTGTGGGGGTGGTCATAATTGCGGGGTGGTTGCAAGGCGGGATCCCACTGTACTTTGCTATCATAGAGTTTTTCACAAAGGTTAGGCTTTGTAACAGTTAAGTATGATTACATAAAATTAATGCGAACAAATTTAATGCCTTAACAATGCTTTATTTTACTAAATACACATGTAGGCTATAAAAAATATAGATAATTTAGCCAATCATTGACCAAGCCTATATTTTAATTGAGAAGATGTAAAAGTCTTTTGTTTGATCAGAAATTTCATACTTCTAACCAACCAAACCAAACTTAATTCTGATGAGTGATTATGAAATTAAAACTTTTAACTCTTCTCAAAAGTGATGGAAATGATGAATAATCCATCATCAGTTGATGATATGCTGTAAATGATTGAAAATGCTCAAGGAAGTGACCCTACACTCATTAGTGTTTTCTCTAGGTGGAATGTTTAGATAAGATGTTGCCAGTGCTGTCAACCTCATATACAGCTGATTTTACAGTTCATACTTGTCTTTTAGCTTTTATGCGAATATGAATTTGGCTGATCATATATAAAATTATTTTACATATGTATACACATTACAGCTTAACAGGGTTGTCATTTATAGATTTGGCATTAACACATTACAATATAACCAGGTTATCAGTGTATCCCTGTCTTTAGCTTATAAGGCCCCTACAGGTTTCAGTAAAACAGGCTTATAGCCAGGTGATATACTGTGGTTGACTTTATATTTGAAGGGATAAAATTTCTTAATTTTCAGATTTCAGTATTTTATGCGAGGATGTCTGTTTTTTAGCACACCGTACTACAAGTCATCTGAGCTAAAGTCGTGGTCCTTTGTCTGTCTGGTGGGGCGATCCATTAACAGGGCATGTTTTGAAACCGTTGGACCTAAGAATCCAACATTAGGCATACAGTTAGATGTCCCAAAAATCTCCTACCATGCCAAAAATTGGTTCACTAGGTCTTCATTCCTTTGAGATATATAGGAAAAACCTCAATTTTTTTGTTAAAACCCATTGTTACACCTCAAGACTGATCTGTTTTGATCATATTTAATATACATCTTCCTCTATACATTTGCTATGTACATACAAGAAATAAGTGAGGTCAGTTTTGGTTAAATTCTTGAAGTCATGGGCCCGAATATAATGCACTTGGGAAAAAAAATCAGGAAATATAATTACCCATAACATGAGAATTGCTGAAGCTAGAGAGTTTTTTTCAGGGATATAACTTTATTCAACTAAGATTCAATCGCATACCAAAAATAGGATCTGAATTTTATTAGTTATTAGCTTATTATAAAATTATAAAATAAACTGTCCAAATTTGGCCAAGCCACGTTTTTTCCATGTAGGCACTGGTGATTTAATTTTCACAGCATGTATACATAAGGATATAATCTTATAAAATGTGAAATTTCAAAGGAATTGATTGAAAAAAGTAGCTTTTATTCATATTTTTAGTATCCATGTCAAGTATTGTTTATGTCAGAGGGCCCAGTTTAACAGTGGTGTGTAGTGGACCATGGCATTGGAGCCCTCACCTGTGTTTTATAATCACTCCACACTCAAGGCAGCTAGATTTGCTGGGCTGCAACTTGGTCCAGATTTGTTTGGCTTCCACTCTGCACCCCTTCCACCCCAACAGACAGGATGAATAAACTGGATGAATGGTGAATTTTTTTTCTATTTAGTTTATTTTTATCCCTTAATATTGCTTCATTATGGATTTTGTATTGTATCACAATAGATTTTTTTTATTTATGCCATACATACCACTGGTACACTAAATCAGGAATCTGGGCAAACTCTCCTAGAATCTAGAATTTAATCTTTTGCTAATTTGGCAATATTTTAAAACTTTTTTAAAAATCATTTATCACATTTACACATTTTTTGTTTATCAAATATATCCTTTGGAATAACTCTTAGGCCCATAACCTGTAAAATATATACTTATTAGATTTAGTTTATGCTCATTTGAAGATGTACAATTATAATTTTTTTACAGTTTTATTTGAGTTAATAAATTAAATGTGTATTTTTATACAACAGCCCATCTCCACTTTCTTCCTTGTTCTATATTTTAAAGGGTTTCATGTATTCCCAGTTGGTATTTTGTACCCATATTACTTTCACATAGTTGAAATACAAATAGATTTAAGAAGCAGGGAAATATGGGAAATCAGTCTACATTTAAGACATATCAGCCCCACTAATGACAGTCAGTGTCATTGGTCACATGCAAAAACAGACTCCTTTGACAGCTGCTGATTGGATGATGTCGTGTAAACACTATACAGAATATAACCAGCCAAGGCAAAGATGGCTACTCATGCAGGGACACATCTGACTTGTTAGATTACTGTAAAGATTCTAAAAAGTTGTGAAACATGAACTGGAGATTTTTTGTTAAATTCTTAGATACCATATTATGCTGTCACTTCCATATGCATTTTTAGCTCAGCTGACTGAAAGTCATCTGAGCTATAGCGATCACTCTTTGTCCGTCTGTCCGTCTGTCCGTTTGTCCGTCTGTCCGTCCGTTAACCAGGCACAAATCGTAACCGCTGGACCTAGAACCTTGTAACTTGGGATTCTGAGAGGTCAATAAAAAATCTCCTTGGAAACCAGAAATTAGGTCTCTGTTACCCATATCCTTCGAGCTATGTGGCCCCAAAGTACCCCCCAGAAAAGTCAAAAATTTCATACAAAAACTTCAATATCTCATTAACTACTTGACTGATGGTCATGATTTTTGGCATACATATTGATCATGAGATGTTACATCACTTCCTGCAGACTGGTGGCGCCTAGAACCTTGTAACTTGGGATTCTGAGAGGTCCATAAAAAATCTCCTTGGAAACCAGAAATTAGGTCTCTGTTACCCATATCCTTCGAGCTATGTGGCCCCAAAGTACCCCCCAGAAAAGTCAAAAATTTCATACAAAAACTTCAATATCTCATTAACTACATCACTGATGGTCATGATTTTCGACATACATATTGATCATGAGATGTTTCATCAGTTTGTGCAGACTGGTGGCGCCACCTGTATTTTTCAATGTTCACGAATTGTTTTCTCCATTTTTGAGACCTTTAAGGATGTAGTTATCTGTCAACAGGGTACAAATCGTAACGACTGGACCTAGAATCTTTGTTCTTGACACACAGGGAGACCCATGATAAGTCTCCATGGAAACCAGAAATTAGGTCTCTGTTACCCATATCCTTTGAGCTATGGGGCCCCAAAATACCACCCAGAATAGTAAAAAATTTCATACAAAAACTTCAATATCTCAATAACTACATCACTGATGGTCTTCATTTTTGGCATACATATTGATCATGAGATGTTAGATCAGTTCCTGCAGACTGGTGGCGCCACCTGTACTGTTTGATTTTTTACGATTTTTTCCTCTATTTTTGAGACCTTTGAGGGTGCTGTCATCTGTTAGCGTGGCACAAATCGTAATGACTGGACCTAGAATCTTCATTTTTGACACACTGAGAGACCTATGAAAAGTCTCCATGGAAACCAGAAATTAGTATTTTTCAATGTTCACGAATTGTTTTCTCCATTTTTGAGACCTTTAAGGATGTAGTTATCTGTCAACAGGGTACAAATCGTAACGACTGGACCTAGAATCTTCGTTCTTGACACACAGGGAGACCCATGATAAGTCTCCATGGAAACCTGAAATTTGGTCTCTGTTACCCATATCCTTTGAGCTATGGCACTCCAAAGTACAGCTCAGAATAATGGAAAATTTGATACAAAAGCTAAAGTAACTGAACAACTAATGCAGAGATAACCATAATTGTTTGCATGGATATTGATCATGGAGTGTTTCATAAGTTTCTGCAGACTGGTGGCATCACCTGTATTTGTTCGTTTTTTTTACGAAATTTTTCTGTATTTTTGAGACCTTTAAAGATATGAACATCTGTTAACAGGGCACAAATCATAAAAACTGGACCAAGAATCTTCATTCTTGACACACAGGGAGACCCATGAAAAGTCTCCATGGAAACTTGAAATTAGGTCTCTGTTACCCATATTCTTTAAGCTGTATGGGTCCAAAATACCCCCCCCCCCCAGAATAATGGAAAATTTGATACAAAAACTGCAGTATTTCAATAACTACAACACTGATGGTCATGATTTTCGGCATACATATTGATCATGAGCTGTTCCATCAGTTTCTGCAGACTGGGTGTGCAACCTCTATTTTTTTTTCAAATTTTTACGAATTTTTTTCTTTTTTTTGAGACCTTTAAAAATGTGGTTATCTGTCAACAGGGTACAAATTGCAACAACTGGACCTAGAATCTTCATTCTTGTCATGCAAGGAGGCCCATGAAAGGTGCCTGTGGAAACTTGAAATTAGGTCTCTGTTACCCATATCCTTCAAGCTATAGGACTCCGAAGTATCCCTCAGAATAATGGACAATTTAATACAAAAACTGAAGTATCTGAACAACTAATGCAGAGATCACCATGATTTTTTGCATGGATATTGACCATTAAGTGTTTTTATTAGTTTCTTCAGACTGGTGGAGCCACCTGTATTTTTGTATCCACCAAAACGAAGTTTTGCGGATACTATATTTTTGACCAAGTTCCTCCGCCGCAGGGGCGTTCGTTTCCAGAGAGCTCCTCGGAGACTAATGGACCTATTTTTCCCAAACTTACACCTATTATCCGGTCACATGTGAACTGGTGCCTAACCAATTTGCATTGACCTCTGACCTTTCCTCTCTATCCAGTGTCCATTTGTGGGTCTGTTTCCACTCATAAACCCTCATATCTCGGGAACCGTTTGACCGATCAGGAAATAAAATTGATACAAATGTAGCCCTTGGATTGCTTTATAACATACACAAAAAATGGTGGCGCCACCTGTAACCATGTTTGCACAGTGTCCATCTGTTCATCTGCCTTGGGTTAAAATCACTCATATCTCTGCAGTGAATTGACTAATTCACCTGAAATTCGTCATGTGAATACATCCAGGATAGCTTTCTTGATTTTATGACAGGTGGCGCCACCTACATTCACGTTCACGCTGATGACATCCAAGCTTATATCTCGGGAACCGTTTGACCGATCAGGAAATAAAATTTATACAAATGTAGCCCTTTGATAGCTCTGTAACATACACAAAAAATGGTGGTGCCACCTGTAACAATGTTTGCACAGTGTCTGTCTGTTAGTCTGCCGTGGCCTAAAATTACTCATTTCTCTGAAGTGGTTCGACATAACTGCCTAAAATTTTGCAGGTTTATACATCGTGGACAGCTTTCTTGATTTTATGACAGGTGGCGCCACCTACATTCTAGTTAACGCTGGACACATCCAAGCTCATATCTCAGGAACCATTTGACCGATTGGGCCAAAATTGTGCATGTGTTTAGATCTCACATAGGTCTTTATCATACACAAAACTGGAGGGGTTACCTGCAAAGATTTTTGCACAGTGTTTGTCTGTTTGTCTGCCATGGGCAAAAATCGCTCATATACATGTAGTGGTTTGACTTTTCTGCCTAAAATTTTGCAGGTGTATACAACTTGGACAGCTTTCTGGATTTGTGGTAGGTGGCACAACCTACATACACATTTAGGCTGCAGACATCCATGCTAATATGCAACATACCTCACTCTATTTCCCCTTGCCACTCAATCCATGCCTCACTATCCGATTTTGGCAGATACATGTAGTCACTTGTCGGTTACCCGTATTCTAGTTTTAAAAGTTTACACATTTTTCTCTATTTTTGAGATATATAAATACAGACTAAATCTTGGCCTGTTGGTTAATCTGTTTGATGCTTCAGTTGAATGGGTATATACTACCATTCTGATGATAAAATTTCCTTTTGCGAATCTCTTCCCAGTCAGCTGAGCGTCATGACCCATGGGTCACTTGTTCTAAAAAAAATATTGAAAAAAATATAAAAACAAAAAACAAAAACAGGTGGACACAGGTTGGTGGAACAGGGTATACCTTACCTATATATCTTGGTAAGTCTTAATTCATAGAAATGATCCAGGATCTTACCAAATGATTACCCTAAGCTTCAGTTATATTTCAATTACACTAAGTCAAATACTTAAGTTAGAGCATACCTGTAAAACTCAGTAGCTTAAGGGTTTTCCTTATGTGTGAAATGTAAAAAATGTAATGGGTTCCAGTTGCAATATTGTTGTTATCTACCACAAGGGTAACTGAATTTACAGTCTGTCTTTTAACTTATATGAAACTTTTGGGATGGACAGATCATATAACTATCATAAAGTATGTTCTCAGGGGGTAGCAAATATAGCTTATATGTAACTTTTGAGATTGACGGTTCATATAATTATTTTAAATATTTGTCTTTACAAATATTTGTATTTAAATACTCAGTTGGAAGCAGTGATAGCAGTCTCATGCACAAATTAATGTCTATGTATATTAATAATCAGCATTTTATCATTTCTTTTCCTATTATAAAACCTCACTTGTGTTTGTTTTTACATTTTAGCAAGAATGAAGGTTCTAAATGTCAAGCAGCACAAATTCATGTTAATTTTATGAGCTCCCTCTATCGAAAAGTCCTTCTAATTTGTCTGTATGGTTTTACATTTTTGACATGTATATGCATGTAATGAATGTTCTGTATGTCATTCAGCACTAGTTCATTTTTATGCTTTTGTATTCAGGGATAAGCTCATTGTGTCATTTATTAAGTTCCTTGCATTTTTCAGTATGAATTTTCTGTGGTAGTGGTAAGCCTATCTTGCAGCCATCACTACGGCCAATGTGAAATAGATATACATATATTTGTTAAAAGTGTGTGGTTAAATATTAAAATAGATGCAATAAGTTTTCTTTTTTCTTCAAAGTTTTAGTTTAGTCATAACAGCCTGACATGCAACTTATAGGGGCCTGCAAGTTCAGTTAATTTAAAATCAATGTTTGGGTGGCAGGCTGCTGCAGAATTTGAGTTGTGAATCAAGAATCAAGTGTGATGGACCTCCCTCCTCAAACTCAAGAGATGACTGACATTAAATATTGACTCCTTCATATTAACAAAGAATGTATAAATCTTAAGTGAAAAAAGTAGAAATACCTAATTTTTTTTTTGATGGCAAGGTTCCAGACCCAAAGATCGACAATCCGTTCGTGGAATGCGTATGCTCAAGGGGAACAGTGCATTTAAGGACCCATTAAAATTCAGCTTTGATATATATATATATATATATATATATATATATATATAGGTTGTAAGATACATGCATGTAAAATAACATTCATCATAAAATACAGTATCAAGATTTATACAAGAATAATTAAAATGAAATTAAATTAAATGTAGGAATCTACAATCAGTATTATTTAACTGAATTAAATGAACAATAATTAAGGACTACAAAACATACAAGTATTGCTACATTTTTAAAAAAAAGCTTGTGTATAGGACTGATCAGAGGAAGCATATTTAAATATACAGAACAACATGGAATACATAAACGACTTTGTCATGACTAGGCACAGTGTCCATCATAAAAAAAATTAAAAAAAAAATCAATTAAAATTAAAAATCATTAATTATAAATAGCAGCATAGTTTACTCTAAATGTCTAGAGACCAATTTGGCATATCACAGAGCAGCAAAGTGTATCATAATTTTAATGACTACAAACCAATCTTGCAGGCATATCTTGCAAGAAGTGTATTTTAAGGGTGACCGAATCCGTAACATACAACTTCGTTATAATAATAATTTGAATGGTAATGGTAAACCATCATGTGTTATTTCTGACAACGGTCCACATTTCGCAGGTTCGCATTACCAAGACTTTGCTGATTCATGATACTTTGCACATGAGCTCTTGAGTCATAACAAGTGATGGGGGCATTTGAATCAATGCTTTTTAGACCAGCTGACTATATGTCATCTGAGCTATAGTCGTGGTCCATTGTCCATCGTCCATCCGTCTGTCTGTCCTTCCGTCCGTATGACTGGCACCATTGGACCTACGAATCTGAAATTCCACATACAGTTAGATGTCCCCAAAATCTCCTACCATGCCGTAAATTGGGTCAATAGGACTTCGTTCCTTTGAGATATTAAGGAAAAACCTCAATTTTTTTTATTAGAAATCAATTTTCACACTTCAGGACTGCCTAATATCAAAACCACTCATCTGGTTTTCTTCATATTTACCATAAATATTCCTCTATATAGTTCCTATGTACATGCCAGAAGTAATTAAGTCAGTAATTTTTAATTTAAAAAAGTTATGGGCCCAAACATAATGGACTTTGTAAAAAAATCAGGAAAGATATTTGGTCACTTAAGACCAAAAGTGTTAAAGGTAGGGACTTTTTTTCAGTAATACAACTTTAATTAATCAAAATTTAATTGTATACCAACAATTAGATCAAAATCTGTTAATTTTTTTAAAATATTGGCAAAAATATAAAATTGGTAACTTAAATTTTGCCCAACTTTGGCCACGGCACGTTTTTTCCTGTAAGTACTGTGGATTTAATTTTCATAGCATGTACACATAAGGATTTAATCTGTTAAAATCTGAAATTTGAAAATAAAAGCTGCTAAATTAGGCTAGTTATTGAATTTTTTTGGAGGCTCTTGTTGTATTCCCTTACATTGTCAAGCAGTCTACTTTGATGACTGTAGGTCATTCAGTGTACATCTCTATGCTCCCCAGGCTGTTGGCATAATGTTAGATGTCCCCAAAATCTCCTACCATACCAAAAATTGGGTCATTAGGACTTTGTTCCTTCGAGATATTAAGAAAAAAGCTCTGTTTTCCATAAAAAAAAGCCATTGTTACACTTCAAGGCTGCCTAATATCAAAACCACTGATCTGTTTTTGATCATATTTAGTATTCACATTCTTTCCTACATTTTCTATGAACATAACAAAAATTAGGTCAGTATTGGGTATTATTTTGAAGTTATGGGCCAAAATATAATGCAATTTTTGAAAAATCAGGATATATATTTACTCACCTAACATGAGAATTGCTGGAACTAGAGACTTTTTTTCAGGAATATAACTTTATTTAATCAAGATTCAATTGTTAACCCCAAATTAGATCTGAATTTTGCAAATTCTTCAAGTTATTAGCATAAATAAAAACCAATACCTTAAATTTTGTCCAACTTTGGCAATGGCACGTTTTTTCCCTGTAAGCACTGTTGATTTAATTTTCACAGCATATATACATAAGGATTTAATCTTTAAAATCTGAAATTTCAAAGAAATTGATCGGAAAGAATAGCTTTTATTCACGTTTTCATACACCATGTCAAGTGTTGTTTACATTTAGCCCACCTAGTAGTACAGCCTTCACTTGCATTATGTAACCCACCCCAGGCAGCTTGCCTTGGCTCAGCTTGGCACTACCAGCAGGCTTCCCCTCTGCCCTGCACCCCCCCCCCCCCAGATGGTGCATAAACTAGATGAATGTTATTATTTTCTGTATTTGATTCATTCTTATTCTAGGCTATGCTACATTTTAGATTTTGTATTGTACCACTAGGGTTACAATGATTAAAATGTACATTTAATTGTGTCCACAAAGTGGTGTATTGCTATGAAAGAGTGGATGTTCATCAGATAAGTAATTCCTCACTTCAGAAGAGTAAAAACTTCACCAGGTGTGAAATTGACTATTAATTCCAGTAATAAATTAAAACTGGGATAGTAATTAGCACAATGATATTGTTTGTCCCTCATTCAACCAACAGTGTGTATACTTTATTTGAAAAGATGTTTTATTTTATCAAATTTACTGAATCTTTTATTTTATTTTGGTGAATAAAATTAAGCATGTACTGAAAACTCCTATGTGCAAAACTTTTTAATAGTGATTCAAGGAATAATCTTGTAGATGCCATGTTGTGGCATTATTTTCTTTTAAATTCAGTTTAAATATTTGTGATTTAAAAATAATAAAATATATGTGTATGCATAATATGACCCAATATGAGCTACACTCTGGATATATAATGATTGCAACTTTTGCAACAATTCTAATATATTAACTTATAGTTTCAGTTTTTTATTAAAAATTTATAAAACTTGTAAATAAAAAAAAATGATTCAGATAAAAACTTCTTAATGGAACAATGTATATATGCTAAAAAAAATAGGCTTATATATAAACCTAAATGCATTATTCCCTTGAAAGTGAAATAAAGGTATTAGTCATTCTGTCCACTTGCCTGTCCATCTGTAAATTTTCATATGCATCACAGTATCTCAAAACTTTTACTGTTTTTCTTCATGACAGTCTTGTCAGAGTATTAGTTGACAATCATATATTTAGAATTTTACTACAACCAAGTAGGAGGGCCCCTTTCCTCTTAGCTTTTCATATTCTTATATAAATGAAAAACATTACAATAGAATATTTCTACATCCACCTTCGTGCTGCCCTCACTTTTCCCTTCTCCGAACCCCATCCCAAAGTCAGCCTCAGTAAGCAAGAACAAGATGAATCATATATATTCATACTTTAATATTTTGTTTAACTATTCGTACATAGGTACCTATGAACATACCAGAAATTATGTCAATATTTTGTAATATGTAGACATAGTGGGCATCACAATAATGTACCTTGTCAAGACTAGAGAGATATTGTGTCATACAGTCACAAATTCATAAATCACTTCATCAGCATTGTTAATCATAACATCATATCTGTCAAATTGAAAGCTTGCAGACAACCATACACTTTAGATCCTTCAACAAATAGCCTTATCCTAATTCTACTACTGCTTATTACTGCCGTCATTGCATTCATATTTTCTCAAATATATCACAATTTTCAACCCCTCTTAAATAAATAAAAAATAAACTACTATATCTTACTCTATCAATCCATCAGTCGGGTAATTTCATTTATCATTTACTCACATATTACATTACATTCCTTTATAATAGCCCAACATGTCCATGATATTCATAAGCTTTATCAACTCGATATAGTATCACAGTGGAGTAACATTTATAGTCCAATCACGATCAGCTGAGCGCCGTGACCCATGGGTCCCTTGTTTTTATAACATATTTATAAAACTTGTAAATAAAAAAAATGAATCAGATAAAAACTATTAATGGAAAAAGTGGACATGCCTAAGAAAAGGCTTATATATAAACTTAAATGCATTATTCTCTTGAAAGTGAAATAAAGGTATTAGTCCATTCTGTGTTCTTGCCTGTCCATCTGTGAATTTTTCATATGCATCATAGTATCTCAAAACTGTTACTGTTTTTCTTCATGAGAGTCTTGTCAGAGTATTACTTTGCAATCATATATTTAGAAATTTACTATAACCAAGTAGGAGGGCCCCTTTCCTCTCAGCTTCTCATATGCTTATATAAATGAAAAACATTACAATAGAATATTTTCATATTTTTGAATTTGGTAAAAATTTCAAACTTCAGCTGATCGCCGTGACCCATGGGTCCCTTGTTTGTTATAGGAATGGCAATTAATAAATCAATATCAAACTGAGCATAATTACCGAATTCTTGGCCTTAGGAATCGGAAATCAAATTATGGCCAGAATCAAAATCGCCAGGTCTTTACATGCATGTACCCTTTCTAAAATGGCAGAGAGAAAAGATGTACGCTTGCCAGAACTACAGAAATGTACTTGCCAATTTACAAAATAGCATATATATATATATATATATATATATATATATATATATATATATATATATATATATATATATAGTGATCTTAATTTGAGCTTAGAGTTTTATTTTCCTACGACCTATGGGTTCGGGAAGTACATGAAGCCAGTTTGAATAATTTTTGTTTCCAGTTAAATGGACGAATTCATCAGAATTACAGGGATGCAGATAATGACCTCAAGGGCATTCATAAACAAATATATTTCTTCCATAACATAAAAAAAAAACTGTTAATAAAATAATGTTTCATCTGATAGGTAATAATATTTACATTAAATTTTTGCCAAATTTGGAGAAAGATAATAATTTAATGATACTCGCGTAAATTTAAACAATTGATAATATATGTGTTTGTTGGAGAGATCGTTAAACAGTTAACTGGACAAGCGGTTAATTAACGTCCAGATTCTTTGAGACTTGCTGGCAACATACAGAGGGCTTTGTGGATTTTACCTTTAATTACTTTTCCATCACAATGCGCCATGTCAGAAAAATTGAATTTTATTAAAAGGAAAACCTTCATATTGAATTTCTCCTTATCAGTCCTCACATTATAGAGTCAGCAATTTCGTTGTCGTTTTTATCGCCGTTATTGATATTTCAGTTATAATTATATGGAAAAATGTGGCTTAACCCGTGAAAGGAAATGGAAGAAATTTAATTATACATTCAAGGCATATATTTTGCTACATAAGGCACGTCACTTTGTTAACGTGTGTGCCAACTCAAAACGTAATTTGGAACACGGTGTCAGGGAAATGAATATTGGTTAAGCAGGCCTCCAACGGTACAGGTTTGCATGTTTATCTGGCACAAAAAGAAATCAAACATAAAACAAAACTGGGCTCCAATTAATACATTTAGCTTCTGCATCTGACATGCACTGTATTTAATGACTCTATCAAATAAAGCATAACCAGTGACAGCCATCTCATATTCCATATAGATATAATAAAAGTATCAAAATATCTTCATTCTAATATGAATCTTTTAATCTTGTGTCTGTTAAGATGCTTATATAGCCTTAATGCCAATGATTCCATATTTCCAGAAATATAAAATATAAACGTTCAAGTTTACTATTTAATTTGTAAAGAAGGTAGTTTCCTTCAACAGAACTTAGTTTTTATACATTTTCTAAAAATCTCATGGTACTCCCCTGACAGTTTCCTTAATGCATTCTTTAAAAAAAAATATGCTTTTCATTCAGTTATAGATATCTGCCCTTTTCGTCCTATCCTATAATGTAAATTTATGTTAATACTTGTCTACTGTAAACTTCCTGGTATCCAAAGCATACAAAAGATTATAAAGGTGTATTTAGTCCATATCCCATAAGCCTACAGTAGGCCTACCAGTTACTCAGTATCCGCCCGTCCAACAGCAACGTCCTAGCCCACCTGTAGCTATGCTGAGAGAACGAGTACAACCTGATGTCAGTGATACCAGTACGCATGTGGAACCCGGATTAACAGTGACAGTCATAGTAACAATAATGGTCAGTGGGATAACATACCATACACCACACGTTATGGTAGAGTGATAAAACGTTCAGACCTGTATCTGTATCTGTATTTGTTTGCATAATTCGAAAATCTCAAAAGGGCATCACGCGGATGTGTGGCAAACAGTTGGTATTGTCTGGCTGCCTTAATGATCATGAAAGCTGATACCGTTTCCAAAGAAGATTCATTCCATTCCGGAATGGTTCGAGGAATAATAGAATTCTTGTAAATCTGTGTTTTCGCTGGCATATGTTAAAATTTAAATTGATGATTGGACGTCGTTCTAGTAAAAGCATTGTCTACTGAAAGTGCTGCCTGCCCACAGAGGATTTTGGCCATGAGAGCCAGCCGATGTTAGGACATCGACATTCCAGTGTATTCCAGTTCATAGACTTCATTAGACCCGGTTTTGGCTCTGTGGTAAACATAGTGGTCCAGTTACAAGGACACAGCAGTGATGATGTGACTCGTGCACTGCACACCTCTGGCTGAAATAATCGCCCCGATTAACTACACTCAAGATAAGATGTGTTTAAATAGGCTGCATCGTCAGAAGATGCATTTGTTCCCGTCCGCCAGATAAATGAAGGCAGCGGACTGTCGCTCTGTGTTTACAACAGAGGCACAACTGGGTCTAGGGAAATGTATGCCTGTTCCCTTAGTTCCTTTGGAAAGTGTTTCAATTTACGCCAGATGAATCCGACCTTGGCATTCGCTTAAGCCGTAAAGGTTGATACATGAGTAGACCAAGATAAATCACTAGCGATGTTGACTCCTAGGTATTTAGTTTGTCCACAAAACGAAGGAAGCTGTACTAAGTTGGTATATGGAGATATCGTTAGTGGGACGCGAAGAGCGGTTCGGTCTTACATTTACCAGGGTTAAATCGAATTCTCCATCTCAGGCCCCACTCCTCAAGTGCTTGTAGATCTTGTTGCAAGATCTGCTGGTCATTTGCTGTAATAATTTTTATGGAGCACACAGAAGTCTGCGAATAATCGCACCTTGATCTGTACATTGGAAGGTAAGTCATTTGTATGAAGCAAGAATAGTAGGGGGCCTAAGACGGTGCACTGAGGAACCCCAGAAGTGACTTGAGCTGCAGTAGATCTGTCGCCCTCTACAACCACACTCTGATATCTGCTTCAAGAACGACTCAATCCATGAGTGAACATGTCCATCTATCCAATAATGATTAACTTTTTATTGTAGTTTGTCATGTGGCACAGTATCAAATGCCTTTGCGAAATCTAATATTGCATTTGGTGCCACTTTTACATCACAGTAGACCGATACGAGGACTGAGTGATCTTTATTTGTTTACAATGTAACGCTCTTGCCCTTTGACCTGGACCTCAGATGGCCAGGGGTGGGGCATCAACACTGATTGACAGTCAATATAAAGATGCCCCATAACAAATCACATTGCAGGGTTTCTACCCTGCCTTCTGTAGCCTGTATTAAATTAAGAATAAGTCAGAAATTCTCCCTGTTTCCATCGAGCAGTGGACCCTTATGCTTGTGCAGGCAAAGGGTATGGATTCTTTTTCACCTTGGGGTTGGTTTTACGACAAACTGAATAACTAATGCATTAACCGCCATGATTCTTTGCATGCATATTGATCATGGTATGTTTCATCAGTTCCTGTATTTTTGCGAGTCCTTCAAATGAAACGGTCGTCCTAAAACGGGACACAAATCGTACATAGAATCTTTCAAGTTGACATCCTGAGAGGACCATTCATGGAAAATCTCCTGGGAAGCCTAAAACTAGGATTTTGTATCCCCTATCCTCTGAGAAATTGGGCTCGTATAAGTACCACAAGAATAATTTTAAATTTGAAACAAAAGCTCCAGTTTCTGAATAACTAATGCATTGCACGTCATGATTCTTTGCATGCATATTGATCATAGAGTGTTTCATCAGTTCCTGCAGACTAATATGGCGCCAACTGTATTTTTTTATTTACGCAATGTTTTCTCTATTTTTGAGACCTTCAAATGAAGCAGTCAAGCTTTTAATAGAGCACAATCTGTAACCGTTAGACCTGAAAATCTTCTACCTGTACATCCAGGGAGGTCTTTGGGAAATTAGGTCATAGTGACCTATATTCTGCATCCTTTAGGACAGATTCGCATGAATGTTTATGGTTCGACCCAGAAAATTCTCATTTGATTAAGATCCAGGGAGGTCCCTGTAAAAATTTGTTCGAAATCCTGAAATAATGTCACTGTAACCTATTGTCACCGAGGGCAAACGTGTACACCGGCGAGGAACTGTTGATGGTGTTACGGGGTGACATAAAAGCGGACCGAACTGTCTCGCTAGTGAAGCTTGCTTTTCTAGCGAAGCGGTTGGTACGCCGGACTTGTGCGCCACCGACCCGGGTTCGAAACCGGGATCGGCCCAGGATTTTCACCCTCATAAATTTGTCTTCGTAACAAAATGTGGGCTCGTCCTACGTGACGATAAACTTTGTGGCCTAAGGAATAAGCTCACCAAAGTGTGACTCCTGGGATAATTAGTCTTGTTCTGATAGCAGAACGCTCTTAAGAGAGGTTGTGTTTCAGGGTGAAATGAAAGCGGACTGAACTGTCTCGCTAGTGAAGCTTGCTTTTCTACCGAAGCGTTTGGTACGCCGGACTTGTGCGCCACCGACCTGGGTTCGACTCCCGGATCGGCCCAGGATTTTCCCCTCAAGAATTTGTCTTCGTAACAATGGATGAACTTTGTGCATATACATTTGAACTGATAGTACTGTATACACAATGAGAGCAAACTGCGATATGAGCGGCTTGGCATTCCCATGTCACGTGAGCGCAATGGCCATGTGATCAGGAGCAGTGTTAACAGCGAACTACCCTGTGTATATGTCTAGGCCCAGATTGCGATCTGGACGGATCTTTGATCTGTCCAGCCCAAATTGCGATCGCAGTTCAGGTCGGCCCAGATTGCGATCCTGTCTTTCTTGCTTCAGGATCGCAATCTGGGCTAGACAGATCTCAGATCTATCCAGACAGGATTGCGATCCTAAACTTGACCAGCCCATATTGCGATCCATGCTTTTACTATCACAGGAGTGAAACATCAGATGTTTTACCAACTCTTTTGGTATGGCATTGTACCATTTCCCCATAATACATACATATCATTAAAAAGTTAAGTCATTTTAAATCAAAATTCATTTTATCATACTTATAAATCTGTGTTACATAAAAAAACATTTTCAAAAGCAACAAAAGTCCATCTAAATACCTGCAAAAGGTAAATCAAGTAATTTAAAAATTTAAAATTAAAGTACATTTTCCAGTACTCTGAATACACCACTTACAAAGTAAATCCATGCTTACTTAAACATTCATTTTTAAGATTTACTGACTATGAAAAAAAAAAATAACAAACAAAAAACAGGAAAACTTAATAAAAATTTATATAGCACACTCAGGGCAGGCAGTGTATAACATTATTCATAGTCCAAATACAGTTCATCTCATAAATTGTTTTTACAATCCTTGCTGCATGGGTGGCACTTGTTGGCACATGGGACAGGCATTTTACCCGAAATAAGTGGTCAACCTCACACAAATTGCAACAAAAGCAGTATTATTGATATTGATTCCTTAATATGACCTTAACGTCAGAAAAAAGTCCTAAGCAATTGTGTGTGTGTGTGTGGGGGGGGGGGGGGGGGGAGGAGTTTGAAATTCATCAAATTTGGCAAGGCAAAAAAAAACTTATTTCACCATACATCAGCATTCGGACGGTGAAGAATGAATGATCTCTTGGTTATCGTCATGCTTATTCTCGCTCAAGTAGTTTTGAAATAAAGTGTATTTCATGAACTATAAGACACTATGGTATAAATATAAAACTATTAGCAATCTGTGAATTAAAGGGACATAATAAGCAATACTATCTGAAAATGGCATGAAAAACCAAAGACCTGTGGAAAACCTTAGCACTGTCCAAACTGTTCACATACATTACAATTTTTAGTTCAGCCGACTAAAAGTCGTTTGAGTTATAGTTATGATCCACTGTCTGTTATCCGTCCATCAGTCTGTCTGCCCGTTAGACTTGCACGTTTTGAAACCATTAGACCTACAAATCCAAAATTTTACATACAGTTAGTTGTTCATTAGTTCTCTTACTTATCCTACCAAGCCCCAAATTATAATAGCTATAGTTGGAGATTTTTCAAGGATACAACTATTTACTCAAAATTTAATTGTAAGAAAGAAATAAGATCAAAAATTTTGTACGTCTTAAAATTATTAGCATAAGTGTAAAACCAGTACCTTAAATTCTACCCAACTTTGACCATGGCACATTTTATTCCATTAAGCACAGCTGATTTGATTTTCACAGCATATATACATAAAGATTTAATCTGTTAAAATATGAAGTTTGAAAATAAAAGCTAAAACATAAGGCTAGTTATTGAAGTTTCTTTCAGAGCTTGTAATAGTAAAAGCATGGATTGCAAAATGGGCTGGTCAAGTTTTGGATCCCAATCTCGGCTGGACAGATCTAATTCAGATTGCGATCCTGAAGCAAGAAAGACAGGATCGCAATCTGGGCCGGACTTAACTGCGATCGCAATCTTGGCTGGACAGATCCAAGATCTGGCCAGCCTGGATTGCGATTACAGTTTGGGCCGGCCTGATCTGCGATCGCAATTTGGGCTGGACAGATCTAAGATCCGTCCAGATCATAATCTTGGCCTTGACATATATACAAGTGTACATTACGGACTTAGTTATTTCGTGTTTCTTATTTGACGCTTATGATCCTCAGTGTTTATATTTATGGAGCGCCTTTCCAGAGAAATGTAAGTGTATTCTTTTTTAATATATTGATTTGTTTTGTTGGCCTATTCATCTTTTGGAGTGTATGTATGTATAACTCAACCGGTTTGGTTTACCATGTAAAAGAACCTGGTCGTTCATACTGTTCGGGGCGTGACACCTACATCTGCAAGCTGTGTGAAAAAAACATGATTTTAACACTCTTTTAATCAGATGGGCACCAATGGTAGCAGCTGGATGTAGAATAAGGTCACTGCTACCTATATCTGTAAGAGGTTTAAATGCAAAATGCATGATTTTGAGCACTCTGAGAGTCATGTTACATATTGTTCAAGGTTCCTTGAATTCAGCCGAGCGTCATAGCTCATGGGCCACTTGCTATCACTGCCTCCGTTTGACATCCTAGTTGCGTGTTGGAGTATTTTACCATATTGACCATTCAAGTCGAGCCTTTCCTTTTTGTTTAAGAAGAGCTTGACAAGCAAGGTTTGTGTCATGAGCTTGTTTTTTTTTTAATTTTCGTTTTATGTATGAGCTAAATTATTATACCTCCGTCAATTTGGGGAGTAATTATAAATTTCCCATAGCTTGTTATTTGATTACTTTGTTGATTAGTTAGTTTGGCCGTCGGGAACTTTACGCCAAATACGTTATAAACGGAATTTGATTAAACCTTTGGGTGGTTACTGTAATAAGTATTTTTTTTAATATGAATTACTATAATACATTTTAATCCATGTATTTGAAACAATTGTAATATGGTTCGTGGACCGTGGCAATCATTGGAATTAGGGCCGTTAATACTCGTTCATGAAACGTGACATTGTTTAGAACACATTACGTTTGATTAGGGTTCTATAGCGGAGGTATTAATGTAGGGTCCAGTCCAGTTGAATAACAGACCTGTAAAATGTATGGGCACCAGAGCACAAACATTTTCTTATGCGAAAATTTGACAGCTTGACACCCATGAAGAGATGTAAACTTTCAAATTTCAGGCTACTTTTTTAATCCAATGTAGCTGCCAGACAAATATTTTAAAATTGATCGCACGCATTATCTCAATAACCTTTAAGATATTGTCGTGATTTCTCTTAAGATTTGTCCCTTTCAGGTAATTTGTGATGATTAATTCCAGACCAATCTGACATTCAACATTCTGACATTTGAGGAACTGGCAATCGCGAGGCCCTAACTGAGAACTTTACAGTCCAAGACATCTAATTATTATTATTATTATTATTATTATTATTATTAATATAACCAATCGTTTTATCAACGCTAGAATTTTAGGTTGAGGTAAAGGAGAGAAAGGGTTCTTTGCTCTCGTGATCGTATGTGGCCCATATAAGAATGAAATCCCCAATAGCTTTTTTTAGTGATTGGCGCAATGTGAAATCCATCAATTGCCCCTGCAGTTAACGATGATTATAATACTCAATATACACAACTGTGTGATTTATTTCCATTGATTAATGTTCAGTACATCTATTTGTATAGAATATTTGACTATTGAATAACCTTAACGTTTTATTCTCAGCAATATTTTGCACCCAGGATGTTAAAATATGTACACAATAGTACACCGACCAGGTTCTAGTGGACTGGACCCCCCCCCCTTTCCCGGACCTCGCCCCGGGGCCTTTTTCTACGCTTTGTCATTAGTTCTCTTGGGTTGTACCCCCCCCCCCCTTATTTTACTCCTAAATCTTGGATCCGCCCCTGCAGACCTGATGCATTATACAGGACTGCCGCCAAATGCAAGATGTCTGCCGTGCTGGTAATGCTTCAATTCTCGCTGGACTAATAAATCAGTAACTTATGTTTCAGATGCTTCATGCTTATTTTTTATGACAGGCCTTTCAACTTACAACATAATTTGAACATTGGTATGTTACAACCGTTGGCAATATTTTTATTCACTTTCCTTTCTTATAGTAACTGATCGTCATTTGGTGGGCCGGCGACGCAACAGACTTAGATAACTGTTGGATCACAATCTGCTTGATCATATGCTACTGAAATCTGAACCTTCTAAGAAAGGCCCTTTATATATTCCTTACTCGGGCAGTTCCCAGGTCAGTTATTCGAATTTCCAGTATCACCAATCAGGGACTCACTAGGCCATATCTTGATTAAAATCATTTGGATATGGCATTCTCTATGTTTCTGTTTGGCAGTGATCGCACTGTTTTTAGCTCAGCATGTAGACTATAAGTCCTAAGTCCTGCCGTTTGTTAACAGGACACGTTTCGAAACCGTTGGACCTATGAATCCAAAATTTTGCATACAGTTAGATGTCCCAAAAACCTCCTACCATACCAATAAAATTGGGTCATTAGGACTTCGTACTTTTGAGATATTAATGAAAAGCCTCCGTTTCAATAAAAAAGCCATGGTTACACTTCAAGGCTGCCTAATATCAAAACCACTGATCCTTTTTTGAACATTTTAGTATGCATATTTGTTTATACATTTTCTATGAACATACCAAAAATAAGGTCAGTATCGCGTATTTTTTTTTTAATTTATGGCCCCAAACATGATGCAATTTTGAAAATAAAATCAGGAAATATATTAACTCACTTAACATGAGAATTGCTGAAGCTGGAGACTTTTTTTCAGGGATATTTATTTATTAAATCAAGATTCAGTTGTTTACCAAAAAATAGAGCTGAATTTTGCAATTTATTTTAGGTTTAGCGTAAATGAAAAATCATTATCTTATCAAATTTTGTCAAATTATGGCCAAAGCACTTTTTTTCCTGTAAGCACTGTTGATTTAATTTTAACAGCATATATACATAGGATTTGACCTTTTAAAATCTGAATTTCAGAGGAATTGATTTAAATGAGTAGCTTTAATTCAAGTTTTATTACACCATGTCAAGTGCTGTTTACATCAAGCCTACCTAGTAGTACAGTCTGCACCTGTGTTATGTAACCCGCTTAAAGGCAGTTTGCCTTGGCTCAGCTTGGCTACTACTTGGCCTCCCCAGATGGTGCATAAACTAGATGAATGTTATAATTTTCTGTATTTGATTCATTCTTATTCTAGGCTACGCTACATTTTAGATTTTGTATTGTACCACCAGGGTTACAATGATTAAAGTGCATGTTATATTTTGTCCTCAAAGTGTAGTATTGCTATGAAAGTGTGGATGTTCGTCAGATAAGGAATTATTTACTTCAGAAGAGTAAAAACGTAACCAGGTGTCAAACTGAATATTAATTCCAGCAATAAATTGTAGCTGAGATAGTAATTAGCACAATGATATTATTTGTCCCTCATTCAACCATCAGTGTGTAAACTTTATTTGAAAAGATTTTTTATTTTATCAAACTTACTGAATCTTTTATTTCTGTTAATAAAATAAATCATGTACTGAACACTTCAATTTACAAATCTGTTTAATAGTGATTTAAGGAATTATCTTAAAGACGCCATGTTGTGGCATTATTTTCTTTTAAATTCAGTTTAAACATTTGTGATTTAAAAATAATAAAATATATGTGTGTACATAATATGACCCGATGTGAGGTGAACTCTGGATAAAATAATGATTGCAACTTAGAATTCTGATATTTTAACTTTTGTTTTCAGATATTTGTAAAAAATAAATTCATAAAATTGTAAATAAAAAATGAATCTGATAAAAACTATAAATGGAAAAGTGGATATGCTAAAAAATAGACTTTAATATAAACTTTTTGCATTATTCCCATGAAAGTGAAATAAAGGTTTTAGTCTTTTTATGTACATTTGCCTTGCCATCTGTAAATTTTTCATATACACAGTATCTCAAAACTTTCATTGTTTTTCTTCATGACAGTCTTGTCAGAATATTAGTTTTGCAATCATATATTTAGAACTTTACAATAATCAAGTAGGAAGGCCCCTTTCCTCTTTCATGTGCTTAAAAATGAAAAACATTACAATAGAATATTTTGCATATTTTGCATTTGCTAAACTTCAGCTGAGCGCCGTGACCCATGGGGTCCGTTGTTTTTTATCATGGAACTTCTCAGTTTCCCCGCCTCGGATATGCTTTTGGTCTTAAATCCTCGGAAATGGTACAAAGTGTGTTCTAATGGCGTCATTTTCCTTAATACTAATAAATTCAGAGATAGTTTATATTATTTTTTTGAAGGAGTTATCGCAGCGCCATTTGCCGGCACCTACGATTATGTATCAAGGTAGAAAGCCATTTGTTAATCTGAATCAAAGGCCACAACACCGTTAGATCATCAACAAAAAAATTTGTTTCCATTTATAAAATATGTGGTACGTAGTGTTTAAATAAACTTATCTATTTCCTTGTTTGTCCCTTAGTATTTCACAAATTGTCTGAAAGCATGTCATTTCTTTGAAAATGTTCACGTGTCACGGGTGTGCTGTTGTAATTACTATTAGTATAATAATACTTTAGCCAACCTTCTTCATATTGAAGCGCCATCTGTCGTTTTTGGGATGAAACAAAATGTCTTTAAATGCCAAATATGTAACGAACAAAATGAGCCCCAGTGCACGCCTCCACGTATTCTAGCCCTCGGGGTATATTTTAACGTACAGTAAATCCTTACTTATGCATTTGGAAATAAAAATGTGCTGCTGTAATTCTGGATTTAAGCAGTTCTAAAATTGAAAGTTTTCTCCCCGTCACAGACCAAATAAAAAACTTCATGCAAATGAATTATTACCTGAATTATAAAGGCTATACATCTATTGGCACTGGGTTTGCAAAAATTCCGTTATATTTCTGTAATATTGATATATTTTGTCTTACTTACATTTAAAATCCATTCAAAATATTCAATTATCTATATAAACTTTATACAAAAACTCCAGATCAACTTGCTATGGTTCAGCCTTAAAATTAAAAGGATACTTTCTCTATGGGATTAGGATAGAGAAAATATACTTACCGTGGTCCCTTGGTCTTCAACGGTTTTTAAACTAGAATATGGGCATTCGGGGAGGCATGAATAAAGTGAGGCATGGGATTTCTCCCAATGTGACAGCTCTCTATATCTGTGGCATCATGCAGATATGCCCAAGTATCCCAAGACACGTACGGAGGGAGGGAACTAAAGATTTTTTGAAGGTGGTATACCACCTGCCTTGTGTAAGAGAAAGCTATCATAGATCTATGGACATGCAAAATTTCACGAGGATACATCAAACCACTCCTGATATTATCAAGTGCATCAATGCATTCAACAAATAAGTGATTATAGGTGGCGCCACCAGTCTTCTGTGCGAGAAATCTACCCTAGATCGATGTACATACACAATGTCAGGCACGCCAAATAACTCCTGAAAAGTGTGTGATAAAAAACATACAGATTGACGCCAGATGAAATTGATTGTCGGTGGCGCTACCAGTCTTTAGCAATTCTTTAATGTCCTTGGCCCTTTGAAAAAAGGGTTTTCTTCAAATTTCTTCGTACATGTTTTAAAGACGTTATGATTATTTTTAAAGATTATATCAAGTTTATAAGAGTGCAACAATTTGAAGGTCATAAACATTATTTTAATATTTTACAATTAATTATTACATGGTTTTCAACAATGTTTAGTAGGCAATATTCATGCTGAACCTTGGTATACGTATAATATTGCTACCAGTGTATCTTTAACAAGGATGTTCTTACGCTCTTTATACAGATTTCCGCTGCCTCGGGAGCGTGGGATGTTCTAATCCCGATAAAAACCAGGGAGGATGTGGATTTGATGCAATATGTAGCATCCGTCAGCGCCACCTGTGTTCTGGACTCGTGTACCTAACACAGATGGCGCTGCAGGCAGTTTGTTTTGGATCAGCGAGGTCGCCCTCCAGCACGTGACAAGGAAGCAACCGGCAACAGCAGTTACGGAATATCATGGTTTCTTCACTCCAGCAGTGCCTTTTCTTATTTATTTTGTGCCTTTTTGGTGGATCGTATGCGGAAAAATGTCCCTGTCAAAATGCGACATGGTGTCAGCCGATAACAGCGGTGCCAAAACGTGAGGTAAAATGTCGCCCCGTCCCCGCCGGTGTCCCGATTGCTACAGTTTTACATGGTTATCATGTGTCAACCGCTTCAGCACAGTACATAGCCCATAAGAATGAACTCCTTAATTGCTTTTTTCAGTGACTGACGCATTGTGGAGTCCATAGATTGCACCTGCAGTTAACTGTGAGTTACGAATATAGAATACCTCAGGCACCTAAACCGGCCAACATAACTGGCCTACCCTGTCTATTGCAAGAGATGTATGTATTTATAGTCCGTTCCAGTACCCCTGTCCACCTGTTTTTTCGCGATTATTTATTTGTGAACCAAAGAACGCCAAAACTGTTTGACCTTGGGGAAGAAAGAGGAAAAAGCGTAATTTACTATTATGGAAATAATAGCCTATCTTATGTAATTTTCCTGTAAACAATTTAAAACCATTTTATGAGTAACTAGTCTATTCTTTAGCGACATCTTGCCACTAATCTGTAAAATGGACAGATCAGGGGATAGTGATGACGTCATAATAGACGTGACGTACTAAAGAGGCACCAACATTCACGGTACCAATAATCAAGAGCTGCCGACCTCTGTTTACAACGAGAATTGTATTCTTCGCGTGCACGCGCTTCACTGTTACGTCACATTACTTTATATCCAAATCCAAGGAGGATTAACAATGGCCGCATATTAGGGACGCCATGAACCACGGATATATATGAGACATGTCAACCAGGCCGTAAAGTAAATAATATTTATATCTTAAGTAGGTAAGGTACCAAAAATTACGCTTTTGCCTCCTTATGGCAATGGTGCAAATTTTGTTTGCCAAATCTCTCTTATGTAGAGATAATCGGGAAAAATCAGGTGGACAGGGGTACAGGAACGGACTATAGTAACACATACCGTCACTATAGTCCGTTTCATCCCCTCATGTCCACCTGTTTTTTTGCTATGAAAATTTTTATTATTTACATTTCAAAAGAAACAATTAAAGTGTAGAGCAGAGGTTTAAAGAACCTAATTTTCAACAAGGTAACTACATACCTAACTTACGCCTTATTTGAGAAACAGAATTTTCTGAAAATATGAGAAATCAGTCTACATTTTACAACATATCAGACCCACTTATGGCGGTCAAGGTCACTGGTCACATGCAAAAACAACCTCAACTGAAAGCTGCTGATTGGATGGTCTCATGTAAACACTCTAAAAAATATAACCAGCTCAAACAAAGATGGCTGCTTATGGAGGGACACATAATATCTGCCAGATCATGATAAAGAGACTAAAATGTTGTGAAACATAAACGGGGGATTTACAGTAAAATTCTTAATTGCCATATTAGGTTGTCACTTCCATATACTGTTTTCTTGGAAATTATTGAAAAATATAAACTTATAAGCAAATCATCTACAAAAACCAGGTGGACAGCAGGTGGTGAAATGGACTATAATAACTGTCTATTTTTCCATTCCTTCTAAGTGTTCTATTATTTGATCCTTTATTCCATCCCCTTCCTCTCTATCCCCATCAAATGTATCGCCCTCTTTAGGACGTTCTGATAACCAGGGTGCCTGAGGTATTCTATATTCGCTCCAACTGTCACGGTGATTATAACACTCCATACACAACTGTGAGATTTAACATTTATCCATTGATTAATGTTCAGTACATCTATGTGTATTGTATATTTGACCACTAGAAAACATTACTGTTCTCTTCTCAGCCCTATTTTGCACCAAGGAAGTTAAAATATGAACATAATAGTACACAGGCCTAAAGCCTTATACAGGACTGCCACCAAATGCAAGATGTCTACCGGGGCTGTTAATGCTTCAATTCTCTCTGGACAAATACTATCAGTTGTTGATGTTACAGGTGCTTCATGCTTTCCAGAATGGTTATTTTTTATTACAGGCCTTTCAACATACAACATTATGTGAACATTGGTTTGCTAAAACCATAGGAAATATTTTTATTTAATTTTCTTTCTAAGAGTAACAGATCGTATCGTGCTAAAACCCCAGTTAGCCCTTTGGTGGGCCGGCGACGCAAAAGAAACCTGAAACCTGTTGCGATGACGTCGGCGGCTACACAGTAGTCAGTACAGTGATATTTTACCTTAGTAAATTTCAGCCTGAGCAAATAAAAGCAAAACGTAGCTGAGTAACATCCTTGTGGTGTCTATAAGAACTTGAAATGTGTCACTGCTCGGACAGTGATGGCTTATTGTTACGCAAATTATGCGCATGTGTAATATTATGCACCGGCCGAGTGATACGATAGATCCAGCAGCTTGTAAGACGGAGCTCAGTTACATCTGTGTCAGTAATCTGTTTATCACACAACTTATGCTCCAGCCTATGACAAAGCATTGGTTAAACACAACATCCCTCTGTTTGTTTCTGCCATAGATATACTTCTATTCAATTAGAGTGATCCACCAGCAAAGGTTAAAAGTAGTTTTAAGGCATATATGCAACAAAGAGATTTGACACTGCAAAAATAAAAAAAAATAAAATAAAAATTAAGTGAATAGGTTCAGAGGTTAATAATTGATTACAATTGAGTCAGGGGCTTGCAATTCAATGCAATGATTTTTCAGTGCATTGTAATACGTACCCCTACTTCATCCCTTACAAACCTATGGAAATATCTTTAAAATGTGCACAGCAAAGTTCAGCTTCCAATTTTATGGCCCATGTTATTGACTCTTAATTAGACCTATTTACAGGGAGCTTTTTGTTTTGTCAAGTTATTATGTACCTGCTGAGGCCTTGGTCATTTTAAACATTAATATTGTTGAACTCATTGGTATCACTTAAAACAGAAATCCAACCTGCAACTAGGTTTTTTACAGTTTTTTACACATGAGTGTAAATAACCTGTTCTGTACCTGGCATTAGTACATTGGATAATTTAAGAACTGTTTTGTTTCACTGAACAGAAATCCCACATGAATCCAGGTTTTTTACAGTTTTTTACATGGGTGTAAAAAACCTGTTCTTTACATGATGTTAATTAACGTTAATTAATGGAGTAAATAACAGCAGTGTAAAAAACTTTCCAACCCTGTGGTCAACAACACAGAAAAATAAATGTTTATTTAATTGCATGAATCAGCGTTTTCTGCCATTTCTGGTTTATCTTTATTTAAGGTTCAAGGTATTATCTTTAGTTTATCGGTGTCAGATAACAGCATAGGCCCCTTTAAACAAATTAAGCTTGAAAGACAATAATCCAAGAAAAAGATGTTCCCAGTTGGTTTAACTTATTGTACTTGTGATGTTGTGCCTTTATTGTACAAGTGATGATGCATTCCGTTTTTACATGATGGGGAAGTGATCATTGTACAAAAAAAAAATATCACTCTTGTAATCACCATATCGTGGTTTTTGAAAGATCACTAAATGATTAATTGTGGTTAGTATTTTTCAGTGGTTTGGTGGTGAAACTTCCTACTGTTTAATTTCATGCATTCAACACTAACATATAATCTGTTCTGCTCATCTGAGGTAATCCATTGATTTTAAGCTCAGCTTACTGAAAGTCATCTGAGCTGTAGGGATTACTCTTTGTCTGTCATCTGTTGGTCTGTCTATCCGGTCATCTGTTAATAGAGCACAAATCGTAACTGGAGTCTTCTTATTTAAAATCCAGGGAGGTACATAAAAAATCTCCTTGGACCCATGAAATTAGGTCACTGTGACCTATATTCTTTGAGTTAACCTAACTGTTTGTGCACCCAGATTGTTTAAAAATTTTGATACAAATGCTCCCATATCTCCTTAACTAACTGATTGATTTGTAAGATTCTTTCCAAACATATTGATCATGGACAGTTTTATCAGTTCCTGAAGACTTGGGCACTACCTGTATTTTTTTCTAATTTTTCACATTTTCCCCTCTATTTTTGAGACCTTCAGGTGAAGCAGTCCGGACATTAAGAGGGCACAAGCAGTAACCATTAGACCTGGAATTACTTCTAACTGGAACAGATCACCCCAAAAATTTAACCACTTATTCCTTGCATTACTGCTGAGCTATCCGGATCAATTCATCAAAATCTGTTAAAAACTTGTTCAGGACTTTTGCTAAAAGACAAACAAACAATCTCCAGGTAAAACATATCCCACGCTCCTTGGCTCCTATGTTTGTTTTTTTAGGTACATGTATCACTGTTTACTGTTCAAACAAGAACTGGATACTATACAAGTGACCCAATGTAACATATAATTAATTAACATTATAGATTTTTTGTTTGTTTGTTGTAGGTGTTTTTGTTCTCTGTTTCAAACAAGAACTGGAAGTTGTATGACTGGACTAAAGTCACCACAGTGGTACAGTTTGGGTATATAGATCCAGAACTGATGTGCTACGCCCACAGCAAGGGGGCCAGGGTTGTAGTGGAAGGTATGCTAAATGTTATTTATATATATTTACACCCAAGTCAGTTACTTTTGGTAGGTTACAGTCATTTTAATTCATTTTACATCATTAATATATACATAGAGGCAGCCAGAAGTGGCATCAGTTCTTTTCAAAAGGTAGGTGAATGGGCACCATCAAAAATACATGATCTCACTATCACTAAAATGTATGGGTGTATGCAAGAAATTTATTTTAAACCCATTTGCTTACTCCAGTACATGAGCTAAAATAAGCTAGCATTGGACATAGGCAGTGGCACAAAACATAAACATATCCATGCACGCCACCTGGCAGCCATATCCCACAACTTCACAAATTCAGATTTTTCAAGCATTAATTGGTATTTCTTCAGTGTTTCTTCTTTCATGTTTCTTCACCTTGTTTGGGGATTGTCATACATGTGCAAGATCAGAACTATGGTCATACACTCTTGTTATTGTAAACAGAAACATGTGGACTGTTAAATCACACACAGAACCATAACAATGTGTAAAACAGGTCCATTTTGAAAGAATGAGTCACTGGATGCTTTTGCTGGGAAACATCTTAATTAAGCAACATGAATTTTATACCCTGAGAATAATACACAAATTATTGCAAATGAATATGTACCTTTAAGCCAACTTTCCTGAGGCAAACCTCACCAATCCGATTGCCCGCAACTTATGGATAGCCAAGCAGGTTCAGATTGTGAAGAACAACTTCCTGGATGGCATTAACATTGACTTTGAGCATGTGATACCAGCAGCCAACAAGTCAGCAAGGGCTGGACTGACAGCACTGGTCCAGGGAGCTGCTACAGAAATCAAGAAGTTTGTCAAAGGAGCCCAGGTGTGTCATGTTCTTTATAGGCTGAGGTCCCAGTGATTAAAGTTTACTTATTACCTAAACTAAAGAACAGATTTAAGGAGGTAAAGTTATCAGCTGTGTGTCATGTTTGTTAAAGGTAGAGGTCACAGTGATTAAAGTTTACTTATTACCTAAACTAAAGAATAGATTTAAGGAGGTAAAGTTATCAGCTGTGTGTCATGTTTGTTAAAGGTAGAGGTCACAGTGATTAAAGATTACTTATCACCTAAACTAAAGAATAGATTTAAGGAGGTAAAGTTCTCACCTTTGTGTCATTTTTGTTAAAGGTAGAGATCGCAGTGGTTAAAGTTTACTTCTGACCTGAACCAGAGAATTTAGATTTAAGGAGGTAAAGTTCTCACTTGTGTTTCATGTTAGTTTTAAGTCACAGTTTAAAATTATATTATACTTATAACCTTAACCAAAAATATAGATTGAAGGAGTTAAGTTCTCACCTGTTTTTCATGTTCATTAAAGGTAGAGGTCACAGTGATTAATGTTTTATTTACATGAATCAAAGAAAATATATTTAAGCAGGTAAAGTTTTCACCTGTGTGTTATTTTTGTTAAAGGGGGAGGTTACAGTGATTACAGTACACTAATTACTTAAACCATAGAACACCTGTGCCTGCCTTTCATTATGTTCATTTGTTTCATTGTTTGCAATTTTAGGATGATTTCTCAAGTCTTTTACTGCTCATTTAAAGTCCAGGCCTCAATGAACAAAATATAAAATTGCAGAAATTATCCCCAAGACCAATATAAATTAAGGTTATATTAACATTTATGTCTGGCTGTCCTGCTTTCTTTTATTTCCTCATGTATACAAGTTACAGATTTTTTTCTCTGTAAATTTATTTTCACAAATTAAGTCATTGTTGGTATTACATTTGAAATGATTTATATAGTGATGGCAGACAAAAAATGTGGATAAGCCACTGATATATGTGTAGTGTCAGGTAATGGTGGCAATTTTATTTTAAATATCTCCATATAATAATGGTGCGAGTTTAAAAACCGCATTCCCCAATTTCATGTGCTTGCTTAAGGTAATTTATAGTCCTCTAATATTAAGGGTGACTAATTAAATAAAAATAAATTCTCCTCTCTGCATATTTTCAAGGTATTCCCTGTAAAAATTAACTTAACCTATGTGGTACAGGACGTTTAAATTGCTATGCCATGAGGCACTGTTTTAGTAATTCAGTGAACAAAACTGATTAAAATATAATTTTATATGTGAAAATAATTTAGTGAATAACCATTGTGATTATTTTAAAATTGTCTGATGTCAATCTGACATCTTATATCATCTATTAACTAAGGACCATCCTTTGAATCTTAATCCTGTTCATTATGTTTACAATCATGTGTTTATAACATGAGGGGGCCTGCCAAAAAATTCAAACACATTCAAATAGATATCTGGTGGCAAGTGAAGTCAGACTAGTCAGAGTGTTTTATTCAACCATACATGGTTTGTACAGGTTACATGGTTCTTTTTCAGTGGCAGGTTTCATGTTTTTTAGCTCAGCTGACTATAAGTCATCTGAGCTATAGCCATGGTCCATTGTCCGTCGTCCGTCTGTCTGTCCGTCCGTCCGTCTGTCCGTCTGGATGTCCGTCCGTAAGACTGGCACGTTTCGACACCATTGGACCTACGAATCTGAATTTCGGCATACAGTTAAATGTCCCCATAATCTCCTACCATGCCAAAAATTGGGTCAATAGGACTTCGTTCCCCTGAGATATTAAGGAAAAACCTCAATTTTTTATTAAAAATCTATTTTCACACTTCAGGACTGCCTAAAATCAAAACCACTCATCTGGTTTTCTTCATATTTACCATAAATATTCCTCTATATAGTTCCTATCTACATGCCAGATATTAAGTCAGTATTATATAATTTAAAAAAGTTTTGGGCCCAAACATAATGGACTTTGTAAAAAAATCAGGAAGATATTTGGTCACTTAAGACCAAAAGTGTTAAAGGTAGGGACTTTTTTTCCAGTAATACAACTTATATTAATCAAAATTTAATTGTATAGCAAAAATTAGATCATAATTTGTTAAATTTTTTTAAATATTGGCAAAATTATAAAATTGGTACCCTAAATTTTGCCCAACTTTGGCCATGGCACGTTTTTTTCCTGTAAGTACTGTGGATTTAATTTTCACACCATGTTTACATAAGGATTTAATCTGTTAAAATCTGAAATTTAAAAATAAAAGCTGCAAAATTAGGCTAGTTATTGAATTTTTTTTGAGGCTCTTGTTGTATTCTCTTACATTGTCAAGCAGTCCACTTTGATGACTGTAGGTCATTCAGTGCACATCTCTTTGCTCCCCAGGCTGTTGACATAATTTTAGATGTCCCCAAAATCTCCTACCATACCGAAAATTGGGTCATTAGGACTTTGTTCAGGACTTCGAGATATTAAGGAAAAAAAAACTCCGTTTTCCATAAAAAAAAGCCATTGTTACACTTCAGGGCTGCCTAATATCAAAACCACTGATCTGTTTTTGATAGTATTTAGGATTCACATTCTTTTACACATTTTCTATGAACATACAAAAAATTAGGTTAGTATTGGGTATTATTTTGAAGTTATGGGCCAAAACATAATGCAATTTGTTTAAAAAATCAGGAAATATATTTACTCACATGAGAATTGCTGAACCTAGAGACTTTTTTTCAGGAATATAACTTTATTTAATCAAGATTCAATTGTTAACCCAAAATTAGATCTGAATTTTGCAAATTTTTCAAGTTATTAGCATAAATAAAAAATCAATACCTTAAATTTTGTCCAACTTTGGCACTGTTGATTTAATTTTCACAGCATATATACATAAGGATTTAATCTTTTCAAATCTGAAATTTCAAAGAAATTGATTGGAAAGAATAGCTTTTATTCATGTTTTCATACACCATGTCAAGTGTTGTTTACATCTAGCCCACCTAGTAGTACAGCCTTCACTTGCATTATGTAACCCACCCCAGGCAGCTTGCCTTGGGTCAGCTTGGCCACTACCAGCAGGCTTCCCCTCTGCTCTGCACTCCCTCCCCCCCCCCCCAGATGGTGCATAAACTAGATGAATGTTATTATTTTCTGTATGTGATTCATTTTTATTCTAGGCTATGCTACATTTTAGATTTTGTATTGTACCACCAGGGTTACAATGATTAAAGTGTACATTTAATTGTGTCCACAAAGTGGTGTATTGCTATGAAAGTGTGGATGTTCATGAGATAAGTAATTCCTTACTTCAGAGGAGTAAAAACTTCACCAGGTGTGAAATTGACTATTAATTTCAGTAATTAATTAAAACTTGGATAGTAATTAGCACAATGATATTGTTTGTTTCTCATTCAACCAACAGTGTGTATACTTTATTTGAAAAGATGTTTTATTTTATCAAATTTACTGAATCTTTTATTTTATTTTGGTGAATAAAATTAAGCAGGTACTGAAAACTCCAATGTGCAAAACTTTTTAATAGTGATTCAAGGAATATTCTTGTAGATGCCATGTTGTGGCATTATTTTCTTTTAAATTCAGTTTAAACATTTATGATTTAAAAATAATTAAATATATGTGTATGCATAATATGACCCAATATGAGCTACACTCTGGATATATGATGATTGCAACTTTTGCAACAATTCTAATATTTTAACTTATAGTTTCAGTTTTTTACTCTGTATATATAATGATTGCAACTTTTGCAACAATTCTAATATTTTAACTTATATTTTCAGGTTTTTTCATTTAAATTTATAAAACCTGTAAATAAAAAAAAATGATTCAGATAAAAACTTCTTAATGGAAAAAGTGGATATGCTTAAAAAAAATAGGCTTATATATAAACTTAAATGCATTATTCCCTTGAAAGTGAAATAAAGGTATTAGTCCATTCTGTCCACTTGCCTGTCCATCTGTAAATTTTCCACCTGTAAATTTTCATACATTACAGTATCTCAAAACTTTTACTGTTTTTCTTCATGACAGTCTTGTCAGAGTATTAGTTTGCAATCATATATTTAGAACTTTACTATAACCAAGTAGGAGGGCCCCTTTCCTCTTAGCTTTTCATATTCTTATATAAATGAAAAACATTACAATAGAATATTTCTACATCCACCTTCGTGCTGCCCTCACTTTTCCCTTCTCTGAACCCCATCCCAAAGTCAGCCTCAGTAAGCAAAAACAAGATGAATCAGATATATTCATACTTTAATATTTTGTATAACTATTCGTCCATAGGTACCTATGTACATGCCAGAAATTATGTCAATATTGTGTAATATGTAGACATAGTGGGCATCACAATAATGTACCTTGTCAAGACTAAAGAGATATTGTGTCATACAGTCACAAATTCATAAATCATTTCATCAGCATAGTTAATCATAACATCATATCTGTCAAATTGAAAGCTTGCAGACTACCATACACTTTAGATCCTTCAACAAATAGCCTTATCATCATTCTACTACTGCTTATTACTGCTGTCATTGCATTCATATTTGCTCAAATATATCACAATTTTCTACACCTCTTTAATAAATAAAAAATAAACCACAATATATGACTCTATTAATCCATCAGTCAGGTTATTTCATTTATCATTTACTCACATATTACATTACATTCCTTTATAATAGCCCAACATGTCCATGATATTCATAAGCTTTATCGACTCGATATAGTATCACAGTGGAGAAACATTTATGGTCCAATCACGATCAGCTGAGCGCTGTGACCCATGGGTCCCTTGTTTTAGTGTGTCAGTAATTGACATGTACAGTGTTAAAATATATTGATAAACAAGCTCATTCATCCATCATAGAGGCATTATAAGAATTTTTCTTAACAGGAATTACTTAGAGTTCATTAATATGTTTGCAGAGTAAACATGAAATCACATCAATTCAACAGAAAAGGTTACAGTCGGTGAAAAGTTGGCTTTTACTAAATCGAGTATGCATGTAAAAAATGTGTATGTAGTCCAACCTGTCTGAATGACCACCTGTGAAATGTGGGCAACTAGCTATTACAGCCACTGGATATCAGTTCTATCTAAATTCTGTTATATTATCTATAGATTAAACCTGTGAAATACGACCAACTGGTTATTATGGATTGCGAGCATTTTTTCCCAACCAAAGTGATATATGGACCTGCCTAATGTGAGCACTCATTGAGCTGCTCACTGACCAGCCCTGACCTTCAGTTGATTGATCATGCGTAATGTTGCTGTCACTTGCACTGCTGTTTGTTTAACTGGTGGTCATTTGGGATGACCCTGTGCCGACCCTGGGCCAGGAGCCCCAGCTAGGTCACTTGAATGGCTCACACGACCAAACATGAATTGAGGTCCCCTGAAGTTAATCTATGATCTGTGCCCCCGTGGTTTGTCTCTGATCTATTAAGTATGTCGTGAAAGGCAATTTTACAAAGAGTTGACAATCTATGATGTTCCTATGAAGAAATGATGTTAGTAACCACTGACATAAGCAGACAATTTTGAGTTTTTGATATTTGGGTTTGTAGCTGACAATGCAATTTTTTATAACGCAGGGTTTATAGAAAGCGCATAGTCATTAAACATGTTCTACAAGAATTAAGCAGCTACTCCCTGGATGTGAAAGTGGCCTTCGCCGCAAATTTCTGACAGCCATAATTGTTCTAAGAACTGATTTGGTATTGTTTGAAATTGCCCTCAGCCTAAAAAAATTTGCATTTTCCATAAGCCTCATTAATGGCCTGCTTGTATGGTAGCCGGTCAGCAGTGTTCGGAAGAATGGCTGTCTAGGGCTATGCAAATGAGTTGAAAAGAACCAATGACATGATGTGTCATCACTGTAACCATGGTTACCAATCAGGTACATGTTTACTACTATTTCTTCTGTCACCTAAACCAGCGCTCATAGAAGTAAAATCGACTATTAAATTTAACAGTTGATGGTCTATTCCCTAAGGTGCAAATTTGGCAGCAACACATGGTGATCATTCATTTTCTGGGGTTACAATGGCGGTAAAAAAATGAGAGCATATTCAAAAGGGCGATGTCAAATTCAATACCAGGGGCATGCGAGCGTACATCTGATGTAAAAAAACCCTGTATAATTAAAAAACAAAAGCTAAGATTCTTGCTTATAATAGTAAAACCCTCGTTAAATTTACAAATGAAATTCCACCTGAATAAGCAATTGGTGTCCGCGTCTTCGAATAATATTTTCTGATGTATAGGTATTACAGATTTACCAAAAATGTAAAGCGGACTGACAGAGTGTTTCATTGTCTTTCATGTAAATGGTCTGTTGTTCTATAAACTTTGACAGAAATCAATTGAAACAGAGTCTTTTAAATGTGTAATCATATATGGCAGGCCCACTAGTTTCCATGCTGTTCTACAGACATTCTCTTAGACAAGCTGCTCTCAAAATCTTTGAACAGGTATAATTTTAGGTCTTTGCCAAAACTTTATATTTCAGTTTGTGGTTGACATTTATAAGTGGACAGTAACAGTGAATATGACACAGAATGCATGAAATGATCAGTGTTTGGTGTTGATAATTAAGTGCAACTGCTAATTAGTAAGCATTACTCTGGGCCAGGGGGACCTTATAATCCATGTTACCTTATCACAGAGTACAGAGTAAATAACTGGATGAATGAGCAGGGCATCTCCCCATGGTATTAACTATAGCAGTTTTTTTGCTTCGCTGACATAGAAAGTCTAGTGACTGTCAAATCAAAGAATGCTTATCTGTCAAATATGGCTACTTAGTCGTGTTTACAAAATTATCATTATAAGATAGTTATAACACATATAACACAGAGAGCCATGGACCCCCTGCAGTGACCACCTCCTCTAGCTGTGCCAGTGTCTGTATTTATATATTCCTATTACAGGTAACTATGGATGTTGCCTGGTCACCAGACTGTATTGATGAGCGTTGCTATGACTACAAAGGTCTGTCCCAGGTGGCAGACTTCCTGTTTGTCATGTCATATGATGAAAGGAGCCAGATACACGGCCCTTGCATTGCCTGGGCAAACTCTGCTTATAACAACACAATCTCAGGTCAGGAAATGCTACCAACATCTACCCAGAATAAAACTAATTAAAATTTAGGTTATAACTACTCAGGCCAAAAAAGGGTTAGTTTCTCAGGCACTGCACCAAAAATTTTAATTTTTTTTCAGTTGAATTTTACCCAATTTGAGCTCCGGTGACTCAGACATTTCTTTCAAGAAAAAATAATTATAAAATTTGGTTAAAATATGAAATTTATTGAAAACCTACATTACAAAGGTGAACACATGTTTGCCCAGACCACACTGATTTTGTACAAAATTGCATGAGAAACATACTTTTTTTTGCCTTATTAGTCAAGGGAAATATTTGTTATTTAGAAATCAGAGAACATTTCTTCTATCCAAAATAGTTTGTTTTGATTTCCTCAGCATTTCCATTTCTTTTTCAAATCTCATCATTATATTGAAATTTCTTTTTATCAACCCCTCCCCCCATATTGGATCAGGACCTATTGTGTTTGGTCTGTCCTTGTCACCCATATTTGTCGAACATAGTTGTCTGTCAGATTTTTGTGAACTTTACAAAGTTTGAACCTGATTCAGTATTTTTAGCAAACCTGTGAGCTTTTGCAATGGCGCAGCGTAGTCTGTCCGCCGTCCACCGTCCAAAGCTGGCTTTCCGCCGTCCATGGCTGTAAGTCGGAAACCCTCGGAGCTAGCAGCTCCAAATTACATGTAAGAATTAGTCACATGAGAAACTTGGTGCCCTGGAGCTTATTATTTGGTATCTGCATTAATTTAGATTTTAAAGAGAAAAAGCTTAAAAACCTTTAAAAATCTTCTTCTCTGAAACTGTCAAGCCAAATTGTCCAATATTTCACAGAAATGATCCCTGGAACAATCTCTCTCAAGTTTGTTCGAAAGGTTCCAGTTCGAAGATTTTTGGCCGAGTTACAGGAGGTTGAACTTAGTCATCTGTCCCAAAAAGCACACTAAAATTAAAATCTCAGAAACGGCTGGAGCTATTATCACCAAATTTTATACCAATCTTTCTCACATATGTCATATCTGATTTTGAGGTATTAGTGGCGCCACCTACATTGATGTGTTTTTTACAAGCGAAAATGTAATTGTATCCCCAGACAAAGTTGGGATACTATGGTGTCACAACGGTCCCGCCGCCGCCGCCGCAGAAAAAACTTGTGAGCGGGATAACTCAAAAAATATTTCACTGACCTTAAAAACTTTACATTTGTATAGATATAGGTAAGGGGACAAAGCCTATTTAAAATGGGGTCATGACCTATGCTAAGAGAGTGACCTTTACCTTGAATAGGTCCATTTTTGCTGGAAATAACACAAATTCTTAAATATCTCAAGTAAGCTTGCATGGACTGGTCCAAAAATCAAAGTGACCGAAGATCTTGGATAGCCTTGTGATATACCGGTAACTGGTGGCACCACCTATTATCCTTTTCTTGTTTTTACACCTTTTAATACCCCCATAATTGCCACTTTACAGTACTGTAAGCATTATAAGTCAAAAACTAATGGACAGATTTCTTTCATATTATGCACATGTAGAGAGATGGGATATGGGATGAGGTCTGGTTACATTTGGGTCATGACCTTTACCGTGAGAGTGGCCTTGACCTTAAATGTGTCCATATTTGGTGAAAAATCACACACCTTTTATGATATCTCCAGTGTTGATAGCCATATGGATTTCAAACGTGACTTATGTATGGCCCAACACTAAAGAAAGAACCCTATAGGTTTTAGGGTCATGAGGTCAAAGGTCAAGGTCACTGGACACGTACGTAAAAGATACTTTGGATGCATTTTAAGCCAAACTTTCATCCCAGGTCTTTTATCTTGCACATATAGTTCATCTGCCAATAGAGGAAGACCCCTATCAATTTTGGGGTGACAAGGTCAAAGGTCAAGGCCACAGGAGCTATCTGTCCAAAAATTAGTTTCTGGATGATAATTCCTGCTTTTATTGATGTATTGATTTCAATCTTGACTTGTATATGACCCATTGGAAAAGCAAGACTCCAATTGATTTTGGGGTAATGAGGTCAAAGGTCAAGGTCTCAGGACACATCTTTAAAAAGATTGTGGATGCATTTTCAGCCAAACATTTCATCTCAGACCTTTCATCTTGCACATATAGTTCATCTGCCAATAGAGGAAGACCCCTATCAATTTTGAGGTCACAAGGTCAAAGGTGAAGGTCACAGGAGCCATCTGTCCAAAAATTAGTTTCTAGATGATAATTCCTGCTTTTATTGATGTATGGATTTCAAACTTGACTTGTATATGTCCCACTGAAAAAGCCAGACCCGAATTGATTTTGGGGTCATGAGGTCAAAGGTCAAGGTCACAGGACACATCTTCAAAAAGCTGTGGATGCATTTTCAGCCAAACATTTGATCTCAGATCTTTCATCTTGCACATATAGTTCACCTGCTAAGAGTGGAAGACTCCTATCAATTTTGAGGTCACAAGGTCAAAGGTGAAGGTCACAGGAGCCATCTGTCCAAAAATTAGTTTCTGGATGATAATTCCTGCTTTTATTGATGTATAGATTTCAAACTGGACTTGTATATGTCCCATTGGCAAAGCAAGACCTGAATGATTTTGGGGTCATGAGGTCAAAGGTCAAGGTCACAGGACACATCTTTAAAAAGATCAAGGTCACAGGACCAACATCTTCAAAAAGATTGTAGATTGATAGATGGAAGAAACAATAATTGCTTGCCAAGTGTCAGTATATGCTGCTAAAAATGGGGGTTTATTCTTAAAGGGGGGGCCTACTATGTCTTGGGATACTCTGGCACCTGCGGTGCCAAGAAATGTCTAGTTTTAAACTCTTCTAGCTTATACACTGATTTATGATGAAACTGTTAAGCTGATTGGTTTAAACTTTACAAGAATTATTCTATGGTAGGGTTCTGCCAGTTTTATAAGAACAGATTGGGTAAATACGGTTTTAAAAAAGCATTGTAGCCGATTAAAAAAGGCTTTCTGTATTTGAAAACAGATTTGACAATATGCTGAGTTTCAGCAGCCAAGTCAAGAGGTCACTCGGTACAAACAGGTGTGGTCCAGACATCACCATGGCAACTGACCTGGCTCGGGGAGGGGGGTGTCTAGACAATGTGTCTAGATGTCTAAACACAGCGTCTAGATGTCTGGAAACAATGTTTAGATGCAGAATTCCCAGATTTTTGGAACTATATCTTTCAACTGTTTGAAAAAACTTGGTTTGCATTTTAAGCGAATGGGGTTTATCATCAGGTCACATGTGAAGTGCTGCACCCTCATTTTTTGTTGACCTCTGACCTTTCCTTGCTGCCCAGCGTCCATTTGTGCATCTGTTTCCACACATAAACCCACATATCTCGGGAACCGTTTGACCGATCAGGCTAAAAAATTTGCACAAATGTAGCCCTTTGATAGCTTTATAACATACACTAAAAATGTTGGAACCTGCAACCATTTTTGCACAGCGTCCATCTGTTTATCTGCCTTGGGATAATATCACTCATATCCCAGCAGTGGTTTGACTTATCCACCTGAAATTTTGCAGGTTAATACATCCTGGACAGCTTTCTCGATTTATGACAGGTGGCACCACCTACATTCAGGTTTACTCTGCAGACATCCAAGCTCATATCTCAGGAACCGTTTGACCGATCAGGCCAAAATTTTGCATGAGTATGACTGGCCTTGGAATGACGTTTGAAATGAGCTATGTTTGAAGAAGATACGACTAATAGTGACAAAGATATGAAGAAAAAACCGTTTTGAGAAGTTTTGATGACCTTGACCTTGACCTTTGACCTGTATTGCCCAAAAACAATAGGCCCCGAGGACTTTTGCTTGTCTACCAGCTGTATAAGTTAAAAGGCAATTGCCTTAAAATTATGGCCTGTAGAGAGTACACAGACAGACAGACAGACAAACAAACAGACAAACAGACATCCGCGACTGACCAACCTGCTTGCAGAAATCGAAGATTTCCGGCAAGCAACAAACAGACAAACAGACATCTGCGACTGACCAACCTGCTTGCAGAAATCGAAGATTTCCGGCAAGCAACAAACAAACATACGCGGGTGATCAACATGCTTGCGAAAATCGAAGATTTCCGGCAAGCAACAAACAGACATCCGCGACTGACCAACCTGCTTGCAGAAATCGAAGATTTCCGGCAAGCAACAAACGGAACTGATCAACATACTTGTCGAAATCTCTGATTCCGGCAAGCAATAAACTATAACGCGACAGAAATGGCAAACCGGCCCACAAAGAGTGCCTGTGGTCACTTATTTATACGGCGAACGCTATAATTTTTGCAGTCACGGGAAAGCGTGTCTGTCTTTCATACTAAAACGCGTGCATGCATGCGTGATGGCATATGTATTTGTGCATGCGGGTTTTAATTTTTACAAAGTTGCTAAAATTTGCGGGGACCGTGTATGATTAAACAAAAGAGGTCATGGGCAGAAAGGCCATGAAACGCCAATTCATATGGTGTACAGTTGATGTGCCTAAAATGTGTAGTTTTGGAGATATGGTTAAACAATGATAGTAGGTACGGGGTTGCAGTGCAGCGCCCCCTAGCGGTAATTTTCCAAAAACTGAACAATGGCTTTCGAGATATTAGTGTATGACGTAACATGTATCAGTTTCAAAAGGATGCCTGCATATCTGTGGCCTATAGGGCATGTCACCGTGAAATCGCGAAATCTCATTCGACGAGAAACGGTGCGAGATTTTGCAAGATTTTTGGTTGGATCACCGAGAACTCACCAAGGGCTACAAGATGCAAAAATTTTGACCCCTCTAGCATAAAAACTGACAGATTTAGAAGCTGAAAACTGCATCTTTTCAAAATTCAAAGGTTTTACCCCAAAAATAGAGAAATCTGGCAATAGCGCACTTTGGCACCTATGCGCAAAAATAAGCCCATGGACCCTAGTTTAAGGTGCTGTGATGGAAATGGCCCAATGTTTAATAGTTCTGGAGGTATAGCACCAAAACAAATTTTCATGTTTTTTCATCTGCAACGCCCCCTGGCGGCCATTTCCAAAATCTGAAAAACCCGTTTCGAGATATTCTTATGTTACATAAAATATCTCAGAATCAGTAAAATTGCTGCAAATTTGAAAAATATCACGAAATTCCATGATTTCTCCCCAAAATTGCGTAACCATGGTAACAGCGAAATGAGGCAATTTTGCAGTGTTGGAAGTGGCCATGCAGTGGCAAATAAAACGGGCTACAGATTAGGTGCCTACGGCTATTTTTGACGAAGGTATGAAGAAAAAACCGTTTTTGAGCTTTTTGGTGACCCTGACCTTGACCCTTGACCGATCATGACCAAAAACAATAGGCTCCGAGAAGAACCGATTATACACTCTATCTATAAGTTTCAGGACGATTGGTGCAAAATTGTGGCCTGTAGAGCGGGGACATACAGACAAACAAACAAACGGAACTGATCAACATACTTGTCGAAATCTCTGATTCCGGCAAGCAATAAACTATAACGCGACAGAAATGGCAAACCGGCCCGCAAAGAGTGCCTGTGGTCACTTATTTATACGGCGAACGCTATAATTTTTGCAGTCACGGGAAAGCGTGTCTGTCTTTCATACTAAAACGCGTGCATGCATGCGTGATGGCATATGTATTTGTGCATGTGGGTTTTAATTTTTACAAAGTTGCTAAAATTTGCGGGGACCGTGTATGATTAAACAAAAGAGGCCATGGGCAGAAAGGCCATGAAACGCCAATTCATATGGTGTACAGTTGATGTACCTAAAATGTGTAGTTTTGGAGATATGGTTAAACAATGATAGTAGGTACGGGGTTGCAGTGCAGCGCCCCCTAGCGGTAATTTTCCAAAAACTGAACAATTGCTTTCGAGATATTAGTGTATGACGTAACATGTATCAGTTTCAAAAGGATGCCTGCATATCTGTGGCCTATAGGGCATGTCACCGTGAAATCGCGAAATCTCATTCGACGAGAAACGGTGCGAGATTTTGCAAGATTTTTGGTTGGATCACCGAGAACTCACCAAGGGCTACAAGATGCAAAAATTTTGACCTCTCTAGCATAAAAACTGACAGAGTTAGAAGCTGAAAACTGCATATTTTCAAAATTCAAAGGTTTTACCCCAAAAATAGAGAAATCTGGCAATAGCGCACTTTGGCACCTATGCGCAAAAATAAGCCCATGGACCCTAGTTTAAGGTGCTGTGATGGAAATGGCCCAATGTTTAATAGTTCTGGAGGTATAGCACCAAAACAAATTTTCATGTTTTTTCATCTGCAACGCCCCCTGGCGGCCATTTCCAAAATCTGAAAAACCCGTTTCGAGATATTCTTATGTTACATAAAATATCTCAGAATCAGTAAAATTGCTGCAAATTTGAAAAATATCACGAAATTCCATGATTTCTCCCCAAAATTGCGTAACCATGGTAACAGCGAAATGAGGCAATTTTGCAGTGTTGGAAGTGGCCATGCAGTGGCAAATAAAACGGGCTACAGATTAGGTGCCTACGGCTATTTTTGACGAAGGTATGAAGAAAAAACCGTTTTTGAGCTTTTTGGTGACCCTGACCTTGACCCTTGACCGATCATGACCAAAAACAATAGGCTCCGAGAAGAACCGATTATACACTCTATCTATAAGTATCAGGACGATTGGTGCAAAATTGTGGCCTGTAGAGCGGGGACATACAGACAAACAAACAAACGGAACTGATCAACATACTTGTCGAAATCTCTGATTCCGGCAAGCAATAAACTATAACGCGACAGAAATGGCAAACCGGCCCGCAAAGAGTGCCTGTGGTCACTTATTTTATACGGCGAACGCTATAATTTTTGCAGTCACGGGAAAGCGTGTCTGTCTTTCATACTAAAACGCGTGCATGCATGCATGATGGCATATGTATTTGTGCATGCGGGTTTTAATTTTTACAAAGTTGCTAAAATTTGCAGGGACCGTGTATGATTAAACAAAAGAGGCCATGGGCAGAAAGGCCATGAAACGCCAATTCATATGGTGTACAGTTGATGTACCTAAAATGTGTAGTTTTGGAGATATGGTTAAACAATGATAGTAGGTACGGGGTTGCAGTGCAGCGCCCCCTAGCGGTAATTTTCCAAAAACTGAACAATTGCTTTCGAGATATTAGTGTATGACGTAACATGTATCAGTTTCAAAAGGATGCCTGCATATCTGTGGCCTATAGGGCATGTCACCGTGAAATCGCGAAATCTCATTCGACGAGAAACGGTGCGAGATTTTGCAAGATTTTTGGTTGGATCACCGAGAACTCACCAAGGGCTACAAGATGCAAAAATTTTGACCTCTCTAGCATAAAAACTGACAGAGTTAGAAGCTGAAAACTGCATATTTTCAAAATTCAAAGGTTTTACCCCAAAAATAGAGAAATCTGGCAATAGCGCACTTTGGCACCTATGCGCAAAAATAAGCCCATGGACCCTAGTTTAAGGTGCTGTGATGGAAATGGCCCAATGTTTAATAGTTCTGGAGGTATAGCACCAAAACAAATTTTCATGTTTTTTCATCTGCAACGCCCCCTGGCGGCCATTTCCAAAATCTGAAAAACCCGTTTCGAGATATTCTTATGTTACATAAAATATCTCAGAATCAGTAAAATTGCTGCAAATTTGAAAAATATCACAAAATTCCATGATTTCTCCCCAAAATTGCGTAACCATGGTAACAGCGAAATGAGGCAATTTTGCAGTGTTGGAAGTGGCCATGCAGTGGCAAATAAAACGGGCTACAGATTAGGTGCCTACGGCTATTTTTGACGAAGGTATGAAGAAAAAACCGTTTTTGAGCTTTTTGGTGACCCTGACCTTGACCCTTGACCGATCATGACCAAAAACAATAGGCTCCGAGAAGAACCGATTATACACTCTATCTATAAGTATCAGGACGATTGGTGCAAAATTGTGGCCTGTAGAGCGGGGACATACAGACAAACAAACAAACGGAACTGATCAACATACTTGTCGAAATCTCTGATTCCGGCAAGCAACAAACATACGCGGGTGATCAACATGCTTGCGAAAATCGAAGATTTCCGGCAAGCAACAAACAGACAGACATCCGCGACTGACCAACCAGCTTGCGAAAATCGAAGATTTCCAGCAAGCAATAAAGGTGGGGATTCATAGTCTGATATCACTGACAATGTCAGTCTCATGTGACTTTACACTTTGCCTTCCTGGACTTTCGGACCTGTTCATTCTTGTAACTTTTCTCAGCCCCTGGGCAGCATACAACCAAATCAGCCACATAAGGTGCTAGAAGGTTATTCATTCTTTATTTGACTTCCTCCCATGACCAGTACTCATACACTCTTGGGTGGCAAGAGTGCACCCTTGTTGAGAGTTGTGCAGATGGCAGTCAGAACGTGAGGGGGAAACCACATCCTTGCAGTCACAAGTCCAGCGCCACGATCCATGAATTAAAAAAATTGGACCCCATATTGCTTGTTCTTTCAGGCCTGAAGAAGTATCTTGGTCTTGGTATTCCTCCTGAGAAGCTGGTGCTAGGTTTGCCTTGGTACGGGTATGATTATCCCTGTCTGAACGTTACTAAGGTGAGTCCATCCAGTCCCTCTCTGTGACTTTGGCTTGGCTTTTCTAGTTCAGTTGAATCTCCAGGGCTTCATATGAAATAAAAGTCAATATGATTTCCTGTTTATACCAGCTTTTAGACCATAATTTTCTATTTTTTCCATTTATTTTTCTTTAATGCACAGCTGTGTTTCTGAAATAATTGTTAATACTGCATAATTATAGCCACATAAACCTCGTCATGATTATTGAATGGATGCAGCTCTTTCGTAGAACTGTCCCAGTAAGTGATGCAGTCATAGAAGTTAAAGGGACATAATCAGGGGCAATATTACGCCTGTTCTTTCACACTATCATTTCAGTTTTGCTTTATACAAAATTTTCCCCGTAAAACAATCTGAGCACACAGTCTCCTTACCTCTCATATGATTGTTTAACTCCTTGTTATGGCTCTGCATGTTGGTAAACATAGTCCACATATGTTTGTTTACCATAATAAGGCCAGGTGACCAGAGGTCCAATTGTGAGCCGGCCACAACAAGTAGAGTTTTAGCCAGTTGGATTTACAAGTGTTATGGCTTCATGATGCACATGGCCCACAGGCTTTATAGAGTATTAGGCCCCTTTAATTTATTAAAATCAAAGAAACGGACCACTATGTGCTGTTTGGAGATTGGATGGACATGTTAATTTACTGTGTAATCCATGATTGTACAGTGTAAATTCTACACTTTTCCTATGTTTTTGGCTGGAAATTTTTATAAATTGCATTCCATCGTGCTGGGCTATTTTAATAGGTGTATATGTCTGTAGTCAATCTGACCATCCTTTAGCCAGACACAAACTGTAACCCTTAGGCCTGAAAAAAGGATTGGTTCTCAAGTACCTTTTTTAGAAATCAGTGCGGGCAGGTTTTTTTTTAATACCTTATTTTCTGTTTTGATTAAAATGTCATTTAAATCCAGAGAAAAGCATGTTAATAACATATCTTTTCTTCTTAACAGGTAAAAGCACTACATAACAAAGGAAAACTTATCAACATTGTATAACTTATATCTTGAAAATAAAAATATTTGATGCGGGAGGGTTAAAATGATGCGGGCGAAGCCTGAGAACCATACTTTTTTCTTTTACCCATAATATTCTTTCTTTTCATCTACACATGTCATGCTTAAATCTCTTTGAATACAGAAATAAGGTTTTCAAGTGACCTATATTCAATGAAATACACAGTGAATCTGTGGTTCTCAATATTTTGGTCTGTTGTATTTGTATGTGCCTTATTAGAATGTCAATGCCCTATTAATATATACATGTTATATATACATATTTTTTATACAATTAATAAACGTCAGTTGCTTGTGTATCATTTGTATATTCATAACTGAAATAAACAACTCCATTACATAGATGTCCACAACAATAACTATCAGAAAACTTTTTTGATGTTAAATGATGTGTGACATAAAAACAAGCTTTTTGTTTGAGAAGACAATGTTAAATACAAATTTTTCCTTGTGGTCACATAATTTAACTTTAAAGACTTGTTCACACATTTGTTTCCAAAAGATAATTCCAGTTGGAAGAGATTGGTTGTGTTAAAAATCACCATCGTTACTTACCAATCATTCTGTAAAGAATCTCAATTGATTTTTTCAATTGATTTTTTCAATTGATTTTTCCAATTGATTTTTTTTTATGGGGGGGGGGGGCATAAGTGAAGGCCATACTCATAGGTCAGGGATATTTACAAAGACAGCTCAATTTATTGATTTATTTAATAACCTAGTGTTAGATGCTGCTTATATACTGGTACATAAAATGTTTTCTCTGTACCATATACCGATATGTATATATATACCTGCAATCACTCTACCCTGTGTAGTGGTAGTTCTGAATGATAAGTAGGAAACAAGAATCCCCTTTGTATCAGATCATAGACTTTGAAGCTTATCAGTGCCAGAAAATGCATGCATGACTTATTTATCAGTATCCCTTGCGCAAACCCCCTAAAAAATATTTGGACTTGCTAAGTTTTCTTGGACTTGGTAGGGCTACCTGTAGTACCTGAAAGAAAGATCTTTTGTGTTTAGCCATATTGAAAAGTCCATCTACTTTTCAATCTAACAGTGTTTTAATGAAATATTTTCTTTTAGGGTAATGTGTGTTCCATTAAGAAGGTGCCATTTGTGGGTGTGAACTGTAGCGATGCTGCCGGACACGAAATCAACTACTCAATTATCGTAGAAAAACTTCTGAAGATATCAACCTCTGGCAGAATCTGGGCGAATGCTGCCTTGTCACCTTTCTTTAATTACAAGGTGAGGAGACAAACATCAGAGGGTGAACCGGTTTCTGTGGCTCAGGGGTTGAGCGCAGGATTCAAAGCCCGGAGAACACAAGTTCGAATCTCAGCCGAGGTGGTGAGATTTTTCATGGTCGGCCCCCATCCAGGGTGATTGCTCTGTAGGCCTAATGGGAAGGTCATGCCCAATGGCCGTGTTTCATTCACAAACGAGTGCAACTTTCTAGGGCTCCTTGGTGGTAAGACCACCTCGAAAAAAAATAAAAGAAACAACAAAAAAACATAAGAGGGTGAAAGAAATGTAAGGCCATACCAAACAATTAACCGTTCCATGGACTCTGAGAACAACATATGTAGAATCAGAGGTGGGTTTCAGTATATCTATGTAGACTAAATTCTTGACTTGAGTCTAGTAGCTTGGTTTTGACTTCTCAAGTTTTGAAACAGTTTTGAGATAGACAATCTCAAGATCATTTAAATATTGCTGTCTAACTAAAGACTGCCTTGACCTTTGTTTTTAATCACAATATAAACATTGGTTTACACTTTGTGTGATTGTTCAACATACAAAAGTAATCATTGGATTTGATTTGCTTTATAGTTGTATCCGCTAAAAAAACAAAGTTTTGCGGATACTGTGTTTTTGACCGGGTTCCGCCGCCAATGCTGCGTTTGTTTCCAGAATAGAAATCTGAGACCACTTGATGGATTTTTCTGAAATTTTACACTATTATCCGGTCACATGTGAACTGGTGCCAAAATCTTTTGCGTTGACCTCTGACCCTACCTCTCTCCAGTGTGACCATCTGTGCGTGTGTTTTGACACATTAACCCACATTTCTTCAGACTCGTTTGACCAATCAGGAAAAAATTTTGCACAAATGTAGCCCTTGGATAGCTTTACAGCATACATAAAAATGTTTGGACCTGCAGCCATTTTTGCACAGCGTCCATCTGTTCATCTGCCTCGGATAAAATCAATCATACCTCTGCAGTGAATGGACTTATCCACCTGAAATTTAATATGTATATACATCCTGGATAGCTTTCTCGATTTTGTGGCAGGTGGCCCCACCTATTTTCACATTGAGGTTGCAGACATCCAGGTATTCTATCTTAGGACTGGTTTGACATATCCTCCTGCAATTTTGCATGTGTATAGATCTCACATAGCTCTTTATCATATGCAAAACTGGTGGCTACACCTGCAACCATTTTTGCACAGCGTCTGTCTGTTTGTCTGCTGTGGGACAAAATCACTCATATCTCGACAGTGGTTTGACTTATCTGCCTTAAATGTTTCATGTATATACATCTTGGATAGCTTTCTCGATTTTGTGGCAGGTGGCGCCACCTTCTTTCACATTCAGGCTGAAGACATCCAGGCTTATATCTCAGGAATGGTTTGACACATCCTCCTAAAATTTTGTTTGTCTATAGATATCACATAGCTCTTTATCATACGCAAAACTGGTTGCACCACCTGCAACCAGTATTGCAGTGTCCGTCTGTTTGTCTGTCATGGGATAAAATCACTCATATCTCAGCAGTGGTTTGACTTATCTGCCTAAAATTTTGCAATTGTATACAACTTGGATAACTTTCTGGATTTTGTGGCATTTGGCGCCACCTACATACACATTTCGGCTGCAGACATCCATGCTTATGTGCAACACACCTCTCTCTATTTCCCCTCACCACTCAATCCATGCCTCACTTCACCCATCCCACTCTGGATTTGTGTCTTCCATGCTTATATGCAAAACATCCTGTCTATTTCCCCGAGCCACTCAATCCATGCCTCACCTCACCCAGCCCACTCTGATTTTTGCGGATACACGTAGTCGTTTGTCGACTACCCATATTCTAGTTTCAATATGTGTTCAGCTTTGGTTCACAACTGTCATATTTCTGTTACTCAGGCCTATATTATGACCAAAATGATATTGCATTTCGGATTATTACTTGAAACCCAGTATTCTCCAGATTGTCCACTTAATGACGACCACCCCGTTAACACGACCACCCCGCTATCACGACCACTTTTCTTGGTCCAAGAATTTTCTCATATAAATTATCATATAAAAAACTTCGGTAACACGACCTCCTCGCTATCACGACCAAAGACCACCTTTTTTGGTCCTGACCTTCAGATGATCCCCCAAATCAAGACCACTGGCCCGTGGCGACCGCAGCCCATTGAGCAGATAACACGCTCATCACCCAGCTTGGACTTAGATAATAGCCGGTAATTAATTAGGCGTATCACGACCAATTGCCAGTGGCGACCGTGGTCCGTTGAACAGGTTATACGCTAATCGCCCAGCTTGGACTTAGATAATAGCCCGTGATTAATTAGCCATAGCACGACCACTTGCCCGTAGCGACTGCGGCCCGTTGAACAGGTTACACGCTCATTGCCCATTGGACTTAGATAATAGCCCGCAATTAATTATCCAGGCACATGGGAAAGCCTGCTTTAATCTGCCCAGCCATAGTTAGCCCAATCTGTTAGCCAAAATATATGCATCAATAGATATTAGACCCAAGAGATATTAGATATATCATGGTCCGTTACATTGTTGAATACGACTGTTAGATAAGCATTTACCATACTGATAAAAAGGAGTTTGGCAAATATAACTGACACCACACGCATACATTCAGGTGAGTAAAGTAATACTGTGACAAATCACATTCAATTGATCAAGCAGGAACCATATAAATAACACTTTATTTGATGTGTTCATTCCGTTTTCACTACGTGTTAGACATCAGACCATCTTCGTGTAAAGACCAATGCTGTAAGAATGACTTCAACGCCAACTATTTGTTTCATTTGTGAATTTTATTTCTATGTGAATAAAACTTTTGAATTATATTCATGTTTATTATTTACTTAAATAACAAAGTGGCCGGGGCATATAGTTTTACCCATGTCCGTCCTTCCGTCATTCCGTCATTCCGAAATCAAACATTTGTACGGACTTTTTTCGCAATGCCTGCAGATATAGGCCTGATTTTTGGTGTGTGGGCAGATATAGACCAGTTACAGATCAATTTTGCGTTTCGTCCCGGTTGACCTACTTTTGACCGTTTTACGGCTCCTAAACTTAGAAAATTTCATGAAAAATAGAAATTTTCATGACAAATACACATGTACAGAATTTTTTTTGCAATGCCTGCAGATATTGGCCTGATTTTTGGTGTGTAGGCAGATAATGATCAGTTACAGATCGAGTTCGCGTTTCGTCCCAGTTGACCTACTTTTGAACATTTTACGGCTCCTTAACTTAGAAAATTTCATGAAAAATAGAAATTTTCATGACAAATACACATGTACGGACTTTTTTTTCGCAATGCCTGCAGATCATCAATAGTATTGGCCTGATTTTTGGTGGGTGGGCAGATATAGACCAGTTACAGATTGAGTTCGTGTTTCGTCACGGTTGACCTACTTTTGACCGTTTTACGGCTCCTGAACATAGAAAATTTCATGAAAAATAGGAACTTTCATGACAAATACCCATGAGCAGACTTTTCTTCGCAATGCCTGCAGATATTGGCCTGATTTTTGTGTGTGGGCAGATATTGACCAGTTACAGATCGAGTTCGTGTTTTGTCCCAGTTGACCTTTTTTTGACCGTTTTACAGCTCCTGAACATAGAAAATTTCATGAAAAATATAAATTTCCTTGACAAATACACATGTTTGACACATACACCAGTTATTGGGTCACATGTGAACTGGTGCCTTACCAATTGGCCTTGACCTCTGACCTTTCCTCTCTGCCCAGCGTCCATTTGTGCATCTGTTTCCACACATAAACCCACATATCTGGGAAACCGTTTGACCGATCAGGAAAAATTTTTTTTACAAATGTAGCCCTTGGATAGCTTTATAACATACAGAAAAAATGGTGGCACCACCTGCAGCCATTTTTGCACAGTGTCCATCTGTTCATCTGCCTTGGATTAAAATCACTCATATCTCTGCAGTAGTTTGACTAAGTCACCTGAAATTCGGCATATGTATACATCCTAGATAGCTTTCTTGATTTTATGACAGGTGGTGCCACCTTCATTCACATTCACGCTGCAGACATCCAAGCTCATATCTAGGGAACCGTTCGACCAATCAGAAAAAAAAAAAATTACACAAATGTAGCCCTTGGATAGCTTTATAACATACACAAAAATGGTGGAGCCACCTGCTGCCATTCTTGCACAGCATCCATCTGTTTGTCTGCCTTGGGTTAAAGTCACTCATATCTCTTCAGTGGTTTGACCAAATTTCTTGAAATTCGGCATGTATATACATCCAGCATAGCTTTCTTGATTTTATGACAGTTGGCGCCACCTACATTCACGTTCACGCTGTAGACATCCATGCTTATATCTCCGGACTCATTCGACCAATGAGGAAAAAAATTTGTACAAATGTAGCCCTTGGATAGCTTTATAACATACACAAAAATGGTGGCGCCTACTGCAGCCATTTTTTGCACTGCATCCATCTATTGTCTGCCTTGGGTTAAAATCACATATCTCTGCAGTGATTTAACCAAATTACCTGTAATTTGGCATATGTATACATCCTGTATAGCTTTCTTGATTTATGACAGGTGGCCCAGCTTCATTCACGTTCACGCTGCAGACATTAATGCTTATATCTCCAGACTTGTTTGACCAATCAGGAAAAAAATTTTACAAAATGTAGCCCTTGGAAGGCTTTATAAAATACACAAAAATGGTGGCGCTACCTGCAGCTATTTTTGTACAGCATCCATCTGTTTGTCTGCTGTAGGATAAAATCACTCATATCATTGCAGTGGTATAACTTTTCAACCTGAAATTTTGCATGTGTATACATTTTGGATAGTTTCTTGTTCAAATAACAGGTTGCATCACCTACAATCATGTTTACGTGGCAGACATCCATTCTAATATATAACACATGTAACTCTATTTCCCCTTGCCACTCAATCAATGCCTCACTTAACCCTTCCTATTCTGAATTTGGTGGATACACGTAGTTGCTTGTCAACTACCCGTATTCTAGTTGACTATGGTAAGTGGCGTACAGATTTTGAATTTTAGCTCCAATTAAAAATTAACATGGAAAGCTCTTTTAAGAGAATCTTTTCAGGGAATCTTTTCAGGCTTTACCAAGAATTATAATATTACTGTAAATAAAATGTTTCATCAGCACATTTCAAACTGATTAGTATGGAAATATAATTTCCTGTTAAATTGCCTGAGTATTATGTAATAATATGATACTGGGCAACTGCTAATCATTTTAAATTTTACCTGCTCAGTAATACTGATAAATATTATAATTTGAGCAATCACTTCAAGCCTCATGGTATATTTATTTGGCCAAATGGAACCCTAAGTTATTATCTGTAATATATACATTGATTTTAGGCCCTTTATATTAAAGAGGATTGCCACATGAAATGCCAGTATTCTTTATCTCTGATAGGACAGAAAGACAGGTAAACAACTGATTGAAACAAATGATATTATAGAAGCTGATCACATGGTGTTTTCTTGTCTCTGATAGGACACACATTTTTGACTAGTCACATTACATGAGATTATCACATGATATATTCCCTATCTCTGATAGGACAAGAAGACTGGATGGGTGTAAGATTATATATGATTATTTTTTTACCAGTCACATTGAAAGGGATTTTCACATGATGTACTCTCTGTCTGTGATAGGACAAGATGACTGGATGATTGTAGAAGTATATATTTTAATTTTTTACCAATATATATGAGATTTTTTTCCAACCTCATTACAAAAGATTGTCAAATGATACACTCTGTGTCTGATAGGACAAGAAGACAGGACAGCTGCACCAGGTATGGTATGATGATCCTGACAGTCTATCAATCAAATACAAATTCGCTCGTAAGTTTGGACTTCGGGGAGTAGGAATGTGGCAAGTGGATGCTCTGGACTACTCTTCAACAGAGGAGGCAAAAAAACAACGTGAAGCCATGTGGAGGAGTTTGTAAAAAGTGTGAAAGGGAATAATTATTATAATTTTTTTATCCTGATTAGGCCTAATGGATCAGCCTTTTATAAGGCAAACTTACTGCACCACTGTATAAATATATATGTAAATCATTAAAAAAAAAAAATTACTCAGGGGGCTTACTGTCAAGGGAAGGTCTCCCCCACCCAATCTCATTCCTTTAAGGTTGTGTGGTCCTATCAACATTTTCTCCATACCGTAATGCCTTAAAAAGCATTTGCAGTTTGAGTCTGTTATAGACAATTTTGTTACTTTATTTTGGTGTAAAAGTTTCCAGGATTTTGCATTTTGTTGGCAGATATATAAAAAATGTATCTTTTATACATATACATACATATTATATATGACATATTTTATATTTGATACTGAATATATTCAGTATTCCTCAGCCAAGAAGGCATTATGTTTCCCCTGGTTCGTCGGTCGGTTTGTCTGCTAACAACTTTAAAATAAACGTAATGAAAAGATATTAATGAAATTTTGTGTTGTGGTAATACCCAAAGAATAATCCCTTTAATGTTGGAGGTTATCTGGATCACTGTAATAGATATAGTTCTAATTCAAATGAGGATATTATCCCATTGTGGCATAAAGGAATCCTTTATCTTCTTTTAGAAACCATCAAGATACAAGGAGCAGCATTGTCTCAGCAACTGACCCAGAGAAGCATTATTACTGAAACGTGACACGGTTGTACAACATATGACAGCTTGATCAAATGATATAGTTTAATACGCTAATTATTGTATCCGCCAAAACGAAGTTTTGCGGATACTATGTTTTTGACCGGGTACTGCCGGCACTGCCACGTTCGTTTTCGGAGAACTCCTCTGAGACTACTGGACGGATTTTTCTGAAACTTACACAAATTATCGGGTCACTTGTGAACTGTTGCCTAACCAATTGGCCTTGACCTCTGACCTTTACTCTCTGCCTAGCGTCCATTTGTGCGTCTGTTTCCACACATAAACCCACATATCTCTGGAACAGTTTGACTGATCCGGAAAAAAAATTGTAGCCCTTGGATAGCTTTATAACATACACAAAAAATGGTGGTGCCACCTGCAGCCATTTTTGCACAGTGTCCATGTGTGTATCTGCTTTGGGTTAAAATCACTCGTATCTCTGCAGTGGTTTGACTAATTCACCCATAATTCGGCATGCGTATACATCATAGATAGCTTTCTTGTTTTTATGACAGGTGGGGCCACCTACATTCAAATTCACGCTGCAGACATCCAAGCTCATATCTCAGTAACCATTTGACCAATTAGGAAAAAATTTTTTACACAAATGTAGCCCTTAGATAGCTTTATACGAACACAAAAATGGTGGTGCCACCTGCAGCCATTTTGGCACAGCGTCCTTCTGTTTGTCTGCCTTGGGTTAAAATAATTCATATCTCTGCAGTGGTTTGACCAAATTACCTGAAATTCGGCATGCAATACATCCCGCATAGTTTTCTTGATTTTATGACAGGTGGCGCCACCTACATTCATGTTCACAATGTAGACATCAATGCTTAAATCTCTGGACTCGTTCAACCAATCAGGAAAAAAATTTTACACAAATGTAGCCCTTGAATAGCTTTATAACATACACATAAATGGTTGGGCCACCTGCAGCCATTTTTGCACAGCGTCCATCTGTTTGTCTGCCTTGGGTTAAAATCACTCATATCTCTGCAGTGGTTTGACCAAATTACCTGTAATTCAGCATGCGTATACATCCTGGATAGCTTTCTTGATTTTATGACAGGTTGCGCCACCTACATTCATGTTCACGCTGCAGACATTAATGCTTATATCTCCGGACTCGTTTTACCAATCATGAAAAATTTTTTACACAAATGTAGCCCTTGGATAGCTTTATATATAGTGGCGCTACCTGCAGCCATTTTTGCACAGCGTCCATCTGTTTGTCCGCTGTGGGATAAAATCACATATCTTTGCAGTGGTTTGACTTTTCAACCTGAAATTTTGCATGTTGTACATCTTGGATAGTTTCTTGTTCAAATAACAGGTGGCGCCACTTACAATCATGTTTACGTGGCAGACATCCATTCTAATATGTAACACATGTTACTCTATTTCCCCTTGCCACTCAATCCATGACTCACTTAACCCGTCCTACTCTGATTTTGGCGGACACACGTAGTCGCTTGTCGACTACCCGTATTCTAGTTGATAATAATAATACCTGGAAAGGATAGACAGCCCTGCTCTGTCCATCTGTCATGTAGGAAAATCAGGTCGCTCTATCATTCGTGTAGGAAAGTCGGCCATGCTCTGTCCCTCATTTAGTCCTGCTCTGTCCATTTGTCATGTAGGAAGATCTGTCCTACTTTATCCATCTGTCATGTATTAAAGTTGACATGTCTTTCTGTCACTTAGAGCAGTGAAACCAGTCCCTTGCGTTTTCCCGATCAGCTGAGTGTTTGTTATCTGAGCTATATTGATCACCCTTGGCTGTTAACAGGGCACGAATTGTAACCGTTAGACCTAGAAACTCCTTACTGTACATCCAGGCAGATCCTAGACAAATCTATTTGAAAACCTAAAATAAGTTCATGGTGACCAAATTCTGTGACCTATGGGCCGAAAAAAATAATTTTGAGCACAAAGACAATCAGATTGAGCACAAATTGTATCCATTGGGCCTAGAATCGTCTAACATAACATTCAGGGAGGTCTTGGGTAAAGGTCAATTGAAACATGGCATAAGGTTACCGTGACCTATATTTTACTACCTATAGAGAAAAAAATGTCATATGAGCATCCAGAATGTCATATGGGTACACATCGTATCTGTTACACCTAGAATCTTCTGTGCAAATTTCTCTGGAAACCTAAATTTAGGTCATGGTTGCCTATATGATCGACGACCTAGAGGCTGAAAATATGATTTTTAGCACTCTGACAGATGGGGCAAAAACTGTATCCATTAGGGATAGAAACTTCTAATGTCACAAGGAAGAAACATGAAATTAGTTCACTCTGACCTATATTCTGCGAGCTACTGGTAAACAACAGGAACAAGAGCACAGAGAAAATCTCATTAGGCACAAAACTTAACTGTTGGACCTAGAATGTTCTATTGTAAAATCGAGGGAAGTCCTTGGCAGGTATCCTTTGGATCTTGAAATTGGGACACTGTGACATATTTTCTGTGAGCCATAGGGAAAAAAAACATGAATTCAATACTGTGAAAGTCTGATGGGCACAATTCATAAGGGTTTGACTTAGAGCCTTCTAACTTAAAACTCGAGGAGGTCTTTGGCAAATATTGAAAAAAACCTGATTTTTTTCCACCAGATCATAACATTAGAAATTAATACATGCATCACCTGTATTTGAAATTCAGCTGAACTTAATTGCCCATAGCCACTTATTTTTGTAGAATACTAACAGTCTTATGACAATATTGATGAATTATGTTTTAGGGTCAAAACTTTGTAATGAACAAATGTGAATGAAATGTCTGTAAAGGAATAGTAGCATAGTGGTGAGATTTTACATAGAAACCATGCGTTTTTCTATATTTTATATGTGCATATAAATCAGAGTGTTTATCATTGTCAGTTTTATGGTCGCCAAACCCGAATCTGCCAAAATATCTACTTATTCAGGGTAAATGAATTTTTTTCTGACATGTATTTCATATACAGAAATAAAGAAAATAAGGTACTTCTTGTGTGGCAAGTTTTAAATACAAAACGTGCATTGCGGGGTTTGTTCTAATTGAATACATGCGAAAAAAACTCTCGAGGGTTTCAAGCCAATAAACCGCGCATGCGGACTTTAAGCTCCACTAGTAATAGGTCCGATGAGCTTAAAATATGTCATTGTGATGCGGCGTCTGACCGGCCAAGATTCACCAGAAAAAGCTTCTTCCCATTTTTATTGATCGACTTTGGATATTTTTTAATAGGCCAATTAGGGCTAGGTGTGCTTCTCGGCGCCATCTTATGTTCATCCAGTGAAAGAATACATGTGAGTACTAGTAATATATTCATCCAGGATTATTACTTCTATTTGCTTATAAATCGGAATTGGTTTTAAAGAAAGAAAGAAAAAAATATGTTTTAAACGTGAATAGCATCCTTTTTACGGCACGTTTGAGTTCAAATCTCAGCGGAGTGGTGAGATTTTTTATCATGGTCGGTCCCCAACCCAGGGTGATCGTTCTGCAGGGTTAAGGCCAAAATAAAAAAAAGTATGGTTTCAGGCACTTTTTGTCAGAAATCAATGCGGGCGGGCGCTTTTTTAATTTTATTTTTTTTGGTATTTTTCGATAAAAATGTCAAATGATAAGGCCGGGAAAAGCATGAAAATAACAGTTTTATTTTGCTAAATAAGTGATAGCACTACAAAACAAAGGAAATTGTATGCTTTTATCTTCTTGAAAGAAATGTCGGAGCGGCAGCAGCTCAAAATTGGAAAGTTTTTATTGAAAATCAAAATAAAAATTTTTGATGCGGGGGTATAAAATAGATGTGGGCGGTGCCTGAGAACTATACCTTTAATTTTTTTTTGGCCTAATTGGGAGACGGTATCCCGCAGTCGTGTTTAAGTTGCAAACGAGTGCGACTTCTGGTAGTTCCTCGGTGTAACACACCAAAATCCCGCAGGTGCGGTAAACGGAGCCTGGCTGACACCAAGAAATCGGAGTGAAATTCTTCAGATGTACGGAGTTCCCAGCTAAGCTAGCATTAAAATTTGATATTGTTACCTCCACCAAGAAAAAACAGGTAATCTCAAAATCTACATATTTCCTTACTTTGGGCAAGTAAGCCATGTATGAAAGATGGAATGTTTGGGATGAAAAGTTTGATTTACAGTGCATCGTTAATCATTTTAAAGATGTGGCTCCTGTGACCTTTAACTTTGATCTATTGACCCTGAAAATCAAAATGAATTTAACTTAAGTGGTAGGTCATTATTAAATCAAGTTGAAGCAAATCTGTCGATCCAAAACAGAATTATCATCCATGAACTAATTTGTGAATGAATGGACCTTGTGACCTTAACCTTTGACCCTAAGACCCCAAAAATGGAACAGAATCTTCCGCTATTAGCAGGTTCTAAAGCAATATCTTGAAGATTGAAGGTTTGCGATGACAAGTTTGGCTTCAATTGCATACGCATTCTTTTTAAAGAAATGAGTCATGTGACCTAGACCGTTGACCGCATAATTGACACGGTTCTTACTTTAGTGGTTAGACATATATAAATTAAGTTTGAAACCTATATGAAAACTAAACTGGAGTTATCATCTAGAAACTAATTTGTCAACAGATGGCCCCTGTGACCTTGATCTTTGACCTTGTGACCCCAAATTCATTTATGTTCTCCCATACTGGAAAGTCAGCTAAACGCTCAAGATGGAAAGTCTGGGATGAAAAGTTTTGCTTAGAATGTAGCCATAATCTTTTAAATACGTGAGTTTTGTGACCTTGACCTTTGACCTTGTGACCTCAAAATCATATATGTTCTTGTTGTAATGGAGGGCCATATGCAAGTCAAGTTTGAAATCCATGTGTCAGTCCAAACTGGAGTTATCATCTGGAAACAAATTTGTGTCGATGAACGAATCGACAGACAGACAAACAGACAGGGTGATTACTATAGGGCATCCACTTGTGATCAATAAACACACTAGGTTTTGGGATACTAGATGTAATCACAGCTGAGAAACTGACATGATTGTTGTCATTTTATAGTTACCAAAAAAAAAAGAAAAATATTCGTTAAAATAACAAAAATACAGGTAGCGCCACCACTTTTAGGGAATTGACAAAAATAGTCATGGTCAATATTCAGGGAAGATTCATGACAATCCATGCGTTAATCATCAAGATATTGGAGGTTTTGTATCAATTTTTTTATTATTCTGGGGGGTAATTTCAAGCCCCATAGCTCGAAGAATTTAGGTTTCCAAGGAGATTTTTATTGACCTCCCTGGATGTTCACTTATAAGTTTCTAGGACTGTAAATCAACTGAGGAATAGGAATTGCGCTTTGTCCGTCGTCCGTCCGGGCGTCCGGCCGTCTGGCCGCCCGTTACCAGGGCACAAATCGTAACTGCTGGTCCTAGAAACTTCTAAATGAACATCCAGGGAGGTCAATAAAAAATCTCCTTTGAAGCCACATCTTCAAAAAGATTGTGGGTGCACTGTAAATCAAACTTTACATCCCAAACTTTCCATCGTTCACACATGGATTACTTGCCCAAAGTGAGGAAATCAGTAGATTTTGAGGTTACCTGGTCAGAGGTCAGGTTCACTTTTTTAAAAGATTGTTACAATAATCTAAATGCTGCAAGTTCAAGGATAATAAGTTCTAAGATTTTTTGGTCACAAGGTCATTGATTAAGGTCACAGGACTTGTACTGAAAAATTTCTTTAAAAATATTCTTACAGACAAATTGAGCTGAGCGTCGAGACCCTTGGGTCCCTTGTTCAATTGGCTACACTGCTTTTTTAAAGCTGCATTTACCCAATCTGTTCTTGTAAAACTGACGGAACAATACCATAGAACAATTCTTGTAAAGTTTAAACCAATCAGCTTAACAGTTTCTATAAAAAAATAAACAGTGTATAAGCTAGAAGAGTCTTAACTTACATTTTTGCTTGTAAAAAAAAAAAATCATTATAGGTGGCGCCACCAAAATTTCATATATGACATATGTGACAAACATTGGCATTAAATTTGGTGATGACAGCTCCAGCTGGTTCTGAGATTTTAAGTTTAGTACGCTTTTTTGCACAGATGACTAAGTTAAACCTCCTGTAACTCGGCCAAAAATCATTGAACCGGAGCCATTCGAACAAATTTGCGAGAGATTGTTCTAGGGATCATTTCTGTGAAATATTGGACAATTCGGCTGGACAGTTTCGGAGAAGAAGATTTTTAATTCTTTTTTTAACTTTTCCTGTATAAAACCTAAGAAAATCACTGAATCAAAACCATTTGAACAAATTATAATTATCAACATCTAAGGATCATTAATTTGTGAGATTAAAGAATTTGACCCAGTGGTTTTTGAGAAGAAGATCTTTGTAGCCACTGAGCAGAAATGAATAGCTATAATATTTGACTATATTAAGCTTCCCATAACTCGGCCAAAATGAGACCCATTTGAACAAACTTAAGAAAGCACTACCCTAGGAACATTTCTGTGCAATATTAAACAATTTGGCTTTACGCTTTCAGAAATTGAGTTTTTTGTAACCCTCTGTATGCTTCAGGCACCGTTAACCCCCTACAAAAAGACCATACAGGTGGCGCAACCAATACCTCAATTTCAGATATGACTCAAGTGACCAACATTAACATAAAATTTGATGAAGATAGCTCCAGCTGCTTCTGAGATTGTAATTTTAGCATGCAATTTAAGATGGAAGGTTTGCGATGAAAAGTTTGGCTTCAAATGCAAATGCATTTTTTTTTTAAAGAAATGGGTCCTGTGACTTTGACCTATGACCATTGGACCCCTAAATCAACACGGTTCTCACTTTAGTGGTGAGCCATAGATTAGTTAAGTTTGAAACCAATATGTCAGACTAAACTGGAGTTATCATCTGAAAACTAATTCGTGAACAGATGGCCCCTGTGACCTTGAACTTGGACCTTGTGACCCCAAATTTATTTATGCTCTCTCCGTTCTCGTCGGCTAAATGCGCGAAATTGAAAGTTTGAGATGAAAAACTTGGTTTAAAATGTAGCCATAATCTTTTTAAATAAGTGAGTCCAGTGACCTTGACTTTGACCTTGTGACCCCAAAATCATATATGTTCTTGCTTTAGTGGTGGGCCATATGTAAGTCATGTTTGAAATCCATATGTCAGTCCAACTCGAGTTATCATCTGGAAACATATTTTTGTGTGGATGGACGGATGGACAGACGGACAGACAGACAGACAGACAGGGTGATTACTATAGGGCATCCACTTGTGATCAGTAAACACACCAGGTTTTGGGACACTAGATGTAATCACAGCTGAGAAACTGACTTGTTTTTTGACATTTTATAGAAAAAAAATAGAAAACTAGACATTTCTTGGCACCGCAGGTATCCCTAGACATAGTAACCCCCCCCCCCCCCCCCTTTAAGAATAGGCCCCCATTTTTAGCAGCATATACTCACACTGGGCAAGCAATTATTGTTTCTTCCATCTATCAATCCACAATCTTTTTGAAGATGTTGGTTCTGTGACCTTGTCCTTTGACCTCATGATCCCAAAATCAATTCGGGTCTTGCTTTTCCAATGGGTCATATACAAGTCAAGTTTGATATCCATACATCAATAAAAGCAGGAATTATCATCCAGAAACTAATTTTTGGACAGATGGCTCCTGTGACCTTCACCTTTGACCTTGTGACCTCAAAATTGATAGGGGGCTTCTTCTATTGGCAGATGAACTATATGTGCAAGATGAAAGGTCTGAGATGAAATGTTTGGCTGAAAATGCATCCACAATTTCTTAAAGATGAGTCCTGTGACCTTGACCTTTGACCTCATGACCCCAAAATCAAATGGGAGTCTTGCTTTTTCAATGGGACATATATAAGTCAAGTTTGAAATCAATACATCAATAAAAGCAGTATCATCCACTATTGGCAAGTGAGCTATATATTCAAGATGGAAGACCTGGGATGAAAGTTTGGCTTAAAATGCATCCACAGTATCTTTTAAGATGCGAGTCCAGTGACCTTGACCTTTTACCTCATGACCCTAGGACCTATAGGGTTCTTACTTTAGTGGTGGGCCATACATAAGTCACGTTTGAAATCCATATGGCTATCAACACTGGAGATATCATAAGAGGTGTGTGATTTTCACCAAATATGGACACATTAAAGGTCAAGGCCACTCTCATGGTAAAGGTCATGACCCAAATGTAAATAGACCTCATCCAATAACCCATCTCTCTACAAGTGCATAATATGAAAGAAATCTGTCCATAGTTTTTACATATAATGCTTACAGTACTGTCAAGTGGCAATTATGGGGGTATTAAAAGGCGTAAAAACAAGAAAAGGATAATAGGTGGTGTTGTAATATTTCACTGACACTGTCATGAACGTAACATAGGACTTTATTAAAACAGATACAGCGAACTCGAGCGTGCTCCACAGGAGGCTGACATATTGAGAAGAGAGAGTTGCGCATGCGCATATACACTATGATCGGGGATCAGTTCTTAAATGTTTTGTTTGATAATATAACATCCCCCTTGTTTAAACAGAGTCACAAAACAGAGGAGTGTTTATAAGTATAGTGTCCAGACGTGAACTTATACAGTTTTTTCGTTAAGCAAAATAACTCATTATGCGCATGATCTTATCTCTGATAATTACTGTTGTATCCGCAAAGTACTGCACTTAAACTATATGTCGACAGCTCTGGGGGTAGACTGCCCCAGGCGGAACACGTAATACTATCAAGAAGGGATTATTCTGCCCTGTAGACTTGATAGCTATCTCCTTGGTCAATACTACATGTTTTCAATGAGTCTGTGAGGTTTCTTTGACTGGCGTCCATACCTGGTATGAGTAGTTTTGGTCACAGGAGAAGTATCGCAAGGTTCCACGGTAGTGAGTTTGTCGCGGGTCGGTGTTTGTATAGGTGGCGTATCCTTAGCCTTCGGGGTGTTGACGACTGATTTTGACGATAGTCTTGGACGCTCAGAATTGCTCAGAGGAGATGGATCCGGATCTTCTGGCATACAATTTATCATAGGTGGTGTATGTTGTTGTTCAACAAATAGTGGTGGTTGTGCCTTCAGTAATATTCGGTAGCGCCTCAAATATCGTCCAGTCTGATTACAGCGAATTGTGTATGACCTTGGTTCAGGGCCTATCCCAACAATGGTCACTGGTGACCAGAACTTCTTTGCTACATCTTGAAACAAAATTGGTTGTTCCATGTTCAGCTCGGTGTACTCTTGGTCATATATGCTAGTGAGTTTCTTGCTGTTTTCCTCCCTCTTTTGTCGCAACATGTCATTACTAGGGCCACTGATGCGCAAGGGGAGGTTGCATGGAAGTTCTCGACCAAATAACAGCTCGGCCGGTGATGGTATCTGTGGGCCAATGGGTGTGGTTCTGAGTGTTAGTAACGCGATATCGGTGTCTCGTGGCGATTTTCGGATCATGGCTTTCACCGTACGGATGGCTCGCTCTATGAAGCCATGTGAACCGGGGTGGTGCGGTGAACTGGTGATATGTGTGATGAGGCGCAACCGAATATTACTGAAGGCACAACCACCACTATTTGTTGGTAGGCTATTCCGATAAATTGCGGTCCATTATCGGAGATGATTTTGTTAGGTACACCAATCATCGAGAAAATCTTACTTGTGATGGTTGCGATCTTCTGGCTGCTGGTGTCTGGGCCCAGTTTTTCAACAAATGGGTACTTGGAATGATAATCAGATATGATGAGATAATTGTCATTGTTGACAGTGAAGAGATCAGTTCCAAGTGTAAACCATGGCACGTACGGGAGATCATCTGTCACAGGCATTAGTTTTTCTTTGGACTGTGATGCTTGATATCGTTGGCATTGCTCACACTGTGCAACAAGTGAATCAATGTCCTTGTTGATGCCTGGCCAGTAAATACATGTTCTGGCTCGCTGCTCGCATCGCGTAACACCTTGATGTCCAGCATGAATGTCACTGAGGTACTGCTGGCGAAGTGTGGACGGGATGATAACTTGTGAACCTTTGAGAATAAGTCCGTCTTCGATACTCAGTTCATCACGGAACGACCAGTATAGGCGTGTGCTGGTGTGGGTTTCTCTCCTATGTTCCGGGAAACCCGCTAGAACGTATTTGGTGAGGTGTGCAAGTACTGGATCGTTATGAGTAGCCGTTCGAAGTTGTTCAAGCCTCGGTTGGCTAAACTGGATGAGAGATACGCATATGTCAAGTGCTATTTCTGGACTTGACTTTCCGGTCGGGAGTCGCGATAGGCTGTCAGCTAGTGTCATCTCCTTTCCGGGTCGGTATTTTATTTCGTAGTCGTATTGCTGTAGTCGTAACAGCATCCGTTGTAAACGAGCCGGTGCCGCTGTGAGGCTCTTCTTGGCGATCATTTCTAGTGGCTTATGGTCACTCACAATAACGAAATGGGTACCAAATATATATTGGTGAAAACGTTCAGCACCAAAAACACAAGCTAGTAACTCTCGTTCGATATTTGCATATCGCTGTTCGACATCTGTCAGGCTCTTGGAGGCAAAAGCTATTGTTTTGCCCTCTTGTGTAAGTGCGGCCCCTAAAGCTTTCTGGCTTGCATCGACTTCAATCACAGCCGGCTTCTCTGGATTGAAATATGTCAGTGTGGTTTCCTTGCATATGATGTCTTTAAGCGTACTGAATGCTGCTTCTTGTTCGTGGTTCCACTGGAATTCACTGTCCTTAGTAAGCAGTTGCCGAAGAGGGGTAGTGTGCTGACTGAGACGAGGTATATAGGGTGACAGGTAGGTAATCATCCCCAGCAGCGATTGCAGTTCAGCCACATTGGTTGGAGCCTTGAGATCACGGATTGCCTCCACTTTTTTAGGGTCCGGGCGAACCCCATCACTAGTGTAAATATTTCCAAAAAACTGGATTTCTGGAGACCTGATTACCGACTTATCAGCATTGAAGACATGGTTGACCTCCTGGGCTCTTTGCATCAGTTTGTGCAGGTTAGTATCATGTTCTGCTTGTGCGCTGCCAAAAACTGCGATGTCATCCGCAATTGAGACTACACCTGGCAGACCCTCCAGTGCTTGGTCCATAGCTGCTTGAAAAGCATCTTGGCTGACATTCAGGCCAAATGGTAAGCGTTGGAAACAATATCGCCCGAAAGGGGTATTGAACGTGGTCAGTAGCTGACTATCTGGTTCCAGACAGATGGACCAGTATCCAGACTTGGCATCAAGTTTGCTAAAAACAGTCGCCTTGTTGAACTTGTGCGCTAGCTCATCCATCGTGGGTATATGGTGTTGGCCCCTCTTAAGTGCTGCATTTAAAGCCTTGGGGTCTAGGCAGACTCGAATAGACCCGTCTTGCTTGGGCACATATGTTAGGCTTGAAACCCAGTCTGTGGGTTCTGTCACAGGACGAATTACATCTAAGGATATCATTCGGTCCAGTTCCTCTTATTTTGTCCCGCAGCTGGATAGGTGTTCGTCGGGGTGGGTGTATAACTGGACATGCACCATCTCTCAATGTCAGTTTATAGGCTCCTGGCAACTTGCCAAGTCCTGTAAAACGATCTGGGTACATTTCTTTAAGATGCACAAATGATTCAATTGGTGTTTCGTTGGTGCCGGTGCCCTGTGTTATTTCGCAATTAAGTCTGATGAGACCGATATCAGTGCAGGTTGGCAGACCGAAAATGACGGGTCCGTCAGTTTCGGCAACGACGAAAGTACAAACTTTGTAAGGGCTCCCTTCGAAACTACATCTCATGCTTACTGTCCCATAATGTTTGATCGTGGTGCCGTTATATGCAGAAAGTTTGGTACCAGATGGGTTAACTTGTGGGCAACCATCCTTATCTATGCGCCTCGGAAATATCTGGCGGAAAGTCCGTGCTGGCAAAATATTGCCTTGTGCGCCCGTGTCCACCTTGCCTTTAAGGTTTGTGGTACGGTTAGCGTATGGTACGATTTGTATTGTTGCGTAGGCTTCGGTTTCTGACCTGTCTGTTGTCAGTGTACTGAACTGTAAATGCTCAAAGTTGTCAGGTAGCTCCTGCTCTTGGCACTCTAAGGTGTTGATTCTTTTGGACTGTGGTTTTGTCAGGTTTGTTTTGTGCGCCTTTTTCGTGTTTTGGCAAACTTTGCCCCAGTGTCCCTGTATATGACATTTGTTACATACCTGGTCCTTTGCTGGACAGTCGACACGTTTATGTGGCGCACCACCACAAAAGAAACAATGCTTGCCTCTACGCTGTACATGTTTGTGCGGCTTTTTATGTTTGATATGTTTGACTTCCCCTATGGTTGTTTGTTGGGCAAACTGCTGCAACTGGGCAGACGTAACCTCGTGGGTGCGTGCGATCTCTATGCATTTATCGAAAGTCAGATCTTTAGGGTCTTGGCTTAACAGTTTCTTTCTGACTGGGTCATGTACAGTGCCCTTAATAATCTGATCTATGAGATTATCATCAAAGTCATCAGGGGTAGCAAAATTGCACTTCTGCGCTTGACTGCGTAAGCGTGTCACAAAGGAATCAATTGACTCAGCTGCATTCTGTTTCATATCACGCAGCTGAAAACGTGCTAATCTGAAGTTGGATCTAGGCTCAAAATATGATGTGAATGCATCCCACACTTTATCAGGGTCCTCTTTATCACTGACTGTCAGGTGCGACCAATTGTCAAAAATTTCAACCCCTGCTGGTCCCAGCCATAGCAATATGTAATTGACAAGTTCTTTACCTGACCTTGATTTGTATGTAGGTGTCTCAAGAATCAGCTGGCAGTATCGTCGAAACTGTTTGAATTGTTCAGGTAGGTTTGGGCTTTCCCAATCAAAACATGGCGCTTTAACTCCTGCCAGATCGTTGGTGTACACCACGGTCGTCAGGCCTGCTGACGCCTCGTTGCTTTGAGTTTGAGACATGATTGTACACTGATACACTGATAAAGTCACTAAACACTGTTTTTAGTTGCTGTGTATGTCACTTTGTATGTAAGATAGTCACTGATATCCCCGTAACGGGTTTTAAAACACTGTACGCACAGACCTGTACTCGGCAAAATGCAAATGGCGGAAAATGGCTGGTGTCACTGACGGCCGCCGTCCGCTGGTAAGTGAAATGCTGCTCGCGCTTGTCCGCTTTGAAAATAGTCCGTATCTATTGGCAATTGGCCCCAGCTATCTTCGCCGCTGCCACCATGTTGTAATATTTCACTGACACTGTCATGAACGTAACATAGGACTTTATTAAAACAGATACAGCGAACTCGAGCGTGCTCCACAGGAGGCTGACATACTGAGAAGAGAGAGAGTTGCGCATGCGCATATACACTATGATCGGGGATCAGTTCTTAAATGTTTTGTTTGATAATATAACAGGTGGCGCAACCAGTTTCCGGTATATCACAAGGCTATCCAAGATCTTCGGTCATCTTGATTTTTGGACCATTCCATGCAAGCTTACCTGAGATATTTAAGAATTTATGTTATTTTCAGCAAAAATGGACCTATTCAAGGTCAAGGTCACTCTCCTAACATAGGTCATGACCCCATTTTAAATAGGCTTCGTCCCCTTACCTATATCTATACAAATGTAAAGTTTGAAAAAGATCAGTGAAATATTTTTTTAGTTACCCCGCTCACAAGGTTTTTTTCTGCGGCGGCGGCGGCGGGACCGTCGTGAAACAAAGTATCCCGACTTTGTCTGGGGATACAAATATTCGTTAAAATAACAAAAATACAGATGGCGCCACCACTTTTCGGGAACAGACAAAACTAGTCATGGTTAATATTCAAGGAAAGATTCATGACAATCCATGCATTAATTATCAAGATACTGGAGGTTTTGTATCAAATGTTTTATTATTCTGGGGGGGGGGGGGGGGGGGGTGGTACTTTCAAGCCCCATAGCTTGGATAATATAGGTCGCAGTGACCTTATTTCAGGTTTCCAATGAGATTTTTTGACCTCCCTGGATGTTCACTGAGAAAGTTTCTAGGACCAGCAGTTACGATTTGTGCCCTGCTAATGGACGGACGACGGACAAAGCGCCTTTCCTATACCTCAGTTGACTAACAGTCAGCTGGGCTAAAAAAAGGCTTTCAGTGTTTGTAAACAGATTATGCAGCATGGCAGGTTTCAACATGTCCATTCAAGAGATCAATCAGTCCATCCAGGTGCAGTCGAGACATCCCCATGGCCACTGACCTGGCACTACCTGGTGTCCATATACAGTCTGGACGTCTAGACGTTGTGTCTAGACGTCTAGAACCTGCCAAATGTGTCAAGATTTTACAGTAGGTCAAGTTATACTCTGTATCTATAAATAACTTTGGCTGACTGCCAACCATTTCAGATTTGCCACTAGGTTAAGTTTCAGTCTGTAAGAAAAAAGTGGTAAGTTACAGTCTGTAAGAGCCAGTGGAGCGGTTACATTGCCAGGATGCATGAATAGGTGTTACCCAATACCAAGGCTAAAAGAATAACTTGTTCTTAGAGTTTATAGGGAAAAAGCTAAAAAACATTTTAAAATGTCCTTCTCAGAAACCATGCTGCTAAATTGTCCGTTCATCTGTCCTAATATCCCTCCCCGTCAAAAAGAACAGATCCGAAAAATTCTGACTGATCCATCCTAGTTTTAAAATGTCCTAGTCCGAAACGTGCAGGTCCGAAACGTCCATTTGGCTGAAATCATAATGACTGAGGACATAAGAGGATCAATATTAAATTTAAAAATAAACATTCATACTCCAAAACTTTGCACAGGTTCGCACAAGGTCTGTAGGCCTTTTTTAGAAACCTGTATGGGAGGGCGATCCCCCCCCCCCCCCCGGCTTTTTATTACCATTTTGCGACTTAAGAATTCATATGAACAGATAACACCATGCTAAGAACAGAAGCGTATAACCGGTGAAAACACATTATTGCAAAAAGAAATTTGATAAAAATTGTTATTTTTTCTTGAAAGAAATGTCGGAGCGGCTGCAACTAAAAAATGTATCTACGAAAAATGAAAAGAAGTATTTCCGATGCAAGGGAATAAAACTTTACGCGCGGTGCCTTGAAAACAACTTTTTTATTTTGTTTGGCCTCAGGCGCAGGCACTCGTTTCTAGCAATAAAAAGCCTAGATGTATGTTATGGTTATAGAACAAACGTTAATGTATACAAATCAAGTGACATTATGGTCCTGGTTGTGTTTGCATGACATGCTCACCGATTTTCAACTTCATTGACAATTTGACAGCTGTTTGAATAGTGCGCCTAAAAGAGATGTAGAAAACGACTGTTACCATGCAGCCAATCACAGACGCAAACTCAGGGGGAAATCCATTCAGCCCGGGGTGACGCCAACTTCCGCATCTAGTAAATGTATACATGACAAATGACGGTGTCGCAGCTGGAATATACGTGTTGGAATTCGCGGTTTGTGTGGAGAACTTTAATTTTTTGGAAGTTTAATCTTGTAAATAAAGATGTTTTCAACAAAAAGGCGCGTAATCAAACTTGTGAAGCGGATAATTCTCCGGAATTCGGACTTGCGAAAAAAAGTTGTCTTGCCCGCGTAGCGGTGGAGTTCATTACCTTGTTCTTTTATAATGGGTATATCGCCCATACTCGTTGTGTTTACGGCTTCTAGGCCATTTTATTTCTGGAAACGAGTGCCTGTGGCCTCAGGGTTAGATTTTTTTGCGAACCTGTGAGCTTATGCGATGGTGTGGCGTCCGTCGTCTGTACGTTAACCCATACTATCTTGAAAACGGCAAGAGGTAGCATCACGAAATGTTATGCAAAAAATTAGCATCTAAAAAACTATATCGGATTTTGCTTATTTTTTGGCTAACTGCATTTTCTTAGATTTTATAGGGAAAAAGCTAAAAAAGCTTTAAAAATCTTCTTCTCCGAAACTGTTCAGCCAAATTGTCCAATATTTCACAGAAATGATTCCTGGAATAATCTTTCTCAAATTTGTTCGAATGGTTTAAGTTCGGTAATTTTGGCCGAGTTACAGGAAGTTGAACTTAGTCATCTGTCCATAAAAACATACTAAAATTACAATCTCAGAAACGGCTGGAGCTATCATCACCAAATTTTATGCCAATGTTGTTCACATGAGACATATCTGAAATTGAGGTATTGGTGGCGCCACCTGCATCGGCCTTTTTTGTAAGGGGGTCATCAGTGCCCGTATCATACTGACGGCTACAAAAAACTTTTTCTCTGAAACCATATGGCCAAATTGTTTAATATCGTACAGAAATGATCCTAGGGTAGTTCTTTCTGAAGTTTGTTCAAATGGTCTCAGTTCAGTGACTTTTGGCTAAGTTATGGGAAGCTGAATTTAGTCATATGCTGTAACAGCCCATTTAGCTCAGTGGCTAAAAAGATATTCTCCTCAAAAACCACTGGGCCAAATTCTTAAATCTCACATATTAATTATCCTCAGATATTGATAATTCAAGTTTGTTCAAATAGTTTTGGTTCAGTGAATTTTGGCTTAGTTATGGGAAGCTTAACTTAGCCATTTTGCTGTATCTTACCGTATGAGTTATAAACCTGTAAAAATTTTGTTGACTGACCCTACAGAGGCAAATTTGTTTAATATTTTACAAGAATAATCCCCTGAATAATTCTTATAATAATTGTCTTTTATGGTTCCAAAGAATGAATTTTGGCTGAATTATAAAGATTCATTTGAGTCATTTTACCATATATGTTAGCTGTATGAAGCAGATACATCTAGCCTGGAACCAGTTTTTCAGCATCCGTTACATCATGCCTCTAGACATTTAGATTTCAGGTTATCTATGGTTAATATTGACAAGAATGTTTTTTAAAAGCTTTTAAAAAATGTAGATTTATGATTTTTAGATATTTCTCATACCAGACAATGTTTACAATCACACTTATACAACTCTCTGTGGGTATATAAAGACGGCTGTACATGGATTATAAATAATTGGTATCCATAGTGAAATTAATTCAAGATGTTGCCATCAGTGAGATGTATCTGTATTACAATTTTGCATTCAGTATGCATCTGTATTAATTTTTAGTGAACCTGTGAGCTAATGCGATGGTGTGGCAGCGTTTGTCTTCTGTACGTTAACCCATACTATTTTGAAAACGATTGAAGCTAGCATCATGAAATTTAATGCAAATAATTAGCCATCTGAAAATTTTCTTAAATTTTATAGAGAAAAAGCTAAAAAAAAAAACTTTAAAAATCTTCTCCTCCGAAACACTCAAGCCAAATTGTTCAATATTTCACAGAAATAATCTTTTATACAATCTCCCTCAATTTTGTTCCAATGGTTCAAGTTTGGTGAATTTTGGCTTAGTTACAGGAAGTTGAACTTAGTCTTCTGTCCAAAAAAGCATACTAAAATGACAGTTTCAGAAACGGCCAGAGCTATCATCACCAAATTTTTTGCCAGTGTTGGTCACATGAGTCATATATGAAATTCAGGTATTGGTTGCGCCACCTGAATTGACCTTTTTTTGTACGGGGGTCATTGGTCATCTGTACATTAATCCATAATTTCTCAGGAATAGCAGGAGCTACCATTCCCAGATTTAATGCAATAATCTGTCACATATTTAATTTTGTGAGATTCAGCTTATTTTTAGCTATCTGCATTTACTTAGATTTTAGGGAAAAAGCTGAAAAACTTTTAAGTCTTCTTCTTGTAGACGGTCAAGCCAAATTGTTCAATATTTTACATAAATGATCCCAGAGGCAAGCCCTCTCAAGTTTGTTCAAATGGTTTGCATTTGATGAATTTTAGTGGAGCTACACAAATTCGAACAGTCATTTGGCCAAGTAAACATACTGACATAGTACTCCCAGAAATGACAGAAGCTAGCATAACCAGGTATTGTGCAAATGTTGGTCACATGACTCATATTTGAAGTTGCAGATTTTGTGGTGCCACCTACATTGACTTGTTTTTTATGGGCAAAAAAACTCATAATTTTAGCCTCTTTCAGCTTAATGATGAAACTGTCAAGTTTAATTGTTCAATTTTTCAAAAGAATTATTCTAGGACATGGTTCTTTCAATCATATCAGAATATACCGAGTTTGTTGATTTTTGATTGAGTTGTGAAAAGCTTAAGTTGGTCTTATGGCCATTATTATGTCTTTTTCAAACTGAGGACGGCAAAAGTGTTCTTCTACAAAATTATTATTTCAATATTTCAATTATATCTTCTGTAACATTGTACAAAAATTATTCTTAGGTGGCCTTTGTTCAAGTTTACTAGAATGATTTTTGGCAGAACTATTGGACCTTTACCAATGAAAGTACTGCATCTTTTATTATTCTAGATATTTTGATCAAAAATTTATGATAATGTTGGCTTGAAAAAAAAAATTTAGCCAAAGTCTTTCAGTATGTGTGAACAGATATACCAACAGGCCAAGATTGAATCCGTATCTTTAAATAGGTTGAGAAACTGCCAACTGTTTCAGATTTGGTAACAGATCAAGAGTTCATTCAGTGCAGCCAGATATAGGTCAAGAGTTGAATCAGTGCAGCCAAGTACATGGCATGTGATCACCTCATGGGTGACATGTGAACACCTCATGGGCACCATGTGATCACTTCATGGGTGTCAAGCCCCTCAGGGCCGGGCCCCTGCATGCGCTTATGCAATGGTGTGGCTACTATTTCAGATTTGGCAACAGGCTAGAGGTCAGTCTGGATCTATTTATAGCTCTGGCAGACTGCCAACTGTATCAGATCAGGCAACAGGTCAAGAGTTCACTAAGTGCAGCCAGGTAGGGGTCAGGAGTTTACTCAGTGCAGTAGCTGCATTCTATTTATAGCTTTGGCAGACTGCCAACTGTGTCAGATTATGCAACAGGTCGAGTTCACTCAGTGCAGCCAGGTAAAGGTCAAAAGTTCACTCAGTCTAGCCAGGTGCAAGTCATGAGTTCATTCAGTGCAGTAGCCTGAGCAAACAATTTGTCACAGTTCACTCGGGGCAACAGCCTTTCTCACCTAAACCTGGTCAGCCCCATGTATCAGACTCAAGGTAAGTTTGATGTATTGGCCTAATTTTTTGACCTATCTATGTGTCTTTGATGGCTTTCTCGCTCACAAGTCAGGTGTCGCCACCTACCATGACTTTTGTACAGTGTGTGTCCCTGCGTTTTTCTCAGGAGGGGTTTGATATATCGGTCTGAAATTGGGCATATGTATTTATCTCTGATAGCTTCGTTGTATACAAGACTGGTGGTGCCAGCTACAATCTTTTTAGTGTTGTGTGCACCCATGCCAGAATTTCAGCAGTGATGTTTGTGTAATTGTTTCTTATTCAAAATGTTTAGTACTTGCATTGTTCATATACATGAAAAGTAATGGTCCAGCATTGACGCATTATACCTGGTGTATTTCCCAATGCACAGGTTCGCATTAGGCCTGTAGGCCTTGTTGTGAAAATTGCTCTTAAGTCCTGCCGGCGACAAAACTAAAAAGCAGTTAAAGCAACCATACTTTAAGGGTAGGTTTACTGAACAGACTTGATACAATTAACAGAGTTTGTGAAAATAATTTTAAGACAAGTCAATGGTCCGTAGGTTGCGCAATGTACTGAATGAGAAGGATTTAACCAATACATAAGAATAATAGGGTATTTTACCATAACAGGGTATCGTGACCAGAGGTCCGATTATGCGCATGCGCAACAGTTCTCAGACAAGCAAAAGAATTATAAAAGAAGATGCACGGAAGAAATATTGGGGGAAGCTTGAAAAATCTTGCTTTGTGAAGTGGAATGGTATACCGCCGCCGGGTGGCGTGCGCGCTATGTTCAAATTTTTCGCCATTGATCGTCCGGTGCAAAGTTTTTTTCAACTTAAATGCAGAACAAAGCAAACGGTTTTGGAAGAATATATTGACAAAAAAACCGTAATATCTTAAGGAGAATACACTGTTTCACATATATTTATTAACTGTAATGTGGATACGCCCCTGTAAATGGTATGTACATAGGCCCCTTTTAAGACTTCTGGATGTCGGGGATTATATGCCAAAAATCATATCGCTTAAAAAAATCTCTTGGCGGCTGACAAGATTTTAAAAGTTCACTATAAGGTGATATGATCTTGATCTTTTCCCCTAAAATATATATAGGTCTATATATATATATATATATATATATATATGTGTGTGTGTGTGTGTGTGTGTGTGTGTGTGTGTTTTCCCGGAGCGATGGGTAACCATTTACTTATCACTTCTTATTTGGGTCATCACCTGGAAACCAAAGTGTGAATAATGTTGACCTGTAACCTTTAAACTCCTGACCCAAACATAAACAAGACTTAATCAGTTATACAAATAACTGTAGGTAACTTTCACCTGTGACCTTGACCGTTTGGCACTATCATTGATAAGGTTATTCCTTAAGTGAATGGTAACGTGAAATTCTAAACATGAATTTGCCATCTGAAACCCAAAATAAGAATAGCATTCACATGTGACTTTGACCTTCTACTTTAACCTAGATTCCTGATAAAATATCTAAATTCACTAACTTGCCTGCAACTATTCTATTCAATGGACCCATGAGTTGCGGCGCTCAGCTCTCTATAACGGTTAAAGGTTAAAGCATACGGAGAAGAGGTAATACTCAGTTTGATTTGTATAGAGTTCTTTAAATATTCAGGGGAGGAGCAACTTATGTTTGCAATATAGTCTGTGTTGCATATGAATTCTATCCTTTCTCTTAGTTCCCAGACCTGTAACAACCAAGTGCTTAAAACATTTTATTTACATGAAAGACGGAGAACCTGTATCGTCGCCTTTGGTGGTAATGAATTCACAATACTAGTGAAATAAAATTTATAAGCCTCGGTCACAAGCGGGATACGGTCGCCGTACGGCGAGTGTTTTGGGCTATTCCGTGCGGTAGACGCACGGCAACCGTGCGTTTTTTTTTAAAGACCGCAGGGTCTCCGCAACGACCGTAACTGACATTAGCGCAAGCGCTTAAGTTGATGCGGCGGCCGTACGTCAGGCAGCCACCTGCGGGCTCCGTACGGGCACCGTACAGTAGACGTACCGATGTCGTAGGATACCCGTGCGATTTTCAACGCCTACTCGGCTACCCGAGAGACGTACGGCGTACCAGCGGCTGACGTAAGGGGTCTTTGCGGCTTCCGCAAGGTTAGCTTGCGGCGTCCGCAGGGTTAGCTTACTTTACCGTGCGAAGGCCGTGAGAATGAGGAAGAACCGTTCCGTTCCCGCACGTCGGCCGCATAAGTATTCCTGCGGTTTCAAAAACCGAACGGTGATATACGGTATGCGATGGCCGCAGCGGGTTGTGACCGAGGCTTAAGAATTTCTGCGGTCCCAAAAACCGTGCGGTACTCTACGGTGTGCGGTGACCGCAGCGGGTTGTGATCGATGCTTTAAGCCCAGTGTTGCATGATGGTGCAAACTGGTATACATAACACAAATTTATTACGAAGTCGAGAGTCACAAAATAGAAAATCAACAGGTGTATACATTATTTCTTATGATATTAATTAACTTGCATGACATTAAGGCTAACATTCACAAGAGGAATTTTATCATCTCAAAAACGAATTGAGATTTATTTCAGATGTAATCTTTACCTTCGACCTGCATACCCTAAAGTCGACAGCGTCCTTCCTTAAGTTACTGGTCACGCATATGTGAAGAATGAATCATTACAATCTTGACACAGGTGGTACAAGAGTCAATACGAGAAAGGTCCAAAGTTTTTCAAACTCCTCCGAGAACATGGCGGGCCGACTTTTGTGTGAAATACGCAATACTTCCAAAGGTATTGCATCACAAAAATGCATTGACCAAACATAATTCAGCTGAGATGACTTTGAAGATTAAGGCCAAGGTCACAAGTTTTCAAAGCCCTTTGATTTAAACATTTGTTCATTTCAATATGAATACAAAATATTGTAAAACTTGTGGAAACTTGTTTGTCAGTTTGATGGGAAAATCATCAATACTTCCGATGTTAAGTGGGTCACAATGATCCAAAAATTCCGCAGTTGACCTTAAAGGTCAGGTTCACAAGTGTTTTAACTCATATGAGAACTTCTAGAAAAATTTTTTTTGGGTGTCAAATATGAGGGAAAATGCGATACTTCCAAATTTATTACATTCACAAGAAATCCTTTTGAGGAAGAAATATAATTCGAAAGATTAAACCTTTATAATCCTGGTCAAGTTTACCATATTTCGAACTCATATGAGAACTTTGTTAAATCAATTTGTGCATTAAACACAAAAATTTGAGAATATGCAGTATTTTAAAAGTTTTTATGCGCAAAAGAAAGCCTACATTCCTGAAGATAAGTCCTTAAAATTTAAGGTCAAGGTAATTAATTTTCGAAATCATCTGCAATATTGATTGGAACAATCGATGAATCAAATTTGAGGGAAATATGCATTTCTTCAAACATTAGAATAGTCCGACTTTCATGGTGCTCATAGCATGTTTAGCTGTATGAAATTGGATTTTTTGTTTCCTATAAGATGTTGTCAAGACCCCCCTTGATCTTCAATTAGAAGACTCTAGGTTAACGATTTAACGAAGGACGATGGACAAAGACCCATCGCTATAGCTAAGCATGATTAAGTCAGCTCAGCTAAAAACTGGTTTAGTCAATTGAAAAAAATTAATGCTGACAGAGATCAGTGTGGTCATGATGCACGTCCCTTTATTTATTTTATTTTTATCATCGTTTGTCTAAATTACTCAAACAGGCACCATTTCCAATGTAGTTTTAATGAAGGTGGTGCCACCAAATTTGGTTTACAGCGCCCTTGACCCAATATACACTTGTGCACAACATATTGTGAAAATTTGAGCCAGCGCTGAGAAAAGCTGTTAACAGACTGACGGATAGACGACGGACGGCTATCGCTAACTGGTGAGCTGAAAAAACAAAAGATTTCTCAGACATCACCTTGTTTATTTAAATAGGTTTTATAGGATGTTTTCTGTCTTGTAATTTATTGTAAATTAAAAATTACCTAGTTATTATTTGCAATTTATAAGGCGCAAACGAACCGCAAAGTAATAAACCCTGGAAGGAAAATTAGAAATAACTTAAAATAAGAGTAAACATGATGTTAGCGAATCATCAGCTTTCTCTATATTCATTTTGAATATAAGTAGGGAAGTATATGTACATATATGTAAATATGGCTGTCTCTTGTTCATCATATGGGAGCCCACAGTTGGCATAATTTTTCATTCTGAGAACATGTACTGCTATTTTAATTCACATTTTAAGAAATCATGCAAAAGTATTAATTTACTGACAATCAATCCAAGGTACAGAAGCAAGAAAGAAGATACACAAGAAAGAACTGTTGGAAGCTTGAAAAAAAATCTTGATGTGTGAAATTGTGCGGTACGGCTACCAGGTGGCGTGCAAGCTTCGTTAATGTTTTACGCCAATGATCGCTCCCGGTGCAGGGCTTATTTTCACTTGAGAAAAATAGAAAGCAAACTGATTTAAAACGAAAATTGGGAGATGTAATGATATTTAAATGAAAAAAAAAATTAACGTATATTTAGTATACCTTGTAATTTTATTTCCACATTAGCACAGGAGTAATCAAACGGTTTAAGAACGAAACACTGGCAGACACTACAATATTTTAAGGATTTAAACCTCATGTATATTTAATATATGTGGTATATGAAGTTATTTTAGTTCTTCCTGTTCTTACTGACAAAATGTTTTGAAACAAGACACAGAAAAAACATAAAAATATTTTAATGAATCGCACAAACACCGCAGCGAGAAATGTTAATCAAATTTTGAAGATCCTTATCATCACAATGGCGCCGCCTGGTGGGCGCACGTTTTCTGGTCGAGGTCAAAGTTCACTGAAACTAAAAATCTATTTGAGCTCGGATGTTACATGTAGCCAGTATACACGTTCTTGTTGACCCTGGCATCGGTAGCTTTAAGTGGAAACAAACGAGAATAAAGCACTCGCTGACCCGAAAATGGTTAACCTGTACGTTTCTGCGCATGTGCGCGAAAAGAGACGATTTGAATATTCAATCTGCAATATGGATGCATTTTGCAGTAAACATTAAACATATAACTAACAAAATAACTTAAATAGTTACGCTACAGAGCTGCTTTAAGATGCTCTATATGTTGAAAACACCCATTGGGGCTGAAATAATACACAAAATTACAACATAATTTCAATATACTACAAAATATAGAACATAATTCTGCTGCGTTTACAAAACTTGTCCCAATATGAATGATTTAGCAACATGCTGCTCTAAATGGACAAGGTTTATAAAAAAAAATTTTCGGAGCATTCCTAAAACGTGCTCTGCGTGAATCTCTAGAATGTCACCTTTCCCTAACTGACATAGCCCACAGTAGGTAAACGCCAAAATTGCTGCTCAAAGTTGTCAAAATCTCACTCTATAATCACTCAATAGATTACATCCCTACTTCTTAATTGGTAGGAATTACATCCATGCTCTGTCTGAATGTGTAATATTATTCACTAAGAGCAATATCCTGCTTTAACTGACAAATCTCAGTTAAATAGTCTGCTCTTCACTTGAACAGCTAAACAGAAAATCACAGGTTTAATCACATATTCAAACATTTTACAATGAATAATGTTAAATATACCCCATGAATCATGAAAAAAATCTCTGGGCACAATAATGGCCGAAATATCATATAAGGTACCGCTAAGTACCATATAAAAAAGCAAAGATGTACCATTCATAAGTCAGGCAAGGTGCCAAAAACTAGTTATGTGCCACAAGATGTATATATGTCCATAAATAAGTACTATTCTAGTACAAAGTGCCTGAAAAAGGCTATGCTTTGTTGAGTACCATATACAATTCCACAAACGTTTCAGGTACGTTAAATTAGTACCACCGTGTTGTAGGTACTCAAATGAGTACAAAATGAGTACGCGTCGGGCATCTCACACTATTTACTCATTTAACACAAATTATAAAGACAATATCAACCCCTTTAGGTTTTTCCACTCCTCTCTCATCCTCGCTTTCGATATGGCTTCATTGTGCTTTGATTTTCTGCCAGTGCTTGTCACATGACCTGCGATATTATCGCGAGAAAAACTTTTTCACCTTCTGCGTCAGAATTCTGATGAATGACTCCGGAAACATGGCACGTGACTGATTTGCATATCTGAAGTAGTTGTACGGCTGAGCTATCACCTCCAGTAGAAAAGACAACAATTTACGGTCCTGAAAAAAAAATCAGATAATTAACTGCTATCATAAAAATATTACATACAATAGTTTATGTCTTGATTGGATCGTTGTGAAAGAATGTATGATAAAAAGATTTACTTTAAATCGAATTTAAAAGCTAAATGTCCACAGATAAGACCGGTTTAGTTCCTGCAATATAGAGTGAAATTGAAATTTACAAAATTTAGATCCCTACATGACCATCCCCGGAAGTTTCCATGAAAAGTCTCTTATATTTCGCGGAAATTTGTACCCTTTAGCAAATGCAGTGAAGTGAAAAATGTCATATATACCGGTAAATGGAAAATTACCTAATAATAATTTACGACGAGATACTCTCTAAGGTTATACAATTTTTCATTTGATCAACATATATTTTATCAATAATCTATCGTCTAATTCAGATGGATGGTGAAACTTTACAATATTCCAATAGCAAACTATAGAGAAAACCTTAAAAAAAGTCCTCAGGTCCGGAAATGGGTCTAGGTCGTAAAAAAACTGAGTTAAATTCTTTTGGCTTAGGTTGGGAAAGAGGTGTTCCAGACCCTCTTGACCCCCTTTGTATCCGCTTCTGCTCAACCCTGAGTCTAATGAAAATGAACTTAATCCACGGGGCAAAAATCAATATTCTTTAAATAATTCAGCACTACCACATGAACAACGGCATAATTATCCAGACTTGTTAAAAAAAAACTTGTTTTATCAGTATTGATTATTAAGTTATCAATTCCAGGGTTTCTAAAAACACCACCGGCGTTGGTAACAGTGTGTATAGTGAAGAGGGTAGTTCGTTAAACATGTTGGATTTGAATTGTTTCAAAGCAAATTACAAAAAGTAGGAATTTTAAAGTAAGGACTTCGCGGAATAAGTAATATTTTGTGAAATGTAAACAGAAGAGGTTTCCTTGTAATGTGACAAATTTTGATTTTAAAGTTTAACAGCTGACACACGTGGTCATCGATCGTTCCACAGTGCCAAACAAGTGGAGGTTCGTTTCGAGCAGAAACGACGTCTGACGGAACGGTGATTGCTAGTGTTTAATGTAGAGCGCTCTAGTCCGTTTTATCCCCTCATGTCCACCTGTTTTTTGCTATGATAATATTTTAAGTTACATTTAAAGGGAAACAATTATAGTGTAGAGTAGATGATTTAAAGAGCAAGGTAAATAAATAATTACCTTACATCTTATTTTTATGAAACATAATTATTTTAACGATGAGAAACCAGTCTACATTTTACAACATATTAGACCCACTTATGGCGGTCAGGTTCATTGGTCACATGCATAGACAACCTTAATTGACGGCTGCTGATTGTATGATTCACGATAACGCTCTAAAAAATATAACCATCTAAAACAAAGATGGCTAATCATTTAGGGACACATCATATCTGCCAGATCATTGTAAAGAGACTTAAAAGCTGTGAAACAAACTTGGGATTATTTGTAAAATTCTTACTTTCCATATTATGTGGTCACTTCCATACGTAGGTTTACAGGAAACTATTAAAAATATAAAGGTTTTTAAAATTATCAAAAAAATAAGAGGTGAACGGCAGATGTTGAAATGGACTATTTAGTTCGAGAATTCACGTAAAATGAGCCTTACTTTCAATACTTCCTGGTGTTTGTGAGAGCTGTAAAGTCGTCCATCCCTGACAATGTCTTCAATCAACTCCTGGTATTCTTCTATAAGGCGAGTAATAAATCACACGATTTATTTTAAACAGTAACCGAACAAGGGGCTTCAAAACAGGGGAGTATATATTATAGACTTAATAATGCCTTATTCTTTAAAACCTAACAATTAATTGTAATATATTTGAAATGTGTCACATAATAATTATAATATATATATATATATATATATATATATATATTTATATATATATATATATATATATATATATATATTTATATATTACAGAATAGGCCAGAACGATATAACACTAAAGAAAAACAACACTGTAAATTCACGAAACAGACTGTAGTGAATTTATAGTGTTGTTTTTTTTCAGTGTTATATATATATATATAAATATATGTGTGTGTGTGTGTGATTGCGCCAGAACCTATAAAATCTAAGTAAGGCAGTATTTTATTTATTATGAAATAAAATCAAATCTAACAATACATCACTCATATATGTTACATTCAGTACAGTATCTTTGTCAGAGTCAACATGTCCTGGGTAATTACTGCTTGGTTTACAATAATCAATGACTGATTCTCTGTGTAACGAAGAGTACAATCAATATCAATATGAACAATAAAATAATACAAATATCACAAAAAGGCACAAATAGTAATGTGAATTATACGGTTCACATTTTAGGTAGGTTGTAACCACTGCTGAAGTTATACCTGTTTTCTGTATCTTTTAGATAATATTAGCATTTACTTCCGACGGCCATAGCGCTTCAATTGTATTGTTACACATTTGGAGAAATTACTTGATCTGTACAAAAAATGTAGCTTGTTCTTGATATGTTAAACAAGCTATAGGTGCTCGAAAGAGAATAGCTAAGAACTGATCTTCTTGTAAAATTGGCATATATAAAGACACTGAACTCAACTGAAAATTCATCACTGATAAAATCCCAAAGTTGTTCTCGGTCAGTTAATGTCTTATCACATGAAACTGTCACGTGACGTATAGCATTAGTGAACGTTTTGCCACAAAAATGGCACTAAACTCCCTTTCAAGTTTTTAGCACCCGTAATTTCACAAGAAATTGCACATTAAAAGAAAATACTGCCAATGAGGATGGAATGTCTTTTGGTACTGTCCAAAGAATACAGGGATGTCTACTTGAACACTTTTTATCATTCTAAATACATCAAGATTAAAGGTTTGTCTTTCAATGGACGACTTTTCGTAATTAATTATAGCGTTCGAGACAATTCTTTTCCACATACATCTTGGTGTAATTGAGTTATGCTAAAACTAACTTAATCAGATGTTCTCGTAGCAATTATTTACCAATGAGATTGACTGAATCAGTTATAAATCCAAACTTAATATTTCTGGTGAAGTAACTAATTTCTCGTGTGAGCAAAATTCGTGACGGCAAAGAGCCTTATTTATTTCCTCAAAGTTGACAAATTAAAACATAAGTTTACGTCGATATATAAATAATGCTATTGACGGCATACCGACTAATGACTGCATTGTGTCTGATCTTGAGCGGATCTTTATATACTTTATTTATATTACACGGATTGTACAACTTGTTATAATAACTAATACGAGGCACTCTTCATGGCTCGGATTTTGGCGCTCGGTAGTTGGTAAGGGTAGAGGAAATCGGAGAACCCAGAAAAAAACCACCGGCCTTGGACGGACTTCTACAACCCTCTCTCATAGACCCACCAGGTATCGAAAATGGGTCGCCAGCGGAGAAGGCCGAGCGTTTAACCACTCAGCTGTCCGGATAGGCCTATTTAAAGACTATGCAATTTTCAAACAAGATCAATGCATTCTCTCTAACATTTTTTGTTCTCTGTCAGTCAAGGTGCACCACAGCTCAGAACCATATAAACATCTAAGTAAAACAAGAACAAATAAAATCTTAGTACATTACATGACCTGTGTCGGAGTAATTACTGCTTTGTTTAAAATAATTAATGCGTGTTTGCATGTGCTGGTTTTCTCCACCCTTAAAGACTACCGAGCGCCAACAGCCGAGCCATTGAAAGTGCCTGTATTAGTTATTACAACTAGTTGTACAATCCAGGTAAAATAAATAAAGTTTATATTTACCATGCACAGGTCAGGTTGCTGATTAACGAATCATGTTTTCAAATTATTCTGTTTGTGCAGATGCATCATCCTATCGAATTCATCTTAGTTTGTAAAATCCGAGGGTTTCATATTCGCGATTATTTTCCATTCGCGAATATTGCGAAATTAAATCCTCGCAAACAAAATGGCAACTTAGGTACATGGAAATGAATAAAATTTTCGTAACACAGGTGCAACCACCGTTCTATTTTAAAATTATATATACCTGACAGGGCCTCATAGTAATTTAAAGCAACTTTTGGATCAACTAACGAGATTTGGAAGGCGTGCTACAATTAAAATTGCATTTATTTTAAATGATTTGTTCACATACATGTAGTAATAATAGCTAATGCGAGGCGGCACTCTCAATAACTCAAATAGTCGCGTTCGGTACTCTCTGGGCCGAAATGTATAGAAATGCACGATACTTACCGTTGTATGTGACGTAAGGAATTGAGAATCCTTTTGCATTGTTAACAGCGTTACTTTTGAACTGGATAAAAAGCCGCCTCGTTCTGGCCGTGAAGGCGATAGGGGTTGTCGTAGATTCACACGTCTCGAAGGTAACCAATGAGTAGGGAGACGCTGGAATTAGAGGATACATTTCAAACACTGCCTTTCTCAACATATGCGGTTTGCTGTAGAAGCGCCTAATTTGACATATGGTATAATAAATATTATGTTTTAGCAAATTATTTGGACAGTTACAGGAACGACTCGTACATTAACGGCCTAGCCCACGTGACGGTCCGTCCTGCACCAGACCTTCCCACAATTCACAGCGGCAGGGTTATTAATTTATTAGTCATTAGTTTTCATATTTCTGTTCATACGTCTGTTCACGAACACGAGCATATCCCTGTGCTTTGTTTACATCACCAGGGGGCGCAGGAACAAATGGCAATAATGGCAAAAAAAAAAAAAAAAAAAAGAAGAAGTGTCCAGCCACTCTGGGAGTGTACATTTAGATTTTCTTGACTGATATAACTTTCAATTTATCATTATTTTCAATGCATCTTATATATAAATGATACATGATATTAATCTACGAAATGAAACGACATTCACTGATTGGTTGTACAAGATACATGCATATATGTCCGTGAACCGTGCGTTATGAAGCGTGCGGACATGAACAGGAACACGCTTGCAGAACGAAAACACGCCAATCGGCTTAGCCCACGGTTATCCAGATCTTAAGATACTTCAGTGAATAAATTAGCTGCCTACATTCACATATGTGGTACGTTCAACGTCAATCATGGGGTTATTTTTCATTGTGTCCTATTGTAACTTCCGTGCTGTCTTCTGTCATTTGCCGATAGCCTGGCCCAGTTGTCAATCAACTGCCAACCGGCTATCGGCCAATCACAGGCAGGTAATGATTCCGCCCACGGTGCATTAAAATTGGTGACAGAGAGGGTTTGGGTTATCTTGGATTCGAGCAGTTGGCCCTGTAGGCTGCCTCCGCACTCTGTGCCAGCCGTTGGTATGGCGTTATACACCCGAGTCGGCTTTAGACTGTGTCTGCCGTCAGATATATAGCCATAACTTGTTAAAACAGCATTCATTCTTCCCAGCCTGGTATGTACCTTTTAAATTTATATTTAACTTGAGCAATAATATTGCAGTTTTGATTATTTGCAATTTTGTAAGCTTACTTTTATCTCAGTCAAACAGTGTTGCTTTGTTCCTTTAAATTGTGCAAGCGCATGTTGTTCAGGCCCTATTTCCCCCAGAAATAGTACGCAAACTACACTATGTTATTCTAGATATCAAAATGATTGGTTGATGTCATTCCCAACAATCGTTTAATTCTGTTTTACACAACATTTATGTTAGCTATATATGTTATCATCTGTACGCGGGTAAGAATATGTTAATTGCGTCATCGAGGAGGGTATGCGTTCATCCCCGTTCTTGTGTGTGTATGTGTTTGTGTGTTCGTTCACAAAATAACTCACGCAGTCATGAATGGAATCTCATTAAATTTTCAGGGCATTTCGGGAGTGGGCAAGTGAATAAGGGATTAGATTTTGGTGTAGATCCGACACATGATCCCGATTCAGGAGCGTCATCAATGAACATTTACAAATGTATAGTTATTTGTACACGAATCAACCTGGGAATATGGGCTGAATAAATGAATGCAAACAAGGTTTTCCAAGAACATTCCTCAGTTGGAACCCCCACATGGGGCAGGCTTGCATTCCTTAAAATGCAGATTTCTAGTTTTGTGTATTTAACTAGAATATGAACATCTACCGAATCTCATTGGCATGTATTAAATGAAGCATGGCATGTCTCCTGGGATCAAAGATGCTGAAGTATTCCAAGATGCCACAAAAATACTGTTGGAGGTAACAACACAGGTTTCGTGTACAGCATAAGGTTATCCATTTGGAAATGCAAACTTTCAGAATGATACATCAAACAACACCTGAGATATGTGTGATTTTCACCAAAAATAAGACGCACACTGTGGCACACATGAATGCTATGTTAAAAAAAGTTGTAGGATGGCAAACAATCATGCCCCAGAGATATAGCTATCTAAGATCAATAGAGAGGCAAGATACCAGGGCTGTACGTCAACCACGCCCAAAATATTTGAAAAGACCCGTGGATGGAAGCCACGCAAAAAAGTTATAGGAGGAGCCACCAGTTTTTGTCAGGCACCAGTTCCTATGATGATGGGGAAATTCTTAGGTTTCAGAGGAAGGGTTTCCGGAAACGAATGCGGATAAAATTACATTATAATTTCCCTTGGATATTTATACTGTTAGATGAATTTAATACGTATTGTCATATATTTATCCAATATGATAACGTGGCAGTCGATCCAGGGCTCCATACCTTCATACCACGGAAAGCCAGTTTTATTTTCCATCTTGAGGTCACGTGTCCTGTATCCAAATTCTGTTCTGTTTATCCATAGCTGGGAGATATTTTATTTATTGTGAAAAAAACACAAGATGAATGACTTTTTACCTTTCATTGACAAACTCAGTACTAACTAGCGTCATATCGGCCCTCTGACATCACGACCAGAATACAGGATGTCAAAGTGCCTATACATCTAGGTCTGAGGATCGCATCATAGGCCCCATAAGCATGCAAATATTTTCGTCAATTTTGACAACGCCTCATGGCCTACAGGTACACTGTCAATTAACATAAACAAGACTAATCGTAAGCATTTTTAGTGTACTTGCTAACAACACCAAAGAAAAAAAGTTCCGCTTTAACTCAGCATATTGGTAAACCCCTCTGAATTTTGTTGAATTTCTGACCGAATGTATACAGGCATGCCTCGAGGAGTTTCTAGACGCAGCCAACTTGTAGGCGATACTGGAAATGACTCGTAACCATAGAGACGAGGTTTCAGTTTGAGTTGTGAATTCACGTGCTCTCTTGTGTTAATTCACCATTCGGAGCATAATGGTAAGATTAAGCGCTGTTTACCACAATATGAATGCAACATGATGGAAGACCATTGCGATGCATGCCTCGATATTGCTTGTATCACGACTCAAGAAGGTTTACCAGCCAGATTCTCATGCTTACTGAGTCGGATTTTCACGGTTACATACTTACAAGACCTCCTCATGGACAGACTGTCGCCACATTTGTCCTCCTCGCTGATGGAGATGCCGGGGATGACAATGAGAATACGGCGTCCTTTGTCCGGCTTGATTGTCCAGTTACATTCCGCGTTACTGGGGTAATCACCAGGCCAGTTGGGGCTTTTGATGAACCCCTGAAACTTTCCAAAATGGCCCCCGCACGTCCGAGCTGGAAATAAAAGGAGAACACTGACAGTGCTGTCATTTTGGGTTCACCAGAAAGGGGGGGGGGGCAATCTAAATAGAACAAAAATAATTTGTTAAAGTGAGGAAAAGTAAATACTCTTACTTTATGTCAGTTACCTTAATGTGTTTGGAAAATTTAGGCGGGCACCCCACATAATATAAATGCGTATTTAAACAATACGTACAACCTTGCCTGTGTGGGGTGGTATCGGCTTTTTATGACCTATTTAAATGAAAGGGTCAAGGGATTATCCTTTGTTAATAGACGTCAGATAGATTACTTTATTATATAATTCCGTTTCAATTTTTTTCCTGAAAGGCCTTAATGGTATATGACATACAACCAGCCTTTTACGGAATCATCCCAGTAAGTGAATTTGACATTGCTAGCAACCAGCATATACTTACCTTTGCAATCGTCACTACTGGTGGCGCCCTCATGGTCAGTATTAGTGTTTTGCGGACAGTCTATACAGAAGTTCTGGCCAACGCTGGGCTGGTATGACGTCCTGTTGCAGGGAAGACATGTTTCTTTTGCAGTGCTGAAGTAATGTCCTGCCTTACATCTCTCTGAAATTCAAACCATATGATTATACTGGAAAAATACCATTGTATTGTCCGATTTATTTGTCAAAAATATTTCCTCATTTACAAACACTGCCATCTATAATTTTTTAAATTTTTAATTGTTACATGTTACCTGTGTAATTCGCCGTCCTTTTTATGAAGCAAGACTAGCATTTTTCCGTACGCATTTTCCTTTGCTTAAGACAGATTTATCATGAAGGCTGTTATTTTTTGCCGTTTCCCTCCAAAAAAGAAAAATTATATGCCTCTCTCCAGATTTTGCCGGTTGTCTATGTCTGACCGAATAAATAGATTTCTTGCTCATTTTCTCACGTTTTTTTTGCGGGGAAGGGAGGAGCACCCCTACAACACAACTATGGCGAAAGCAAGCCATTAAGCGTTAACGCTGACAACCGTTAACTGATTGGTTGTCCAAGAGGGTTGAAGTCATAAATATTCATGACATGTATATACTATAATCAGACCTATCAAAATAAAATTTCCTGTTTATACAGTATACAAAAAAAAATTAACCTGACTTCTTCATATTCAACGGTGACCTATGACTTTAACATTTATCCTCTTGACCCGAAATCACAAGGGGGGGGGGGGGGTTCAGGTCATAACGCCTATGCAGTACATATATGAGATGTGAAACAATAAAGCATGTGATGGCTGAGATATAAAAAGTTAAACTTTAACCTGAGCTGTCTACGTACGACGCAGAGAACGTACAGGGTACGGTATCAGCTGTCCTGAACTTTCCTGGTTGTAAAAAAAAAACTAAACATTTCTTGGCACCAGAGTATCCCCAGACATAGTACGGCCCCCCTTTAAGAATAGGCCCCCATTTTTAGCAGCATATACTGACACTTGGCAAGCAATTATTGTTTCTTCCATCTATCAATCCACAATCTTTTTGAAGATGTTAGTCCTGTGACCTTGACCTTTTGGCACATCACAAGGCTATCCAAGAAACTGACAGGCGTCTTCCTCTATTGACAGGGGAACTGTATGTGCAAGATGAAATGTCTGAGATGAAATGTTTGGCTGAAAATGCATCCACAATCTTTTTGAAGATGTGTCCTGTGACCTTGACCTTTGACCTCATGACCCCAAAATCAATTCAGGTCTTGCTTTTCCAATGGGACATATACAAGCCAAGTATGAAATATATACATCAATAAAAGCAGGAATTATCATCCAGAAACTAATTTTTGGACAAATGGCTCCTGTGACCTTCACCTTTGACCTTATGACCTCAAAATTGATAGGGGTCTCCCTCTATCGGCAGATGAACTACATGTGCAAGATGAAAGGTCTGAGATGAAATGATTGGCTGAAAATGCATCCACAATCTTTTTAAAGATGTGTCATGTGACCTTGACCTTTGACCTCAAGACCCCAAAATCAATTGGAGTCTAGCTTTTTCAATGGGACGTATATAAGTCAAGTTTGAAATCAATACATTAATAAAAGCAGGAATTATCATCCAGAAACTAATTTTTGACAGATAGCTCCTGTGGCCTTGACCTTTGTTCTTGTGACCCAAAAATTGATATGGATCATCCACTATTGGCAAGTGAGCTATATATTCAAGATGGAATGAAAGTTTGGCTTAAAATGCATCCACAGTATCTTTTAAGATGCGAGTCATGTGACCTTGACCATGACCCTAGAACCTATAGGGTTCTTACTTTAGTGGTGGGCCATATATAAGTCACGTTTGAAATCCATATGGCTATCAACACTTGAGATATCATAAGAGGTGTGTGATTTTCACCAAATATGGACACATTAATGGTCAAGGCCATTCTCATGGTAAAGGTCATGACCCAAATGTAAATAGACCTCATCCCATAACCCATCTCTCTTCAAGTGCATAATATGAAAGAAATCTGTCCATTAGTTTTTGACTTATAATGCTTACAGTACTGTCAAGTGCCAATTATAGGGGTATTAAAAGGCGTAAAAACAAGAAAAGGATAATAGGTGGCGCCACTAGTTTCCGGTATATCACAAGGCTATCCAAGATCTTCGGTCACCTTGATTTTTGGAACAGTCCATGCAAGCTTACATGAGATATTTAAGAATTTGTGTTATTTTCAGCAAAAATGGACCTATTCAAGGTCAAGGTCACTCTCCTAGCATAGGTCGATCATGACCCCATTTTAAATAGACTTCGTCCCCTTACCTATATCAATACAAATGTAAAGTTTGTACAAGGTTTTTCTGCGGCGGCGGCGGCGGCGGCGGGACCGTCGTGAAACTATAGTATCCCAATTTTGTCTGGGGATACAATTAAAATAAAAATTGTACGTGTTTTACCTTTAACCAGACACTGCTGGAAGCCTGTTGAGCCAGTGCTGGCGGTGAGGACGCCTTTACCACAGGACAGACAGTTTGTCCGGCCGTGGTCAGCCTGGTACGTCCCTACTGGACACTTGGTACAAGGTTTAAATCCGCTGGCCGAGTAGTGACCGGGGTCACACTGACCTGACCAAGAAAAAAATATATGGGTTTGTATATTATTGAGGTTTCGTATTATTTAATTCTGTAGTCAGCATACATATTTCCACACAATATATATATATATATATATATATATATATATATATATATATATATATATGTATGTATATATATATATATGTGTGTGCATGTGTGTATTGATTTGTACAAAATAAAATGATTTACATCAAGTAAACAGTATGGCCATAACATAAAATGAAACCTTTCTCTGTAAATGCAGGTCCCACATGAAAGTATTATTACATTCGATCACGAAATTCCGAAGACATTTTATTCACGAAAATTACATAATCAAGAATTTACATATAGAAATGAACTTACAAAGACAAAACTTAAAAATAACTGTTAAGATAAATAAAACTTAATGAGATATTTACGTAAATGTAAATGTGAAGAGCGCAAGAATTTGTACGAAATCTAAAATAATTATAAGTCTGCACTTAAAATGCTGATGGGTGAGGCTGTTCCATCTGCATTCTGATCTACCAAGAATTCAATTACACTGAATAAAAATAGTACAAGAATACGACTCCATTGGTTAGGGATTGTATGTATAGTGATTCAATCCCCACAATGCACTTGGGGTTCCATAAACACCAGCGGCGTAGGTATAAATGTAGTGAAGAGGACAATGAAGTCCGTTGGATAAGAATTGTTTCAACGCAAATTACATGAACAAAGGTGTTTTTGTAGTAATGGCTACACGGAATAGGAAATACTACGTAAGCATGCACATGTGAAATGTTAAAAGAAGCTTGTTCCTTGAAACGTAACAAATATTGATCTTTAAATTTTTAACGTTTGACCGTTGGCAAGTAGTCCCGGCCATTGCTGAAAAATGTTTTGAGCAGAAAAGAGGGTGTCCTCGATCGTGTTGAGTAGGAAAGCCCTTTTTATGAAATATAAATGAAACTAAAATAGATTATTTTGCGAATGAGATGTAAAATATTGAACATAAACATTCAAGCTGAATGGGGATACCACGCCTACCTGCGCACTCGCTGACATTTTTGGCGCCGTGTCTACCGAGCCCGACCCCTTGCGGACAGAGCTTACAACTGAGCTGCCCCTCCTCGTCCTGGTACGCCCCTAGCGGACACGACTGACAACGCCGAGCACTCGTGTCGAAGTACGACCCATGGCTGCAGGACACTGGCGGAATAAGAGTCATTGAATTTACCAGCCTTTTCCACATCACACCTTTTTTTGCCTCCAACATTAGAGATTCTTAAATGACACGTTTGAGTGACAGTTGAACCTACATTTATAACTGTCAGTGGTGAAATTATTAATAAGAAACAATTTTTTTATAACTTCTCACAGATTATGGGTATAAAATTGCAGCGAACAGACCAACCTAACCTTAAAATATGCTTGTTTATATTCCAACGACATTCACAAGTGTGAAAACGACGATTCCGTACATTGATAAAGCCCTCAGCAGGTGTCTAATTTGGTAAGCAGGGGCGGAAACAGCAATTTAGAATTGGGGGGGGGGGGGGGGGGGGGGGGGCCCATCTCCAAGGTGTAGATTATTTTTTGAGGATTTAGGTTGTAATCATGCGATTGTGGGTTATCTTAAATGCATTATATAGCAAGATTTTGTTTAGGTCGAAAAAGCTGCCCCTGGTTTGTCTCTCTTGGCTTTTCCAGTAGCCTGGAAAGTCACAAGGGGAACACGCAGCCAGAAAAAGGACTTATATTTTTTGTTTATCCATGTTTAATAACTTAAGAATAACATTAACATTAAGTTTATATGGAAGAGTTTGTACTGGCGCTGCTGAAATAGAAAGGAGATGATTAGAACAGTACAGTGGAGCACCGCCTTGCGACCATCCCACAATCACGACCACTTTTCTTGGTCCCGAATATAAAACCCGAGTAACTTAGAATTTCACAAATACGACCACTCCAAAATTTGGTCAGTCCCCAAGGTGGTCGTCATTGTAGGGAACCACTTTATTTAATTGCATAGATTTTCGTATATCTAGTTTTTTTATATTACGCGTTAGGACTAATATAGTGATGGGGCAAATGTACCATGTACCTTCAAATCTGGCACTTGAGGTTAATTTATCATACTATACATATATATGTTCCTTAGCTTGCAGGGTTCCAAAAAGACCTTGATGGACATTTTTCTGTTGATATTCAGATTATTTAAAGTGGCCGATCACCTATCTGACCGTTATAAACTAAAGGCAATCCCTTGAAGCTATGAAAAAGTTTGGCCAGAAAACATGGATATCACCGCAGACATGCTGTGTATTTTGTTAATATCAAAATGTTTTTAATATATGGGGGCCAACCAAAATAATCAAAACAAATTCAATAAAGACACCTTGCGGCAAATCAAGGAAGCAAGAGCTTTGCAAACGGCGTTTGCAACAAGTAACCTTTCTACCTCCTCATATATGAACCAACCACCTTAAGTTACATGTTTTCCCGTTTGTCAACATTGCTGTGTTTACAAACATGTTGTTGATAAAAAAAATTCATACATCCTGCACAAAGGTCTTATAAGAACATTTCGCAACCAATATAACATTTCATCATTAATATATATACACAGAGGAAGCTAGAAATCACAATTTTTTTTAAAAGGTAGGTGAATGGGTTAATTTAAAAATGTGCAAAATTCGAACCATTACCTGAGATCGAGTAAATTTTAAAGAAAATTTAGAACTTCACAGCCTTCTCAACTAGCGTTTCACGGCAGCATTAAATGCGCCCCGTTGGGCCCAACTATATACAAATGTGGACGCCATGACACCGGGATCCTCAGAGACAGAGGACTTTCTTTTTTAATGCTGAACCATAATCAGAAGATTTCAAGTCTGTATATATTGTTTTTTTTAATAAAACATGAATATTATGATGAAACTAAGAATGAAAATATGACAAAATCTATTTAATTATACAGAAATATAACGAAATATTTGCAAACTCATATTAGAGCCAGACGTGTGGTGTATAGCCTGCGCCCGAGTGATCGAAGAAATTTAATTATTCAATCATTGGCGTAATAGTGTTTCTTTCCAGTCTGTCTTTAAATTTTAGAACTGCACAAATCCAGAATTACAAATGCACATTTCCACTTTTAACTGCACAAATAGGGGGCAACTGCACGTTAACGTATATCTTGTAACATATAGAGGTACAGCTTTATCCTAACTCTCATAAGGGTAAGTTTAGGAATCAATAGTGGTAGGTTTAAACGGTACAGTATCAAACTAACCGCATTTGTCCTCCACAAGGACCTGTCCAGGTCGACATGTCGCCTCTATTTGGTCGGCCCGGAATGATCGCTTAGTAACCTCATACACCTGTCCGTCAAACCTGATAAATAAACAAGTGACACATAGGTCATGGCGCTCAGGTGAAAGAAACGTTAAGCGGACGAACTTGTAGTAAGGGTTACATAAAGACAAGCAACTTAATAGAAATATGTCCAAATTAGATTATTAGGGGATACGGTAATAAACTGGTGAAGAAATTAGACAACTGTGTGACCATTATATGCGTTATGATTGTACAATTTAATATCTGATATCTGAATTTATATCTGATGTTATGATCAGATCAGATCATAATAAAATGGGCATATCCTCAAATCTTTCTGATGGTTTTGTTAGCTCCAGGTAACTTTACTCAGAGGAGGGAAGATGTAACAAATATGTACATAGTGTATTCAACCTTTGACCCGTCTATATACCACATCGAGGCTAAAGCATGACGTCACTTACGTTTTGTACATAGACAGTTAGTCAAACATTTATTCTTTCATTTTGTAAATTGTGATTTGTCAACAACTTGGTTACGGTGGCATTCCATATATATGCGTATGTAGTATTTTTTTGCGGTACGTATGCGTACGCAGGGAGAAATCGGACATATTAAATTCTCTTGAAGTTCTATATAATGCGTATGCAGCACAAATGCGGCATGTATGACTTTGCAGCTACAGATCCGACACATTATATACTCTCTGAATGACTCCATATATGTGTGTGCAGTACGTATGCATATTTACGTTTGCAGCACGTTTTGTCGCTCACTGTAGCAACTGTAAACGTATACGCATGAATAAAATGGATGGGAAAATTCCACGCTTTAACGTCAGTGTTAGGGTATACCTCTGACAGATGTCTTCTCAACTCCAGCAGCGCTTTATTCCTAGTTTTACTGCAAACGTGTACCGCATACGCAATTACAGGCGTACGTTAACTAGCTGCATCACACGTACTTATGCCTGCAGCATATACGCATATACGGAATGCTAGCTTAACCCATGAAGTCATTTCAGTCAGCTCGGCTAAATGTAAGTCGGAATTAACGAAAAGTAATATAGTTTGTCGACAATGGAACCCACTACTATTTTTGCACAGGTGAATCTGACACGTGCATGACTGACAAAAAAAAACTCTTTCCCTTTCTCCTTTTTTTCAACCACTTCCGTCCAATAAAATAACACATTTTACACCATACATCAGACGGGGCTTTTGTGGCTAGGGCATTCGTGCATGTGACCTAAAAACAGCAGTTGATTCTAAGTAACCTGACCCATTAAACCATCGGATTACATATATTATTGCAAATAGATACAGTCTATGGATAAAAAGAATATTTTTAATTAATGATCTGAAAAAATACTCCCAGCAGCGACAAATATTGAAGAATATGTGTTATAAATGATAAAAAAAAATATTTCCGTAGCGAATCCAGAGGGGGGTCCAAGCGATTTGGACTCTCCCCCTTTAAGCCACTGGGCCTTTTTTAAGGGGTTTAAATCAATGTTGAGGCCTGGAACCCCCCCCCCCCCCTTCCCAGGTCGGAGGACCTTTAAACTTAAAAGTTTTCTCATCATTTTTCCTTAGACCCCCCCCCCCCCCTTTTAAAAATCAAGGACTCTCCTCCCCCATTTATACTGTATTATCAAATTAACTCCTACCCTAATTTACGCAAAAAAACAATATTTCATTGTATACCTTATCTTGAACTGATTTTTGTCTATGGCATGCTTCAGTCTTCTCATAGTTCTCTTCAACCGTTTTTCTGTTCTTCTTCGGATGCAGCGGATGTTACATCTATCTGTGTAAAAAAGAAGTAAAAATAAATAAAATAGGACAATAAGGAAAAGTAACCAGGGCAACGGAACCATGTAACCAATGTGACTATTAACTAGGGACCCAGGGGTGTCAACGCTCAGCTGTATTTGTCTATATAGATATTTGGAAGAAATTTTTCAGAATGATGGTCCTGTGAGCTTCACCTTTGACCTCTGGAGCCTGAAAATCAAAATGTTTCTTACTTAAGTGGTGGGTCATTAATAGGTCAAGTTTGAAGCCAATCTGTCTAGCCAATGGTTAATTATCATCCATAAACTAATTTGTGAATGGATGGGCCCTGTGACCTTGACCTATGACCACAAATCAAAAAGAATCTTCCCTTATCGGCAGGTGAGTAATATCTTGAAGATGGAAGGTTTGTGATGAAAAATTTTGCATGAAATTCATACACATTCTTTTTAAAGAAATGGGGCCTGTGACCTTGACCTTTAACCTTAAGACACCAAAATCGACAGGGTTCTTACTTAAGTTGTGAGCCATATATAATTAAATTTTAAACCAATATGTCCAACTAAACTGGAGATATCAAATGGAAACTAAGTTGTGAAGAGAGGGCCCCAGTGACCTTGATCTTTGACCTTGTGACCCCAAATTCATCTCTGCCTTCCCCATACTGGCAAGTCGGCTCAATGTGAAAGTGGAGGTTTGGGATAAAAAAACTTGGCTTAAAATATAGCCATAATCTTTTTAAATAAGTGAGTCTTGTGACCCTGACCTTTGAACTCATGAAACCTCAAAAATCATACAGGTTCTTTTTTAAGTGGTGGACCATTTGTAAGTCGTGTTTGAAATCCATATGTCAATCCAACCTTGAGTTATCATCTGGAAACAAATTTGTGTGGATAAATGGATCGACAGACAGACGGACAGACGAACAGACAGACAAACAGGGGGATTACTATAGGGCATCCACTTGTGATCAATAAACACACCAGGTTTTGAGACACAAGATGGAATCACAGCTGAGAAATTTATATGATTGTTGTCATTTAATATTTAAAAAAAATAGAAAAATATTCGTAAAAATAAGAAAAAATACAGGTTGCGCCACCACTTTTCGGGAACTGACAGAACTAGTCCTGTTAAATATTCAAGGCAAGTTTCATGACAATCAATGCATTAATTATCAAGTTATTGGAGGTTTTGTATCCAATTTTTTTTATTATTCTGGGGGGGGGGGGGTTTACTTACAAGCCCCATAGCTCGGAGGATATAGGTCGCAGTGACCTAATTTCAGGTATCCTAGGAGATTTTTTTATGAACCTTCATAGGTTTTCAGTTACAGGCTTCTAGGTTCAGCGGTTACGATTTGTGCCCTGCTAACGGACGACCGGACGGCCAGACGACCGGACGGACGACGGACAAATCGCCATACCTATACCTCAGATGACTTACAGTCAGCTGAGCTAAAAAGTAAGCAAAGAAGCGTAAAAGCTAGTCAACCATAGCAATTAACCAGAAAATAACTATGGCAGCAGAAAAATGTGACCAAAGCGACTATTTAAAAGTATGCAAAATAAACAGAGAAACTAATGAACTAGTAATCAGAAAAGTAAACCATGTCAACGGAAACATGTAACGAAGCGACTATTACAAAAAAAGGAAGCAAGGAAACGGAAAAAAAAACTAATCAAGGTTCTAGGTGTCATTTGAGTGGCGTTTTTTTTCCGCCAGCAAATAATGAATATTAGTTTTTTGTCGCTGGCTGAAGTGGCTATGCTAATGCTAATGGGTTAACCATGTTACCATCCCTGCATCGTAAAATTTATGATTGTGATTTAAGACGAATTTGCTTACTTGTCGGCGATTTCGGGCTGACCTCAAGTTCAAAGTCGGCCCTGACCTGCCTCGGCATCAGATGTCTGTGGATGAGGCGTCTTTGTCCGCACTGGAGGTTAACAAAATTCACCTGACACAACTCTGTACAACGGTACTTCTTGCGGGCTGGAACAGAATTATTTGACTATGTCCGATTATTATGCAACAACAGAGTCTGATCAGGGGCATCGCGTTTTTTAATGGACAGGTTTGAATAAACATGCATGCCAAATTATGGTTTTTGTCTCAAGCCATGAAAGGAGATTTTTTAAGGGAAACGTATATGTTTGGCTTTATTCGTTTTTTTCACTGATAGGTAAACATGCATTTTCAGCAACAGTTATTTTATATATAATTATGGTTCTGTCAAATATGATAATATATGTACCGTCTTGTTTCTAGGGTAAATGTAATGTAAATGCAAACATTAAAATAAACGTTGAATTCTACATGTGATTGGAAATTAAATATTAATGATTAATCAACATGTAAATATAACATTAAATCCGAAAAAGGAAAGTTCCTCAAACAAATATGGCTTGTTCGTGGTTTACTGAAACATATTTATTCAGCAAAAGTAACTTTACCTAAATTACGTATGTTGTCTTTTTACTTAGACAGAATAAATGTAAAATAAACATTGAACGATACATGTGCTTCCTCGTATTTTTGGCAGTAAATGATGAGATATATACATTAAATTGCAGAAGAAACTGTACTGCGAAAAAAAAAAATAAACTTGCCTACCGAACAATGCTCGGTTCTGTTCATCTTTAAATGTAAAACAAATACCTGGCATGTTTGTGGTATAATGAAAGATATTCTTTTCAGAGAAAGTTATTTTACCTAAATGACGTATTTTGACTTTCAACTTGGATAAAAAATATGTCATAATAACGAAAAATAAAACAAACATTGAGTGATACATGTGCTTTCACCGTACTTTGGCAGTTTATGATGAGATATTCACGTTTGCTGTGCGGATACAGGGGTTTAGCTAAGAGTTTTAGACACTAATTGATATTACTCGAATAAAGGAACTGTTCTACGAAAAAAAATTAACTTGCCTACCGAGCAATACTTGGCTGAGTCCATCTTTAAATGTTTCCATGATCTCCTTCTGAAGCTTACAGACAGAGGCAGAGAACTTGAACCTTGCCCTCTTTTTATATCCAGGCGCAGCAATACTTTCTGGAAAAAAATTATGCAGTTGTGACAAGTTTTAGATAATTTGATCGGCTATTTCATAATATTTCAACCAGGGATCTCTCATCACGCTACATTATTTTCTCAGTTGAAATCATGCAGACCAAGAAGAAGTCAGAGATCACAAATCTTTGTGAAGGTTCATTGACCTCATCCCAGGAATGAATCTCATAGAATCCTCTGAATGTAAAACATATCTTGGTGATTCCGATTACCTAAAATCAAGTGACCCTGGGGTCATGACACTCAGCTGACTTAGAAGACATTCACAAAAGGAATTTAACTTCTGAATGCCAAAGTTTGTAGGTGGTATTCCCAATCAACGGAAGCACAGCTCGGAGGTTATGGGTAACAGAGACCATATATAAGGTCTCCAAGGAGATTTTTCATGGACCTCCCTCCGTGTAGACTGGCCCAGTCAATGAAATGGCTCTGACTGAGATATCAAACGGCTCTCACTGTGTCGCACTTAGTGCCGGTACTGCTACCACGCGGCAACTTACATAACTAATTATTACTCTCTGTCCCTCTTATTTCATCGACTGATAAACCTGTGCCGTTCCGGACAGTCAGCGCCACACATCACCGCCTCGCTGAACTAAGGTCTTTCCCAGTTACGTAAGGAGTAATTATAGTGGTCTTTTTTTCAAAACCAACATAGTTATTTCAGTAACCGCATATTGTGGGCTTCAAGCTGGCTATATTTCAATTCCCATTTTATCAGTCTTAATATGTTTAGGTCCTCGGCTATTTCAGTACGGCAAGATTTTTAACACTATATATAACCCTCAGCTTCAGTGAGTCAGTGCGTCACCATTATTCAGACTATTGCTTATCGCAGGTGGGCGGTTTTAAAAAGTGTCTCCAGCTCAGCCAATCAGCGGGAGATATTCAGGTCCATATGCGACGAACACAGTCAAACTTTTATTCATGTGCTGGATGACTGAAACGATCACGACATTCAGCGTGTTGGCAGCTCAACAGTGGCAAAACTTTCATGTGTAACCTGAAAACTAACAAATACACAGTACAAAATCAATCCGACCTTGTCTACAATACACTTAAATTTGCCCATGGACCGTATGTTCGAACAGCAGAGATATATCATAGGACACGAAGGTTTATGTATGGACTTTCTGAAAACATGCATGATTTCAGTGCGAATGTTAACAAACGGGTTGAGCTGTCTATTGCCTATGGGACGCTGTTAGCCTCCTTATAGCAACGATGCCATTCACAGGAGGCAAAGCAGCCTGATATGCAAATGACAGGGAATCGTCAGGAGCCTTGTGACGCCCTAATATGCAAATATCAAGGATTCGCCATACGGACTTAACAGGGCTTTAGTGATAAGAGCTAGAACTGAGTTACGTTGCGTCTATAGGTACATGGATTCACGTTTCATTTGAATAATATCAGCAGTAAACATCAATACACTGTTAAATCAGAAGATTCTTTATTGAATGGTTACGATTTGTTCCCTCTTAACGGACGCCTGCATCTTTGAAGGCCCGAAAAATAGAGGCAAAATGCGTAAATATTCGAAAAAAAAAATCCAGGTGGTGCCACTAGTCTGCAAAAACTGATGATAAAGTCCATAATCAATATGCATGCAAAGAATCATGGTGATCAAAGCATCAGTTGTTCAGATACTGGAACTATTGTAACAATGTTTTAATTATTCTGGGGTGTAGTTCTGACCCCATAGCTCGGAGGATATGGGTAACAGAAACCAAATTTCAGGATTCTAAGCAGTTTTCCATGGACCTCCCTGAATGATAAGTTAGAATATTTTAAGTCCAGTGGTACGATATGTGCTCTGTTAACGGACGGACAGACGGACAGACAGATGGACAAAAAGTGATCGTTATAGCTCCGATGACTTTCAGTCAGCTGAGCTAACAATAGTAGATTTTTCCATGGACGAATACTGGTCCAGATGCTCAAGCTGATAAATTTGCTCTCCTAAGGCAAGGAAGACATTCGCTCAATACATGGACAGGTACTACCATCAGGCGGTAAATTGTAAAACCGACTATGGCAAACCATTAGCACGAGGTGGTACGAAGTGGTTCTTGTGCAGGGAGCTATTCATCCAGAACAAGACTGGACCCTGATGTGATTGTCTAGTGCACAATATGATCGTAGGTCACATGCAATATTAAGGAATTACTTAAATTTAGCCAGTTGTTTTTATTCTTCCCTGAAAATTTGGGGTTGACAGTGTCAGAAATACCAAGCTTTTGATGAAATCTAGAATTTTTGCCACAGGGATTTTCCCTGTGGATGATGGCATCGCCGAGTTGACAGTGCTCATAGTGTGCCAATAGCTTTTTAACAATCATACAAAATCATGTTTATTTTAAATATGTCATATTAATATTATTTTCATAGGCAAGTGTTTTACGTTAGCTTGATCTCCTCTGTCCGTTCAGCTGAGCCAGTGTAGGAGCCAGCAGAAAAGGCTAACAGATACGTCTATCCAGACATGGTATTAAGTTTTATTTTACCTATTTAAATTTGGTGTCAAATATAATAACTGTTGGCCTGTGAATTATACCTTTGGTTTTATCCATAAACTTCACAAAATGTCCTAAAAACGGTGTTCAGCACTTTTTGCGTGTTGCAGGTGACAGACCAAACTAATAGGTACCCAAGGCATAAACATAATACCCCTCGCCACCTGGGGGAAGTATAATGAACAATTCAAGTTGGGTCTAATCTAAAGCATGATTTATGTATCGTGTAATGAAAACGTTTTCCTAAAATCCCATCCACCATCTGTGGACTATTAGCTTTCTCTGTATGAATTGAACTTCATTCTTTCAAAATTGAACAAATCATTGTGAAAGACTCTACTAATTTGAATACAGTTTAATATCATTTGGTAAAATTTTGAGAAGAGACAGACATGGTACAGGGGCAGATTCAGAGGTCGCTCCTCTGTTTCCACTAAAAAAATATGGTAAAATAGCAAAATATAATCTTCCTACCAGCGCCTGATTTTGCTTCCTTTGCCGCATACTTCCCAAACGTTCTGTCCTGCCTCCCCCCCCCCCCCCCCCCCCCCCGGGGATGAGTACAGCTTCTCCGTACAGCTGGCTTATCTCCCCCATATATATATATATATATATATATATATTCTCTCGCATACATCAACAATGTCACAGTGTTTACACATATGTATGTACTTGATTATATTTGTACCTGAACACGCCGGAAGCGTAGCCGTTTTGTTGTCCGCTAAAGATAACCATTCGAACCGTGTGTTCGGGCCACATCGGACGATCGCCTCGCGGGGATTGGCGGAAAACTCGGCGTTCGGTAAACATCGGATCTGACAAATTTCTTCTGATCCTTTGACCTGGCAGTAAAGCGTGGCCTTGGCCGGAGGGGTCAAGGACGGACAGTGTTTGGCCTCTGGAAAAGAGAACAAAACTGTATGCAAAGTTAGAAATAGTTCAACAAACGATGTATGATTTGAATTTTTAACAATACCCAGTTGTTAAAACTGGATATCTCACAAAATGAATCTTCGTACCTACTGGACGAATTGTAATGGACAATTTGTATAAAGGTATTTATCTACTAATTTTTCTATCAAATATGAGAATAATATCAATATTACTCACTACCAGAAGCTTCGGCATCTTCTTCTAATTATTGGATTTAGAGACAACTCAGAGAAGACATAAAATATTAATAATGACTCTTGTACAATTTATGTATAAAGGCCGAAATACAAAGATTTATTATATTTAAGTTGATTAGATAATTAAAATAGGGACACGTCCGTGACCGGAATGTCTATGCAGCGCCTAAAGTCTAATTACAAATAAACCATAATGACCGGTGTTAACCTGTCTATTTGGCTGCCTGTTAATGGAGGGGTACCAGTCTAGTCCTTCTAGTCCAGAATATAATGATATGCACGGACAGGGGAAGATAGCCTACCTACACAGTCTTTCTTATTGCTGTGAAGCCGGTATCCTTGGCGGCACGTGCACTGGAACGTCCCAGCCTCGTTAACACACTTGTGGGCGCAACCTCCGTTACCCATGGAACATTCATTCCTGTCTGTATGTAAATGAAAATCCATTAGGCCAAAAAAAAAAAATAAATAAAAAAATAAAGGGTATGGTTCTCAGGCACCGCCCGCATCAATTTTAAACCCCAGCATCAAACATTTTTATTTTGATTTTCAATAGAAACTTACAAATTTTGTGCTGCAACCGCTTGGACTTTTCTTTCAAGGAGATAAAATCATACATTTTCCTTTTTTTATATAGGGCTTTTACTTGTTTAGCAAATAAATCTGTTATTATCATACTTTTCCCTAATCATTTGTCATTTTTATCGAAACATACCAAAAAAATAAAAAATAAAAAAACCGCCCGCCCGCATTGATTTCTGAAAAAAAGTGCCTCAGAACCATACCTTTTTTTTATTTTGGCCTTATGGGATAAAACTTTAAATTTCAGGACACCAAATAAACCACCTTTTAAGTCGGTGCTTGTAAAATTTAGTTCCTATTCATGTGGAAAATAAATAATCTAAATTATTCTGTCATAAATCAGAACTTATCTACCAAAACAAACTATTACAACTTTTACAAAGATATATTGAAGAATAACTAGAAGGGAACAACGACTTTCTTTCATATCTGATCACTAGATGGCACTGGAATACAATTTCGACACTACCGTAAATTTAAGAAAACAGACGAGAAGAAACCAAGTTTCCTACCTCCGCAGTGAGAGATTCCGTACTTCTCGTAACCCACACGACAGTAACACTGGTAGCTGCCGTGTGTATTTTTACATATGTGGTCACAGGTCTTGTTAAACTGGCACTCATCAATATCTTAGAAAAAGTGACAGAAACATTTTATTTCTCAGTAAAAAAAGATGCATTTTTTATCCGTCACATGAAAAGGACAAAAGTCAGTGTGACCTTACCTTCCACTGCCTCACATACCTTGCATCAGAATTGCCATGGAAACGCTAGATATCGGCCATATACCTTTTTAAAACAAGCCTTTCTTCAGAAGCATATTTAAACCCTTTACAAGCTCAAGTTCACCAAAGTCATGTCAATATTTTTTACATGTGTCAGACAACTTGGTTAAAATAATTTGTGTATTAAATTTGATTAAAAAATGTGCAGTGCTTCTAAAACTATGGACTCATGAAATATCATGTATGTCTGCAGTTTAGAAGGTCAAGGTCACCAGTTTACAAACATGTGTCAGATTTCGGGGGCAACAATGTGCGTATCAATCTGGAAAATTATGCAGTAATTCAAAAGCTATGTGATACATAAATACCCTGCATTGCGCCTAATATGACCTTGAAGATCAAGGGCAAGGTCACTAGTTTTGAAACCCCTCTGAAACCCTGGTTAAAACAATATGTGCAACAAATTTGTGTAAAGTATATGCACTAGTTAAAAAAATTAATAACTTAAGATAATAAATTTAACTGTTTATAAAAATAGGTAAAAAAAAAGCTGATCCCTTCACTCACAGGCTGTTCGTTTTGTTTATAATATGCGGGTTCCCGCCATTAAAATCCAAACACATTTAACAAGGACATCTTCACGCAAGTAAGACAAACCATAGTTTTGCAGGGGGCGTTGTGCAGCTATGGTGACCTTTCAACTTCCTTACATATGCAAGCTTGGGTTACATGCTTTTGGCAAAATTGCTGTGTTTACAAAAAACGTGTAGATAAAGAAGTTCATCCAAACGTTCGTCATAAAGACATTATAAGAGCTTTTCTAAACAGGAATAACAAAGAGTTCATCAAAAGGTAGACAGAATTATAAGTAAGAATCACATAAATTTTACAGAAATTGTACGTGAACAGTGGGTTTGAGATGACTCCTATTCCGATGATCCTTCTCTAAGAACGAATAATTAAACCCATTTGAAATAACAAAATTTGCTGCATATCTATGTACTTCTTCTTTTATGAGTCGAAGAATAAGAGACGGTTGAACTATGTTTTATATAGTTGCAATGGTTGCAAAATAACACTATGTGTGCAGTAATTATACGTGTGTTAATGGCATTATTAATTTTCAGAGAAAGACTGCTATTTGACAGGGAATTCCTGAGTCTGGACCAAGTTCCGGATCCACACCAATAACTAATCGATACTTCATTGGCTAATTTCCGAACTGCCCTGTATCTATGCATTTGTTGCATTGAATTATTAAGGAAATGTTTGGAACTTTTGGCCTGACGTCTTTTTCCTGAATGTATTTTTGTTCTGTCCCGTTCGGGTATGCATATATACCTGTACATGTCTTTTGGTCGCTCATGACCTTGAATCCCACGGGACAGATGCACTCAAAGCTGCCGTGAGTGTTCACACAACTGTGACTGCAACCTCCTTTGTTCTCAGCACATTCATCAATATCTGTAACATTCAAAATATGTGATCATTTATCAAAATGACAATATGATAAACGTGTATCCACGGTATCAAATGCAAACGATTATCCCAGCAGCAGTCATTGAACGTAGCATCCCTGGTAATAAGCGACACATCTAAAGTCGATCCATAAATTGCTTTAATTCATATAAGAACCCATAAAGTGTACAGTGTTCTTTCTAATGGTATACATTATTTTTTCAATTCCAAATATTTACATAGGATATTTAAATCTTATGATTTTGATTCGATAAAAAAATAACTGTCATTTTAAACAAGAAAAACAGATTATAAAGGGGGAGCATACGTTTTTGAGATATTGCCATGCAGTTTAATAATAGCCGCTAAAGGGAGCTTGCTGATACTGGATGTGTAAATATATATATTTTTTCTAATGATAAAATACTAAATGAAATTGCATGGAAATTAAAAAAAATATGAATACCATTAGCACAATCACTGTACCAGATTAAGAATGGTTCTAAAATAAATTTTGATTGACTTTTTGGCTGATTTTTTAAGAAGTGTGTCTTTCCCAGCGATGCTACCTTAAGGTATAATAATTAAAATTATAAAACTGCTCTTCGCATTCCAAACTCGTACCTTCAGAAGAAATCTTAAGTAAGTAATTGACTTTATTTTGTATTTAATATATTAGATAAATGCATTGATTTCATTTCAAACTGGAAGGCTTAATATTTCCTAAAAGCTGAACATTGATATATATAATTTTTTTATTTTAAATATTTTTTGGTGGAGGGAACTGCCTCCATATTTGAATGCTAACTTAACTACGTATATGTACATCTGCAGAATTCCATTCCGGTTTCAGAATACGTGACAGGGCAGTATCACACGATTCCTCTTATTATATATCCTGACGTTAACCTGCGGGCCCTGGGTGTGTAATCGTCATACCACCGAGGAACCCCCGAAAGGCGAACCCGTTTGTGAATGAAACACGGCCGTGAGGCACGACCTTCCCATTTAGCCTGTAGAGCGCTAACCCTTGGTGCGAGCCGACCATGAAAATCTCACCGCCTCCGCTGAGATTCGATCTTCCGGCTTTGAGTCCTGTGCTCTACCCCTGACAGAACTTTTATCAATTGCAGCTGTGCCGAAAAAAAGGATGGACACATGATAACTTACCTACACATTTCTTCTTGTTTTTATGTAATACAAAACCGGGAGGACAGCTACATTTTGGTCCATCAACCGTGTCATGACAGCGGCGGTCACAACCTCCGTTATCTACTCGACAGGTCGCTGGAATAGATAAAAACAAGTGACCCAGGGGGCATGACGCTCATCTTATCTATAACAATGAGAAATTCTATCAACTTAGGTTGCTGTCATTTAAGGATTTTTGCAATTGGGTCTGTGGTAGTTGTGAAGAATTTATTGAATGGATTTTCTATATAATTTTCCTGGTGAATGCACTACAACGAGTCTGATATTTCGAAGTACTAAGAAAACAGGCGCAGCTTACCTGTAAAAAATGCATAAAATTGAGAAACTGTAGAAATATAGATACCAACAGTTATGCACAGATGAAAGGGCTATCCATAATCATCAAGCTTACCGAATTTCAATACATACCAGGTAACTATAACTGAGATATCTCATTTAAACTTTGACTTACAGGTATAAGTCAGGTGGCATATCTGCTGCGACCAGACTTTCTCCAAAGTTTCCATGGTGATAAAGTATGTGTAAATGATGCACGTTCTTTCAATATGTGCATTTAATGTAAAGATTTTATTTGCCGGTTTACACTTTTGACCTGTTCAAATATAATTAATATGCGCAAAAATATAAAGAAAATATGAAGCTGAAAGGGCTATCGATTATCAATTAGCTTACCCAATTTCAGAAAGAGCCATGCAATCATTATTGAGATATTTTATCTTATGAATTTAATATATGAACTAGATATTTCTTGGCACCGCAGGTGCCATAGTATCCCCCGACAATTATCCCCCCACCCTTTTAAGAATAGCCCCCCCCCATCTTCAGCAGCATAAACTAACACTTAGCAAGCATCTATGGTTTCTTCCATCTATCAACTTGAGAAACAATATTTTTCACCAAATATAGGAGCCAATATTTTGAATCTCTCTTGGGAAAAGAGCATTAATTTATTTTACAGAAACAGTAAGGTAGGTTGCGCCACCTGTCTGGTTTACGAGAAAACTTTCCCAGATGGATGGACATGCCAAATTTCAGACCAATACCTTAAACCAATCCGGAGATATGAGCAATTTTCACCTAAAGCTCGCGTGCAGATGGACGCCACGCTAAAACGATTGTAGATCGCGCCACCAGTCTTGAGTACAAAATGTAGGAATCCGAGATCTATCGATATGCACATCTTCAGTCCAATAGGGCTAATCACTCCTCAGAAAAGGGTATTAATCTAAAAAACGGGAAGGTAGGTGGCGCCACCTGTATGGTTTATGAAAAACTTTCCAAGATGGATGGACATATATAAGTCAAGTTTGAAACCCATATATCAATCCAAGCTGGAGTTATCAACAGGAAATGTATTTTTTGACAGATGGCTCCTGTGACTTTCACCTTTGACCTTGTGACTTAAATATGGATAGGTGTCTTCCCCTATTGGCAGGTGAAATATTTGTTCAAGATAAAAGGTCTGAAATGAAAAGTTTGGCTGAAAATGCATCCACAATCTTTTCAAAGATGTGTGTCCTGTTACCTTGACCTTTGACCTCAAAATCAACACAGGTCTTGCTTTATTGATGGGCCATATATAAGTCAAGTTTAAAATCCATACATCAATCAAAGCTGGAATTATCATCCCGGGACCTAATTTTGAACAGATGGCTCCTGTGACCTTCACCTTTGACCTTGTGACCTAAAAATGGATAGGGGACTTTCTCTATGGCAGGTGAACTATTTTTCAAGATAAAAGGTCTGAAATGAATAGTTTGACTGAAAATGCATCCACATTTCTTTCAAAGATATGTGTCCTGTGACCTTGACCTTTGACCTTATGACTTCAAAATCATAAGAGGTCCTGCTTTATGGATGGGCCATATATAAGTCAAGATTGAAATCCATATATCAGTCCAAGCTGGAATTATCATCCCGGAACCTAATTTGGACAGATGGCTCCTGTGACCTTCACCTTTGACCTTGTGCTCTCAAAATGGACAGGGGTCTTCTTTTATTGGCTGGTGAACTATATGTGCAAGATAAAAGGTCTGAGATGAAACGTTTGGCTGAAAATGCATCAAAAATCTTTTTAAAGAGGTTTCCTGTGACCTTTGACCTCGTGACCCCAAAATCAATTGGGATCTTGCTTTTTTAATGGGACAAATATAAGTAAAGATTGAAATCCATGCATCAGAAAAACAATTATCAATTATCATCCAGAAACTAATTTTTTGACAGGTAGCTCCTGTGGCCTTGACCTTTGACCTTGTGACCCTAGAACCTTTAGGGTTCCTACTTTAGTGGTGGGCCATACATAAGTCACGTTTGAAATCCATATGGCAGATATGGATAAGAGGTGTGTGATTTTCACCATATATGGAAATATTAAAGGTCAAGGCCACTCAATTAGTAAAGGTCATGACCAAAATTTAAATAGACCTCATCCCATAACCCATCTCCTGCATGTTCATAATATGAAAGAAATCTGTCCATTAGTTTTTGACTTATAATGCTCACAGTACTGTCAAGTGGCAATTATTGGGGCATTAAAAGGCGTAAAAACAAGAAAAGGACAACAGGTGGCGCCACCAGTTTCCGGCATATCACAAGGCTATCCAAGATCTTTGGTCATCCTGATGTTTGGACAAGTCCATGCATTCTTTCTTTGAGATATTTAAGAATTTGTGTTATTTTCAGGAAAAATGGACCTATTCAAGGTGAAGACCACTCTCCTAGCAAAGTCATTTTAAAAAGGCTTCGTCCTGTTAGCTATATCTATACAAATGTAATGTTTGAAAAAGATCAGTGAAATATTTTTTTAGTTATCCCGCTCACGGGATTTTCCTGCTGCTGCTGCCGCGCTGGCGTCGGGACCGTCGTGAAACCATAGTATCCCGACTTTGTCTCAGGATACAACTAACTAAAATGTTAAAATTTTGCAACTGGGTCTGCAAGATTTTTGAAAAATCGGCTCAACTGATTTTCTCCATTTTTGTATATCTTAACAATCATATATGTGCAAATGATGCAAAGTCTTTAATATATTAGGTTTAGTGTAAAATTTATGTTTTGTAGCCCAGATCACGGATATACCTCTGATTTTTTTATGTGCTAAAATCATACATAAACGCGCGTCACTCCAAGAATACAGGTTGTTTGCCAGGAGATTTCTAAAGACCTACCCGGATATTAATTCAGAAGTTTCGAGGTCAAGCGGTTATGATTTGTGCCTTGTTAACGGCCGGACAACGGACAAAAAGTGACCTATGGTAAGCTAAGCTAACAAATGACCCATGGATCTTGACGCTCAGCTGATCAACGTCTTGGTATTTGCTAAGAGACTAGATGCCTTTATGTGTGTGGTACTGGTTGTTCCGAGAGCACTGTACAAAAGCCTGTAATTTGCATATGAGATCGTGGTGACCTGATCAACCATGTTGAGATCCAATGATTAGAATGTGTGCCCTGCAATAGATCCAAGTTTCAGAAGTTGAGAAACTAGAACCATTCCTGTCATATGCCAGTCTCGAAAATACTGGTAAAATGTGTAAAAAAAAAAAAACAAATACACGGGGTGCGACAAGTAATTATCATCTGATAAATGTAGTCATGATCAACAAACAAACTAGGTTTTAGAGCACCTAACCGAATCACAGCAGAGAAACTTATACGATTGCTGTCATTTGAAGGTCACATATAAAGAACGAATATATGCATACAAATTCGAAAAAAATACAGGTGGCGCCACCAGTTTTGGGCAATTGATGAACTAGTCAATATATCTGTGAATATACAGGGTTTCACGTAACCCTGCCAGGAAGTTAGTATTTTTGTTTGCTACTAAAATGCGTAAATAATACGTGATTCCATGCACCGATACACGTAGCTCCGTGTTGGCCATTAAAAGAGGGCCAGATTGGTAAATAATTATATAATTTGCCGCAAGGTGGCAGTACTGAAACTAAGCCATACAAGACCTTGAGAGAACGATTGATTTAATGGACAGTTAATGGACTGTTAACGGCCGGCCAGACGCAGGACAAAGGGTGATCACTATAGCTCAGATAACTTACAATGTTAATAAATCAAAAACAAAAGCGAGGCGCTCCCATCCCGCCGTTACTCAGACATTAGGGAGTCGACGGTCAAGTTTTAATAAAGTTGACCATTTTTTTATGTAAAAAGTGACTTTCATCAAAATATATCATTGATACATACTTGCTTGGTCGTGGAATATTTTTTTTAATTTTCAAATATTCCACAGGTGGTTATTTATTCATAATCAGTGTCATACAAGACGTTAAAATTAAATTCCCTGAACAAAAAAATTATAGCATAATTCTGTTAATAACGGTTAAGCCAGACGTTAAAAACACCATGACAAAATTATTCTTTTCTTGCATATATATATATACTAAAAAAAATCTGCTAAATTTTCAACACTCTTTGTAATCATAATTTAAATTTTATTTGAACATTTAAGATTATCATATAGGCTAACATTTATCAGATGATTTAAAAAAGCCAGTGAAAAATCAGATGTCCTAAATTTACTTATTGTGATATGCATAATTGAAAAATCATTGTGGACGTAATATGGAGAAACTACAAACTGGATGACGGAGTTTACTCGAATTCTCTCCGTTAAAATTGTGTTTTGTTTCTGTAAAAAGTGAAGGGAACAAATAATACTCCGTTTCCTACCCCTAAACAAGTGAAGGGGACGAGTCCCCTGCCCTCCCCTACCCCCCCCCCAAGAAGTCCCACGCAGGTTATTCAAATTTTAGATTTAGAAATGCCGATGCGTCTGCTTGCAAACTTACACCATTGGCCTTACCTACACACGTTTTCGTGTCCGGCGCGAGTTTGTATTTTACATGGCAGCCACAGACGGGACCGGCAGGGGAGTCTTCACACGTATGTTGACAGCCGCCATTACCGGCAGCGCAGCTACCTGCAGCATAGATAAGAAATAAAAGGAAGAACGCCGAGGGATAATATCCGGCAATATCTTTTGGGGACCAGGTCAATGTTAGCAAAATCAATGGCCAAGATTCACGCTTGATCTCCTTCCGTGTGTTTAACTAGGGAAGTGTGGTATCAGTGACGCCGTAATATCCCTAAATTTTTAAAAAGAAACCCCATTTAATTTCAATATGCATGCAAAATACAAGAATACAGGTAAAATGAAAGGCTTATTATTTATCGATAATTGTTTTTAAAAGTAAACTAAACAACACTTATTTAAACAAAATCCTGAGGGTCAGGTCTTACATAAACTCAAATATTGTGCTTGGTTCTGGGTAATAAAACAAAAGACACGTTGAAATAAAAAAATACGATATCAGTTGGTACCGTATTTACTTGATCAGACGTCCTTGAGTTTATTTTTCATACCCTGCCTTGGTCCGGTGTCTAAACAAAACCGTTGTATATTTAAGGCCGGCGATTATATAAAAGTATTGTATCAGGCTCGGTAGGCAATAGCACAAAATAACATGTCGAAGAAAAAAAAACCCTCCGGTCGCGTCTACCTTGGAACGCAATTGAAACATCCCCGGTGAATGGACTGTGTTGACGAAATAGCCTCAGATGTCAGGCATATAGGAGTCATGCGCCGTCTCCGCATTCGCGTATCATAAAAAGGATTTACTGGGAATCGGAGCGAGGAATTGATTATGCAATTGTCCAAAAGTTGGCCAAAAATCTGTCCGTGTGAGTTCTTGCGGTATTGCGGTTTTCATGTGGTTATACCGTCTATTGTGTACTGCCTGCATTTAATAACATTGTTTCCATCAGAACAAAGGGTGGCTCTTCTCATAACTGTGCACCAAGCACAACTGGTAACGTTGGTTATATCAGAAAAAAAGGGGTTGATACTGTGGTAAAACTGGACTTACCAGTATTCTTCTTTGGGATGGCCTAGCTGGTAACAAGAAGTGGTAGAAGTCTTGTACGAAGAATTCACTGTCTGGTTCACAGAGTAAGCACTGTTCAGTCAAGTCTCTAAAGGGTTGCTCGACCGTAATCGGAAAAACAAACCTTCGCTGAGACTGTATGACTAAAACTGACCCCGATCCTTACTTTCACAGGGCTATATTATCCACGGGGAACTACCCCGACTAAGGGGACCATCTCCACATAGCGAAACGATCCCAGCCTGCCTGTTGACTTTACCACACTACCTCCCTCCGGGCTGTCTTCGTCCTCGAGACAGCTTCTGTAAGGTGATCCGGTGCGAAACAGGGAGGCAGTGTTGTCGGGTGACACATTACGAAAGTCCACAACGAAACGGGTTAAGACCCGTAAGAGAGACCGTTAGACGGCTTAACCTTGTCTACTGGCTAGCTGACGCTTGAGCCGGTGGACCTCCTGGCTCAGTTCGGCGTTCTCCACTGCCAGCGCCAGCGCCCTATCCTGCCGGTCGACCTCATTACTTGCGGGATCTGCACCTTCTCTGTTGGTATGTGTCGGGGACATACCTTCTGATTGTGGGGCCCGGGTGACGGGACTTGACGACCGGGTCGTAGGGTTAGGGTGGTCCGATGTGCTGACACTCAGACCTGTTGATCTTACAAACACTGGTGGGCGATCTGCTGTCGAATGCACGGCCGGTGGAGTGGCCTCCCCTACTGGAGCCTCTGTTTTATTTCGGGGCTTCTTCCTTTGATCGGTCAGGGTAGGATTTCTCTGCTTCCGATCAGACCTGGCTCCATCTGTCCCCCTTGAAGTAGCCACTCCGGTCAGCAGGGTGCGTGCTTCTTTTTCCCGGAAGGTCTTGATGGGCCCCAAGTTGGCGGGACATCCTGTCCGCTGGATCAACCTCAGGCACACCTTCCAGTGTGCAGAGTCCCGCAGGTATTTGGGCCAAACTGGGTCATACATCTCCGCCTCTCGGGATAAAATGGTTGGTTTTTCCGTGGGTGGTTCTTGAGTAACCACCTCCCTCCGAGAGTGGTTTATCTCCTCAAGTAGGTCATCACTAATCGGAGCCACATGGACCTTCCAGTTTATGGTTTGACCAACTACTGTCAGTTTCACGGGAACTCCTGCCCGATCATCCATATAGCTATCCTGTGCAGCATATTTCAACTTTACCTCATTTCCTTTTCTCCTGGGGTCCAATACAATTTGTTGACATATGTGGCTGGATAGAATGGTAACTTCAGCCCCAATGTCAACCATGGCATCGATTGCATGATCATTCACTATCAATGACAACAGAAGGACTGGGCCCCTGCAAATAGTCCGGTTCACGTTCATAATTGTATCGAATCCGTCCTGACATTGATCCTGACCCATTTGATCTCGGGGGACTGGAGACGGGTCTAGAGCCCCAGCCCCTACATGTTTCCCGGCGGTGCAGGACTTGGTGACCTCTGACATTCACGACAAATATGTCCCGATTCCCCACATTTGTAGCACTGGACATGCGGGCTTGGTGACCGTGAAGCAGGCCTTCTTGGGGATTCTGCACTTCGAGGAGGATGGCCAGATGGCTCCGGAGGGCCAGGACTCGGGGGATGGTAATTACTTTTATTTCTGTCTCGGGAGTGATCGGACATGCCCGTTGATTTGGTTCGGCTCAGAGCTAGGTCAAAGAACTTTCGTATTTCCACCAACTCTTGCCGGAGGGCATCCACCTGGTCAGTAGTGGCGAACGACTTTACTGCTACCGATTGAGCCGAAGGTATCGGCGCCTCGACATCTTCGTCCTCATCAGCCCACGACACCCTTCTAGCCCGGATATGGGCTTGTTCTTCATTTTTGCGTCCAATCGTGGCCTGGAAGTTAATAAGGTGAGCCCGTACCAAATCAAGAGCCTCCGACATGGTGTCCGGTTCCCGACACATCACCTCATATGAGACTCTGGTGTTCCTGAGTCCCTTCAAGAAAGCGTCGACTGCGATTTGTTCTTGGACGGACGAGTCCACACCTGGGTACGCTAGGGCAGTAGTCTGCCAGATATCCTCAGCGTACTCATCTAAACTTAAAGTTCCTTGTTTCATTTCACTGAGCTTGCGTCGAAGGGAGGCTGGTGTTTCATGGTGACCGTATCTACGGCCAAGTTTGCTGACCAACCCTGAATAGCTCTCTGTCACGTCCATTGGTAGCGATACCAGATATCGCATGGCATCGCCCCTGATGCATTCATGAAGCCGGTCAACCTTTTGCTCATCAGACCAGCCATGTTTGCGTGCCAGGCGCTGGAACGGCACGATGAAGGCATCCCAGTCGCCCTTTCCATCAAATGTAGCCATTTTGGCTCGGGGTGGCTCCATCTGATGGCGACTGGCTGGGCTTGCTGGTCTTTGACGCCGACTCCTCTGGTCATTCCTGCTATGACAGCGACCTCTAGGTGGTTCCCAGGGATATTCCCTCTCTCTCCTGTCGATCACCTCTAGTTGCCGTGCTATCTCACCATCGGAATCCTCAGCGTAGTCACGCCAACCGAAATGTGATGGTCTTATACGGGTTGGAAGGTCAGCCATCCCTATTTCACCCGGGTGGCCATTTCGCCTTTCGGATACAGCAGAGGTAGCGCGGCTCATCTGCACTTCCTGTTGACGTGGAGGAGACACAGATTCCACTTCCGGCAGAGCTACCGGGTCCTGATGTGCCTGGGAGTCAGTTCCGCCCACGGGCATGTTATTGCCCGTCTGCGGCGAGGCCACATCACCTGTTATCCTGGCAGGCCTGCTGGTCAACAGAAACTGCTGGAACATCTCAGTCAGTTGCTTTTGTTGTTCTATCACTGTCCTGAGGGCAAGGAGGGTTTCATTTGCTGTCGAGTCCCCACTGTCTTGGTCTCCAACAGCGCCTTGGTCCAGGTCCATGATTGAGCCATTATTCTCTGTATCTTCAGAGTGGTTGACCTTCTTTCTCCCCCCAGGCATGACTTCAGTAACTGTTGACAAGGTATCTCAATATACGCCGGTGTTGGTCTATTAACACTGGTCTGTACTTTTGAGACGACCCCCGAAGAAACAGTACTGTTTGGGTGAAATCCAGATGGCCTCTGAGGTGATTAATCAATTAGGGGGGTACCGCTCAGAGCTCAGGCAGGCTGCTGGACACTGCCGGTGACACTTGATTCCCCTGCCAGTGGCTGGCTCTGATAGCACAGTGGATGGAATGTGACCTTGTGGGTTTACAGCCACCCTGACTGATATTTTTCTGTTGCCTGTCCCTTGTTCATAAAGGCCTTAAGTTACAAGCTCCTGATAAGGGCAAGCCCGACTATATGAGAATATATACAGCCTGTTGATTTTAAGAAAACTCTGGTGTACCAACCTTTCTATTTTATTACATGAGAATGTTTATCAGACGGGTAGGCCTGTTTGTTTACCAGCTTAATTAGGCTGTAATCAATTACTGGTATTAATTATTGATCTGTACAGCGGGATAAACCCGGAATTACACAGAAATAATTATTGACAGCCAATTATACAGGTACTGTCCACTTGACAGGGTTCTTTCGGTCAGATCAAGAACAAATAAATATAATTATTTATAATTATCTTGCTGACCCCACTATTCTGGTACCAGTGTGGTAAAACTGGACTTACCAGTATTCTTCTTTGGGATGGCCTAGCTGGTAACAAGAAGTGGTAGAAGTCTTGTACGAAGAATTCACTGTCTGGTTCACAGAGTAAGCACTGTTCAGTCAAGTCTCTAAAGGGTTGCTCGACCGTAATCGGAAAAACAAACCTTCGCTGAGACTGTATGACTAAAACTGACCCCGATCCTTACTTTCACAGGGCTATATTATCCACGGGGAACTACCCCGACTAAGGGGACCATCTCCACATAGCGAAACGATCCCAGCCTGCCTGTTGACTTTACCACAATACGTTAGGGGCACTGTGCAATTCAATTACATGGCGCTGTCCTCCCGACAAGTAACTGTGTATTGTGAGTGTTTTCAAGAGTATTTGACCTGGTATATACTGCTATGTCAGGGGCGTAGCCAGGATTGAGGGAGGGGAGGGGGCCATGATCAGTGGCGGATCCAGAATTTCGAAAACGGGGGGGGGGGGGCACTAATATGCATGTATAGGTACTATGAAAACTGTTATATGTACGTGTTTATGTATATATATTTATAATTATCATTATTATTATTACTATACTTTATATATTTCGGTGTATGAAAATATATATTGTATATTATCTTTTTTTCAAGTATGAACCATAGTTTATTAAGGTTAGTTTAGGTACATGGGGAGGGTATGGGAGGGGGTATCCCCCCATATTCGGAAATATTTTGAATATGCAATGTAAAGAAGACATTTTGAGGCAATTATTAAAAAAAATGAGGATATACTGTTCCCGTAAAACTGTTTCCTCATGTCTTTGCGTAAGTCAAACTGTTGAGAGGTTCAATATTCAATATTTATATTTCTTTAAAATTAGGATATAAAATTTCAATCGTTTTCAACATGTTAAAGTCAATGGCGCAAAGGCGCATTTACGTTTATAACTTGCATAATATTATCATTTAAATGTACTCTGGGAGTGAAATAACTGTTGATGTCTTATGTTAAACTTTGTTCAACTAAATTTTACCGAGATCCGTGGTCTCGACAGGACACAGCCCATGGCCCCCTGCGGCCCCCCTCTGGCTACGCCCCTGTATCAGGCTGTATGTGACATTAACTGTCGGTAAAATTCCAAGAAATGTACTGGTTGTCGACAAGAAGGAAATACTATTTATAACCGTTTACGTTTATCTCAGAAACGTGGTTTTGGTAACATTAGGGAAGCAGTAAAAAAAACGCTTCAAAAGTGAAAGCAACGGGGGCGATTTTCACAGAGAAGATGGCGCTTGTCTGAGTGGTATTCGAATCATTGTTGACATTGTGTAACATCTGTGCCACGTTTGCTTACGCTCTTTACACAGCGCTTTACCTATAGGGCTACTTCCTATATCGTAAGGCGCTGTTTGTTGTGACCTCGTATCCTGCTTTGCAACACCAGAGGGGAGCACTGTATTTTTGTCCAATCAGATGAAACTTTGTGCTGGAAGACAAAGCCAAGCGAGGAATACACGGAGCCAATCAAATTCATTTCTTTTTGAGTGACAGCTCATCCCCCAGCGTAACAGTCTAAACAGGCCACAGGCTCAGAGAGAATTGCCCCTGACGTGGTTTGCTTAGGGCCGGTGAGCTGTAATTCAAACGAAACGTAACAACAAAGGCTGCGTGCACACCTCGCTGGCTGGTTTCAGTTCTGCAGACAACAGATACATGGCTACGCTAACACAGTCATAATGTCATAATCGAATCGGTCGATGATGCGAGAATGCAGAGGGAGCAATTTAAATTCGACCGGAAACTCATCAAACGGCGCTTGAAGTGCGGCAATGGGCGGAGCCAGGATGCCTGTCGAGTGTTTGTTTATTGGCATCTGATTGGCTGCTTGTCACATCGTACGCACGTTTATTTCAGTGGACAACAAACCGCCATCTGGTGTCTAAATATATCATAAACGGTCAAAGCTGGCAGCGTGAAAATCAGTTGCTTCTTTAGAAGCGCAAGATTTCCGCTGCCTCGGGAGCGTACGTTTGCTAGGTTTGTCGTTCGACTTTAATCGGGAATATCTGCTGTCCATTGTGGAAAATAAGCATTACACGGACGACATAAAAAAAATTTATAGAGGAATTAAACATTCATTAAAAGCAGAAAAAACACCCAGAAATTCATACAAAAAACTCCTCCGGTCAATTTGACGTGTAAATGCACACATTATGTTGATTATCGTGATTGGAAAAGACATCTAGAGTCAATCATGGAACCTGCTGTGTTCCCTGCCTCTCAACAACGCGAAAATTCAAGGCAGGCATTTAATTTTCTGAGACATTGTTTTGATCCGGCTTCTAAATAAGGCAAGCGACCGGGGTGTGATCAAAAATTGATGGCGATCATTGTTGTGGCCAAGAAATATGCCTGTAAATTTCTTTTGCCTAGCAGATGTCGATATCGTGATGGAAATGACTGGCTAAACAACCAATAAAGATTGATCACTGTAACTATGAATTTTTCCAATCAATTGCACTTAACATGGATCAATAATGTATCCAAAATGGATTTAAGATATTTTAGCAGGAATTAAAGAGAACAGATTTTAACCTGAAAAGCACAAAATACTAGAAGAAACATATATTATAAAGACCTAAAGGACCGTCCATTGAGGCGATAGCTTTCGAGACTAGTTAGAAAAATCACTACTTAGACTAAAAAACCCAGTGAATTGTGGTCATACTTACGGATACAGTCTCTGCCATTGCTATGGAGTTTGTAACCTTTCCGGCAACCACAGACCAGTCTTCGTCCACTTCTGTCACAATGGTGTTCACAGTCTAAAGGACACTGGTTGCCGTCTGTGAAAGATATGATTTGTTCGTCATAAAGGCTTATCAATAAGGTTCTATGGTTAGGTTTCTTAATTCTAACTCTATACACAACGGTTATACACTACAGTCGTTCTCTATCCCTTCGCTTAAACGGTTGCTTTTTGTAGGAAGATTCTCCGGGTTTAACCACCAGGGCTGGCACAGGGCAAGAATTTTCTTCAGACCAATGAGAGCTTGGCATCGCATTTTACATCCAACTAAAAGTTTTAAATCCGCGGCACCCCGCTCTCGTTGGTCTGAATCTTGAATATGTGCCAGCCCTAGTACTGGAACACCAAAAACACGCTAAACAAAGCAGCGGTTATAGCGAAGGAGATCTTGAATGGTTGCAGGGTATAACGGCTGGGAAAGGAGTGTCATTTTAATTTTGTATTGGAATCCTGCGATCAGACCTGGGATAAAACATAACCTCCATGGTGGAGGTAATAATTTAATGTTTTGTATGGACTCACATTTGCACGTCACCCCGTCGGGTAACAAGGTGTAACCTCTGTTACATTTACATCTGAAGCTTCCCATCAAGTTCTCACACTGATGCTGACAGGGATGTCTGCTCTGGCATTCATCAATGTCTGGAAAACACGGTATTTATCAATATGATTATAAATGAACAACATACATTTAATACCAAATTTAGCAACTCGACTTTAGGCCAACCTTGGCATGAAATAAAATGAAGTCTGATAGAGTTTTTGATTGACACTTGACATAACGGCATTAATCATTATGATTATAAATGAACAACATACATTTAATGTAATATTTAGAAACTCGACATAAGGTCAGTCTAGGTAATTAAATAACGGATGTCTGATCGGATTTTGATTGACACTCGTCATAAAGGCATTTATCATTATGAGCCATGGGTCTACACTTAATGTCACAATCAAAGGTCATATGGTATATGTTTGATCTCAATTAGATTTTCAGAGGTCTAATTCCTGTTTGGAATGTTAGACTAAAATGTAATGCTAGTCAGTTAAGCGTCTTGACCCATAGGTCAATGAATTCATATTGAATTCGTAGTCGGAGAAAAAAACTATAATAACAACTGAGCGGCTTAACTCCTGGATCATTTGCTACATAGTACTGCGCATAAAAGATCAAATTAAAATCCTTGTGCGAATCTGAAATTTAAATACCGATGCAGTTGTGATTGTCGTCTGCCAGTGTGAACCCGCGTTTGCAGCTGCAGCTGTAGTTACCGTGTATGTTGGTGCAGAAATGAACACAGCCACCAGTCTCGTATTCACACTCGTTTTCATCTGAAAATAAAACGAAATGTTTGGTTACATAAGGGGATAAATTTTTATAGGTGACCGGAAAAATGTCACAGGAAATAAAAGCACAATTTGAGTTGAGCAAAACGTCACATATTAAAACAAAAAACCGCTTAAATTTATTTGACAATATCTTTTTAAATAGCACTTTTTTTAAGTTTTACTGAAAGATACCATGTATTGAACATTGAAACAAGGTCACCAATTAACTATAGCACAAATTTATAATTACTGAAGAATCCATTTATTTCTATTTAAAGACTTGCAAAATACATATATTCTCAGGACCTTTACACTTAAAAAAATAAAACTTAAAAGATATTTCTTCATAATGAAATTATATTTGCGTCTTTGACATGTTTTTTGGAACCATCATCTCAGGCAGAAGATATTAACTAATTTATTTCAATGTAGAGCGGTCATGATGAATTACTCTACAGCACAAATTAAGCTTTTGTTTAAAACTATAGCAGTGACCTTGTTTAACCTTCAATACTCAAGTTGATGGAAAATATTTAAAAATGATTAATGAGAATTTATGAAAAAGGTATTTTTATATAATTAAAATTTATCTGTTTTCCCAGAAAATTGTTACTTTATTTCTTGTGACATGTTTCTTACACAAACCTGTAACTTTATTTCCCACCCAAGTTTGTGACTTATATCTCATGACTTTATTTCCAACCCAACACTGTAACCTTATTTCCCGTGACCTTTTTTCCCACTGTGACTTCTTTCCTAAAATATAATAAGAGCCACTCCCTTACGCTCCCGAGGCAGCGGAAATCTTGCGCTTCTGATTTTCCCGCTGCCTGCTTTGACCGTTTATGATGCACTTAAACACCAGGGGGTGTGCCTGTCTGCTGAAAAAAAAACTGTTGATGTGACTAGCAGTCAACCAAATGCCAGTCAACAAACACTCGACAGACATCAGGCTCCGCCTAAAACCCACGTGTGGTGCCATTCTCTCTGAGCCTGGGGCCTGTTCAAACGGTTGCCGGGGCGATGAGCTGTCATTCAAAACGAAATGAAAAACATTGGCTCCGTGTATTCCTCGCTTGGCTGGTAAACCGTTTTGTCTTCAAGCACGTGGTCACATCTGATCGGACAAAAATACAGTGCTCCCCTCTGGTGTAGAGATTCAGGAAACGAGGTCAAAACAAACAGCGCTTACGATATAGGTAGTAGGCCTAGAGGTAAAGCGCTGTGTAAAGGGCGTACCACTCCCTTGGTACGGATATCGATCGTCTTCATTACTCACAGCACTGTTTAAATTACAGATCTGAGCCCATATAAATTTCTCAGCAACGCAGCCAACATCTTAAGAGAAAGTTTATTTAATAATAACAAATGTGAACTTTCCCATCTGAGTCAATAAGCATGTATATATTTCGATCTACCAGGCTTATTAATTTGGCACTGAAACATAATACCTGACAGCCTTGAGCTGGAAAGGCGGGAAAAATGGAAACTAAAATAGAACGTAATGGCAGATATATATTTATATATATATATATATATATATATATATATATATATATATATATATATATATATACTATACATTGGAACCACAACGCAGAAGGTCTTTGTATTTATACACAGCTTCACGTTCGGGAATACAGAAATGGCTGAGAACGTTTCCTGTTTAGGACAGAAACCAGGGGACGCTCCTGCTGTAAACCACAGTGCATCCGTATTGGACGCCATATTCCCAAGAAACTTGAAGAAGGAAAGTCTCCATTCTTCAGGCCAGGAATCAGCCTAACAACGCTCTCTTTCTATAAAAGATAATGCTCTCCCTGGCAATAATAGAATTTTCATTCTGTCGAATATATACATGTGGTAGAATGGTACGCACTGTGTGATGAGTGACTTTGGTGCCGGGCTATTTAAAGGCTATCCAGCTGTGGCCGAAATGAACCAGAGCACCGCAAATGGTACATGAAAAGCCCGTCATGTGTCTTGTGACTTCTGACATCATTAAATATGTGTTTCCCTGAGAATTTAACGCAGGGAAGAAACCCTATTAATAAATTATGAGTTTCATCGAAATTAATCAGATTTTTGGTGAACCACGACAACCCGACCAGAGTCTGGTTAGCTCACACCTCATCAGATGAGCATGGCTATGCCAGCAATCGAACTTAGGTAAGATACTGTATTGGTTAATATTTCTGTTGAGTTTTATCGAAAACCATCATATTCCTGGTAACACAACACAAAGTATGCGTGAATTTGGCCAAAAATCGAACTCGGGCGAGAAAATCTTTAGGTAAGTAGTGACGACTTTCGTGAAGCCCCGGTAACTGCGGTAAGTTATCGCCGCTGGTGTATTAAGAAGCCCCGGTGCATTGTGGGACTTGGATTTCTATGCCCCTAAACCCTAACTCTAAATATATATATATATATATATATATATATATATATATATATTTACTTTCAAATCCACAAAATGTACGTGTTTTAACATATCCTGATGATTCATTTACATTTCAAATCTAAAATTTCATGAAAGTTATAATGTCAGATTTTAAAATCTGTGATGTAGGACTTTGAGTCGATCCGGACTTGAGTTTTTTTTTTATTCAGTGACTTGGACTCGGACTTGGGACTGGAGGGTGCTGGACTCAGACCTGTACTCGGACTCTGTTTTGAAGACTCGAGAAACATGCCGAGACCATCTGGAGTGAAACAGAAAAAAAAACTAGTCATCAAAGACCTGATATCCAGGTTGGAGAAGATACAGTGAAAGTTAAAAGATATTTATATATAACGATGTATGCAGGAACAACCAACTGGACCACTCATCCACTGATCCCCTGACCGAACCAACACCTGGGGTCTTGACCAACTTTAAGCAATTCAACAAATCCTCGAGCGCTTCATAATAGCCCTAATACAGTACAATAAGCCAGGCACCCAGTAACCCTTATTCACCAACAAAACAAAAACAAAAACTTTAAATACATGCCTCACCGAACCTAGTAACCCCAGATAAATCCTACCTATTACGACAAACTTCACCCAAATATCTGATCACTCCAGTTTGTACCTGAAGAGTGAGCCGGCTTGAATGCTGCTCTCACGAAACAGATCTGTAGCACAAACTGATGAAGTCAAACTAACCGTACTTTAGTTATTTATTTATATAACGATATATATATATATATATATATATATATATATATATATATATATATATTAACTATCACTAAATGTTCTCCAACAAAACGATATATGATGGGAGTGAGAACCTGCAAGGAGACAGAAAGGATTGCTATAAAGACCGAGAGAGATGGAGGGTTTTTTGCATGGCTTCATATGCCACCGTGGACATGAAGAGGAAGAGTAGTTTGTAAAGACATTGGGGACTCGGACACGGCCAAGACTAGCACTCGTACTTAGTTTTTCTGAAATCGAATACAACAGTTTAAAATGCACGAGCCCTGTTTTAAAACCTCCACAGGCGAAGTTTGACGGAAGTTAAGCATTCAGTAATGCTTCTCTTTTATCTGTTTGACCATAAAATTATATATAACAAGAAAGCGTTCAGAGACCACAAAAGCAAATGATAAGCTGTATAATTATTATGCCGTCACACTGGATATTGGGCAGAAATATCGATCCTTGGATGCCTGGAGCCGATACGTTTCATAAAACTAGGGACCCATTGGCCTCCACGCTTAGCTGAATTTGTCTCTAAGGATGTGTTTATGAGCCTGACCTTTGAAACACGGGATCATGAGAGGAGTACTTTTCAGTAATTTTTCAGTCTCTTTCGGTAATTTTTTTACAATCTTTAAATATTTGTTCTTCTATGTTAATTCAGGATTATGAGTGAAGCAACATTTAAGTACTTTTAGGTAACTTTTCAGCAAGTACCTTTAAGAATGTTTTGGTACTTTTGGAATGTTTGTCTCCTATATATATTCAGGATCACGAGGGGAGAAACATCTGTGATGTGATCGCTCACTGGAGTGGTAATAACAAACCAGATTTAAACTATCATTTTTTTAAATGTGCGGCTTCTGCTTTTATGATCATACGGTACCAGTACTATCTCTATCATTAGCAATTAACAAAGAAAAAATAAATTATGCAAAGGTGTTTTATATAATTATATCAACTATAAAATAATTGTTCATTTAAATGATTAAGAAGGATTTTATACCTTTTAAGCCTTTCCCAAAATTGTATGCAACTTAGTGAAAATATCATCAAATGTATAATTTTCGAAGACATAAAAAAATAAATATATGTGCACGTGTGTATGCACTCACTCAAGGGTTGTCAAATCATTGAAGCAACCTGCAGGTAAAGCAAAGCAGGCTAACTTTGCAATAACATGCCTTGCTAATTGGTTTGATTTGCCTAGTTAAGCTAAACGTGACAGTTCCCTATAAACTAAGGTCTGTAACTTTGTAATGTCTGATATTAATTCTAAACAGATATTTAACATTAACAAGTAATAAATTAATTTACAAAGTTGAATGATAATTATATTACGCTCATGTTTGACAAAGATAATTTTTTCAGTCAGTAAGGTAATTTAGCATTTGACTGATTTAAAGATAAGAAAAGCTGTAAACATCAATATAATCATCAACAGAAATCAATACAATAAATGAATATATAATACCAATTGTATTACACCATCATACGATACACAAAAAACAAACGTGCATGCATGAAAACATGCATGAGTGGGTTGACACACTAATTGGATGTACATAAACATATAAAGTCAGGCTACATTACAAACATGCTGAAATAATTGATGTTTATTTTAATAATTGATGTAAATAATGAGTTTTATAAAATTGATATGTGTTTCAGCAATGGCTTTACTTTAAATATTTATTTTTAAATTGTTTCCATTTCCGGTCATGTATTGCTATTTACCTTTCGCTCTAGCTATCTTCTATTTTGTTTTATATATCTTTAGTACATAGTTTGTATACATACTGTAAGTAGGAATTTTCTCTTTACGTATACAACTCTATATGAAATGTTTAAAGAGATATATCAGAATAACTATAGAAATATGTCGTTAAATATGTTTATTATAAGTAAGGTGTCTGTTAAATTGCTAATGCATGGGCCTATGTCTCTAAAACATTTTTTTTTAAATTAGATTTTAAAATTGATGTTAATTCACGGTGATAGAATATATATGGATTATACGATCTTTCTCTTTTGCAAAATGTGCACAGTTCTGTGTCACTTATTTTTCAATTTATAAATAGAAGGGTTGAAAGGGAGAATTCTATGTAGTAATTAAACTGAAAGTTGCTTAGCTTAAAAAAAATAGTAATACTGGATATATTTTAGGAGGCTTTAAATTTTAATTTTCTGTTTTGTAATCTAGTTATCTGGTCAACTTTTCCATTTGTTTCACTGGTAAAATATAGAGATTATTAATTAAATCGTTGTAGATGAAACGTGAAGTGTTTTTTATTCTTATGATACATGCATATATGTTCAACGCTCTGTTCATGCAGTTGGACCCTTTGGTAGTTCTTTCTTTTTCCCCCCAAGTTCCTAGGATTTTGTATCTGCTTATTAATTGTTCATAGGTAAGAAATGTTACATTGTTTCCAACCTTATTAGTGATGTCTGAAATTATTTTGACATATATAATTTACTAGCTGATAAACCCGGTATACCGGGCTATTTACCGCAGTTTGGGAGATATATTTACTGAGATATTGAATGTTGGCTCAATTTTTATTATAAAAGTTAAAAGAAAATATAGATCTTAAGTGGGATACTCTCGGAATACGATATGTACAAATAATTTTTACTGTTATTTTGTGGCGCTGTGCTCGTGGCAAAAATTATATCCCGGTATGTTTACCTTGAAGACCTGGTCAGTGATGGTTTACATTGAGAACCCGAATGAGACGCGGAGGCATACAGTGTTTCGTTGATATTTGACTGGTTTCTATCGTTGGTCGTATAAAGAATAGGTATGAATACATGAAAGATTAATTAAATGAACGGTGCAAGGAAACTGTCCTTGAAGAGAGAAACAGAAATATGCATACATCGTAAATAGCAGAAGCGGACCCAGCGGGACTCCGTGCAGTGGGTCCCTATCCCATTTTCAGCCACCGCCACCCTTTTTTCATCGTATCAGACACCTTTTGAGGCCTGAACCCCCCGCCACCACCCCAGTCCTGTTCCTGAACCTGGGACCTTGAATTAGGTTTTGTCATTATTTCTCCTGGGTTGAACTCACCATTTCATAAAGCGAGAAACATGTGTTTTTCTCTTTTACTGTCCACGCACGTGGGTCAATTCCCTCACTGAAAGCAAGCGTTATTCATATGAACAATAGGCCTTAGTGTTAGAGGTTAAGTAACCACGATGCACGCATTCCGGTGATTGCCGAAGGCAGTTCGGCTGTGCTCGGTAAAAAACGAAAAAAATCACTCAAAATTATATGTATATTAAAAATTATTTATTTTCATATCGCCTATGTCACTGCGGAGATAATAACCTTTAAAATGATGTATGGCACATTATTGTACACAACGCGGTTATAGAGAACACTGCGAACAAACGTGAACCGAATTCCTTTTATAAGTATTAGATTATAAAATATTACGGTGTTATTTATTTTCATTTAAGAGTTAAACCATAAGTTTTTGACTGCATTTCACTTGTAGCAACTGTACCTAGATTTTTAATAGTACATTAATAATCTGTCTCCAACTATTTTCAGTGGAACCACTAAGAAAACGTTTTATTCATGAGATTTTAAAAGATTGTAACTAAGCCTGAAGATTAATCATATTTAACCCTCCTTTATCCCTCGTTGCTAATATAGTGTTTCTCTTAACCTAGTCTGGTTGGTTATTCCATTTGAATTTCAATATTAATCTTTCTACTTCTGTAATGTAAGTTTGTGATGATTAAGGAAATATACAAGGAATACATATATGGGTTGTAGAATAATACATGTTTACACAATGGTGTACCATAAGATCTGTGTCTCCAAATATTTATAATGGATTTAACTTTACTATAAGAATTTCTTTATATTAACTTTCTCTCATTTGTTGCTATTAATCCTGAAGGAACTTCATTCAAGTAGCCTTGCAGTACTTTTTGGTAGTTTTCGTGCTTTTTTTAAGTTTTAATTACATTTTGGTACCTTTTATTGACCAGATTAAACGTATCATACGCTTAAGAGGGTAAAATGGTAATCATTGCTAAAATAAAGTACAGTAATAATGTAAACCTTCAAATTACACATTAACAGATGTACTTAATACCTTATTGAATTTTTAAAAGAACTATGATTTTAAGTAATTTTAGTGAGATCACGACAAAGATAAATACAATCAATGTAAAATAAAACCCTAAATGATCATGAATGAAGTACTTTTCGGTATTTTTCGGTGCTTTTCGGAAATTATCAAGACCCTGCTGCGCCAATGATAATACTTAAAATACAGGTGACACACCATTCATCAGGAACTGATAAAACTAGTTATGATCAGTAAATATACAAGGTTAAAGGAAACTACATGAGCAACAGCTCGGTATAATCGGTAAGAAATACAACAAGTGACCTATTGGTCACGGCGCTCAGCTGAATTTGATTATAAGCATATTTTTATAATTAGCTGAATTTGTCTATTAGGATATGTTTATGAGTTTTTTTTCTCTTCAAATTTTGGGCCCTGTGATCAAGTTGGAAGCCAATCTATCTACGCAAACTGGAGTTATCAGCCGTTAACAAATTTGTGAATGGATGGGCCCTAGAATCAAATCTTGTAAAAGAAGTGGGTCCTTTGACCTTGACCTTTGACCTCATGACCCACAAATCAAAAGGGTTCTTACTTTAGTGGTGGGCCATAAATTAGTCAATTTTGAAACCAATATTTTAATCCAACCTGGAGTTATTATCTGGATATAAATATGAGGACAGATGACCCCTGTGATCTTGACATTTGACCTCATGGCCCCAAAATGAAAAGGGTTCTTACTCTATTGGTATTTATAAATCATATTTGAAATAAATATGTTGATCTAAACTGGAGATATCATTCAGAAACAAATATGTGGACAGATGATCACTGTGACCTTGACCTTTAAACTTGTGATCCCAAAATCAATCAGGTTCTTTTCCTATTCGCAGGTCACCTATATGTGCTAGATGGAAGCCTTGGGAAAAAACGTTTGGCTTTAAATGCATGAACAATCTTTCGAAATAAAAGTCCTGAGACCTTGACCTTTGACCTCATGACCCAAAAATCAATAGAGTTTTGCTTTAGAGATGGGCTATTTATTATTCAATTTTGAAATCTATCGAAATCGAATTGTCAATCAAACTGGAGTTATCATCAGGAAATAAATTTGACGGACATACAGACAGACTAACAGATGGACAGACGGACGGACAGGGTGATAAATAAAGGGTATCCGCATATTCATGAGACCCTAATAACACACGTTTTAGGACACCACAGTTGCAAATCTGATACAACCAATATAACTTTGAAGTCCCAAAATAAAGAAATTATCAAAAAAATAGAAAATATAGGTGGCACCACCGGTCTTCAGGAACTGAAGAAACCAGTCATAATCAATAAACACACAAGGTTTCAAGACAATAGATGAAACTACAGTTGAGAAACTGATATAATTGCTGTCATTTGACGGTCTCAATAATAGAAAAAAAGTCGTAAAAATTAAAAAAAAATTGCAGTTGGCGCGACCAGTTTTGGGAAACTGACAACCCTGGTCATGGTCAAAGTTCAAGGCAAGATTCAGAACAATCCATGCATTAATGATAAAGATACTGGAGGTTTTGTATCAATTTTTTTAATTATTGGGGGGGGGGGGGGGGGGGAGTGTCCTTACATGACCCATAGCTCGGAAGATATAGATCACAGTGACCTAATTTCAGGTTTCCAAGAGATTTTTTATAGACCTCCCTGGATATTCAGGAACAAGTTTCAATGGTCAACGGTGTCAAAACGTGACAGAGTAAAGTGCGGACAGACAGACAGACGGAGGGACGGACGGACGACGGACACTGACCGATCACTATACTTCATTTTGACTTACAGTCAGCGGAGCTAAATATACAGGTTGGGCTACCAGTCTTAGGAAGCTGATAACACTGTCCATGGACAATATCAATACACCAAAAAAAATATCACGGCATTTCATGCATTAATTATCGAGATATTGAAGATTTTGTATAAAATTTTTACTATTCTGTGGCGTACAAACAAGCCCCACAGCTCAGAAGATAAAGGTCACAGTGACCTAACTTCAGGTTTTCAACCAGATTTTTTTTTATTTAACTCCAAGGATGTTTTTAAGTCCAGAGGTTACGACTTGTACCTTGCTAACGACCGGTCTGAGCAAAGGCTGATCGCTATAGCTTAGCATAACTGAGAGTCATCGGAGCTAAATGAAATAGCGGTTGCGAAGCCTGTGCTCAGAGCAGCATCGTATAGACATAACGCCAAACCTCTGCGTTATGTATGCGCGGGTGACTGCCAACGTGTGGCAGACCTAGCGGTTTTATTATAGTATACATCCGCGGTTGAGAAATTCGTTACAAGGATAACTCTTTCAAGGTTAGGGTTTGATAAACATAATTAGTATCAATTATAATAAATGCATAGGAGAGACAAAACAGCACACAACTGCCCTAGTTTTGAACAAAAACAAAATAACAAGAGCTAATTCAAGAGAAGTCTTTCGGAAAGATCACAGTTATAATGCAAACAGTTTGACAGTTTAAATGCACTCTAACAGGAACAGCATTGACTATAAAACACATTTTGCTGTGCTGCTCCCGATGTTTAAAGTAAATTATACACTTGTTGACAACCTAAAAAATACTAAAAGTACTTCTGTAATATGAACTGACAAACAGTCGGGCTGCTCCTCAGTTAACACGTTATTTAGTTATTTAGGTTGCAATGCCTTTATAATAGTGCATATGATATTCCTTACAATGAATGAAACTCCTTTTCTTAAATTTATAACCAGAACTCTTTCGTTTATGGGCGGGGGGGGGGGGGGCTTGAACAGAGCCCACAAACTACCTCCTTTTCTATTATTGCCGCCTAAATTTTCAAAATGTTTCTACACTGAGGGAAAACCAACCTGGAGGGTAAACACCATCTTATCCTCCCCCTCCCCTCCCCTGCCGTACTTCTCAAATTCCGTATCCGCCCTACTCTTATTAAATAATATATCATAAGTGGGAGCGTAACATGTGCTTTTATTTAATAGGAGTATATATGCCCCTGTTTTATGTCTTTTCACATAGGTGATAATAGACATAATAAACCACAGTCATTTGAAAGAAGACAGAGGACGGGGGGGGGGGGCATTTGTTACCCTTACCCTTAGAGCCTGTTCACAAAAAAAATATGCCGTCATCCGCTCTAAAACGGCTTTTATATAACTGTTTTAAACATTTCGTAGCGTCCTACTTCCAGTGGTATACCGAAAACTCTTGTAAGAAGGCACTCAAAATGAGGAAACTAGTTTGATTAACGATAAGATATGCTAAAAAGACATTTGTGGGAAGGGCCCCTCCCCAACATTATGTCAAGTGCCTGTATAATAAACAAGACTTAGGAATCACCTGCCAATTTTGATCACCTGCAGAATTCTCGACAATTATTTGCCTTATAAAATGGATAATTTCATAATAATTTTAAAAATTTTCCCCTTGTTAAAGCTTACCCACGCAAATTTTCCCGTTGCCATAGAAACCAGGTTTGCAGCGACACCGGTAGGCGCGGCGGGTGTTGAGACAAATCGCGTCGTCATGGCAACGGCTTTGTTTCACTTTACTGCACTTGTCCACTACAAATAAAAAAGAAGTATCATTAGAATTAATGATTAATTTCTAAAATCCACTCATAATTAGCCAACAGTCCTTACTGCCCACACCAGCGACGCAAAAAATACATGTATCATTCAACTATATAGAGGTGGTCTCAAAAGACAAGTCAATTATAACCAAAGGGACTGCTTTCGGTCAAATCAAGAGTGGTCTTAATAGACAGGTGGTCTTATTAGACACGTGTTTTTCAGACATGCTTCACTCATTTATGAGAGAGAGAGAGAGAGAGAGAGAGAGAGAGAGAGCAGCTTATTTATACTCGTGTATAGTAGTAACCAAATGGTTTTAGAAAGAGGTCGGATCATGAAAATTCCTGAGCGTTGTAAATAAGTTTCTCTGGCCTAAGGCCTAAGTTCATGGTCTCACGTTTGAGGGGAGGAGGCAACAGATAGCTTCTTGTTGCTCTCATACATATGGTCATATTTATTATCGTTGCAATTTGAATGTTCCTGCAAATCCTTTGTTACCAAGATCTTGCAGATATTTGAGATTTGCATAAGCTATTTCACTCGCTTGTCCATGATTGTTTATTGTATATAATCTTGCTAAATCTGGAAAAATAATGTTAAATATGTTAAGGCATTTGTGCTGAAAGATATTTTAAGCATATTCAAATATCAGGATATGCCTAAATCATAAAATATGCCTTTTGTACTCAAAATATCTGTGAAAAAAATTAGAAAAAATAAGGGGTATAGGGGTACAAAAGTGGCCCAAGATTTTTCACATGTTACATTTTCAAGGCCAAATTATATTTCATTATAAAGCTTATGTTCTTCCAATCCTAATGATGCCATAATTGTGCACTTATGATGTATGATAAGAAAGTTATGGTCCATTAAACCAATGAAAGTCGTACCAGAAAAAAAGTTTTCAAATTGAGGACGCGGTTTATAAACAGTTGATTTTCAAGGTGTTTGCTGTATATGAATATATATATATATACATATTTATATATATATATATATATATATATATATATATATATATATGTTTGGAAACACCTTGAAATGAGTAAAGGACACCTTAAGGAAGAAAACTAGGGAGGTCGCGAAAATACCTTGGTGAGGGGGAGGTTTTCACTTTCTGGTCCATGGAAAATTGGAAGATACTTTAAATACTATATTACATGTATATTTAACATACCTTGTTGGTGAATCGGTCCCCTAAATATATCTTGCAACAAAACTGTATATTTAAACCAACGCATCATAAAGTGTTCATTTCTCCAAGGGACGTAGCCAGGGGTCCATGCCCCCTCCCCCCTCCATATTATTGTTCGCATGTTTATTAAGGGGAGATTTTCAAAGCACTGAATATCAGCTATTAAGGCCCCTCTCGAAAATATGAAACCAGCTTCGATTACAGGAAAATCTGTTTTATATATGGTGTCGCCTTGTATTTATAGGTGGGCGGTTCGGTTTTAATAGACATGCCTGGGCACTTTGAGACCTAGTGAGAGCATTATTACTTGTGACAGGCCAATTTATATTGCAGTTACATGAAAATAAGACCCATAACATGTCCACGTGCCAAACAACATGGACATACAGGATACGTGCGTCTAACTTTTATACAGATATTCAGGGCTAAAATTAGGAACAATGAATTCAAAACACTTCCGAAAGACAGATATACATCAATCATTGCTCATTTAACTGTAACAGGCATCAACAGTATCCATTAATTATATAATTAACACTTTGCACTTCTATGGCCCAATGCCGCCATCATGGTAGTAAAATTATCCAGTGGACGGTTTTTTAGTGGGCCCTAACATTATGGTATGAAAATAAATTATAGTGTGAAAGTAAATTTTTAAAACATGATAATATCAGTCATGTTTACATCAAGTTCACTTTTCAATACTGTACACTTTCATCTGCAGGTAACAATTTTTTTACACACAAAAAGATCTATCTCGGGGACGTCATTTCTCAAATTGTCATATACAAGTTTGATAACAACGAGGTTTCACCGTATATATATATATATATATATATATATATATATATATATATATATATATATATATATATATATATATATATAACATGTTGTGTGTCAAATTTCAAGGACAAAATATAAAAATATATCACAAGATATTCCAGAGACGACGATTACGACGACGATGCGACAGACAATAACACTGAAAACAACATATTTTTCGATTCCTCCATTACCAATTAATTCTCTTTGTATATAATTAGACTGCTAATGCCGTTCATATCAAAAAGAAATTTATTCCCTTTCTGATTGAAAGAAATAAAGCAATCCTTGCACAGTAGATGGCGCCACAAAGTACAAAACTGGTTCGCGTTATCCAAGATCAATACAAGCACAAAAAGAAACAAAAGTTTCACTGCCTTAAGCACTAAAGGTGCTTAGCGGGAATATGCAAGGCATCAGATTTACGTGGGAACTGTGAAGCCATTGAAAAGTGTAGGTTTTGATAAGTGTAAAGAATAGAACAGCAAAAGCAGAATATGTCTGTTAATATAGACTTAAATCGTCATAGGCCTCTCTTCCTGAACAAATGTGAGGTGGACCGTCCATATGTGTAGGGGCAGATTAACCCCCCACCCCCCACCACCGTAAGGAGTTCCCATGGATACATATCATATACATATTTATATACACATTACGTCACATCAGACAGCCTCACCAAGACTGTAAATCTTTGCGTATTAAACGCTTATGTATCCCCTAATGGACTTTCTCGTCATCACAAACTTATTTGCAGCGATGGGATTCGAACCCACGCCTTCCCCTTCCGACAATATCCCGACCCCTCCCAGAATATCAAAATTACGGAATATTTATGTATACTTGTAAATTAATCTATTTTTATTACGGAAGTAATCTTTGAACATACAAGTATATATATATATATATATATATATATATATATATATATATATATATATATATATATAATTAAAGTACGATTAGTTTGACTTCATCAGTTTGTTCGACAAATCTGTTTCGTGAGAGCAGCAGAGTTTGTACCTGAAGAGTGAGCCGGCTTGAATGCTGCTCTCACGAAACAGATCTGTTGAACAAACTGATGAAGTCAAACTAACCGTACTTAAATTATTTATAAATGCTCCCATACGGTAGAGCACTATCACCGCGATGTATTGAAATCACGCAATGTGAACAATACAAATTATATATATATATATATATATATATATATATATCTCTAATAAAATAAGGCCATTAAATTATGCCATATGCTAAATATTCTCACTGAATAGATGTATTATTGAAAGACTATTGAGGAAAGTATGAAGAAACGATCAAATGAAACTTAAAAAAAGAGGTCTGATAAAATGAAACTTAAATGAACGATCTCAAATAAGCTAAAATTATGTGTGTTATTGTCCTAAAAAGTGAGAGGGAAAAGCACTCAGGGGGCAAAAGCTACTACTTGTCCCCAACCCTAAAAAGGTGAGTGGGATCCCCCCTAAATCACCCATCACCTATTATGAGACAATGCCCATGGAGTCCTTCACAGTGCCACTTCATGAAACAGCCTATTGCCGCTAATGACAAGTCGGTAATTTGGTATTTTACATTGAGGCGCACAATAAATTCTTTCCTGTATTTAACAAGTATCTGTTACGAGCGCTCGGTGAGGGAGATAAATACAATACTGTAAGTCGTTCAGTGCAACAATTTATGCGCAGACCAGACCTCTTGCTGAGCCAGAATCGTTTTTTAACCGTCAACCGGTTCGTATTGCAATTAATATGGACGGTATTTACTCCATCACAAACATACTTCACAGTGACAGCCTCCGAGTGGAACCTCTCAGTGCGATATAATTCCTGAGTATTGCCTAAGCAAGGAGGCTATGCGTTCATCCCCGTTCGTGCTACTTGTCCCCACCCCTAAAAAGGAGGGTGGGACATGTCCCCCTAAAACCCCCTTACCTATCATGAGACAATGCCCATAGACATCCTTCATAGTGTCACTTCGTGAAACAGCCTATTGCCGCTATTGACAAGTCGGTAATTTGGTATTTTACATGTGTTTGTGTGTTTGTTCATCTCATAACGCACGCAATCATGGATATAATCTCATGAAATTTTCCGGGCATTTCCGGAATTGACCAAAGGAAGAATCGATTAGATTTTGGTTTGGTACCGGAAAAAGATCCGAATTCAGGAACGTCATCAAGGAATATTAACACATATACTTTCTTCAGGATGCAGATTTCAAATTCCATATGTGTCCTTGGTTTCCATTCTTCAGTGTTAACATGAGATTCGGTGGCTTCAGCCCTCTGTTCCCTACATCTATATGTTCCAAGGTGCCGATGTATATATGCTTTGCTTGCCGTAACAAACATTGGTGTCAAGAACAAACGTTATTTGTTTTTGTGAGCAAAACTCGCACACACTTGAGCTCCAAACGGGAGTTTTCACACAGAGGAGCAAAACAAAGGTTAAATCAATGAAGGCTTTAGCAAGAAGTGTTTTGGAGTTTTCAATGTGAAAATTCATTATCTTAAAGAAAAACGCAAACTGTAACTATTCTACTTACAGCAGGGGATATGATAACTTACCCTTCTTCCAAAAATAATACATGCTCAGCTGATCGGCTTTTCATATCAATATTGGATAACCTTCTCGGGGAACATCCGTACCGGTGAACATATAGGTAGCGGGAACATCGATGCGGTTAATATCTTTACTATGGTTACTTTGACTGCACGTGTTCATGGAACCAAGGAAAGATGAACCTAAAAAGACTGAATTTTTCATTGATTTTTCCGTTAGGGGAGAGCCCCAGCTCCAAAATAGTTCAAGTACATTCAGAAAGGACATCTGGTGGCAAATCAGATGAACTAGAGTTTTTCCATGGGCATTTTGCAGCTAGTGACCTATCAACTTCCGCACGTAAGCAACCAACCACCTTTTAACGCATGTATACCGTGATTATTAACAGTACAAGCTCAAAATCTTTTTTTTTTTTTGGTAGAGGCAATCGACTTCATATTTTTAATGCTTGCCTAACTGTAACTATGTACCTCTGCAGAGTTCCATTCCGGTTTCGGGCTACGTGACAGGAGCTTATACACGGTTAACTTGTTGTCAACCAGTGCGGGTCCTGGGTGTGTCACCCCATCGCTGGCTTATAACACCAAGTAACCCCCGAAAGGCGCAATCGTTTGCGAGTGAAACACGACTGTTAGGCACGGTCTCCCCATTAAGCCTGCAGAGCGCTCACCCTGGCCTACAATGAAAAATTACATCGACTCGGCTGAGATTCGAACTCATGATTTCCCGGCTTTGAGTCCTGCGCTCTACCCCTGAGCCACAGAAGCCGATTCAACAATCTGTCAAAGACGTGGTAAAAGAACTTGTCTTAACAGGAATTACAGGTGTTTAATACGTACTCAGAGGAAGACAGATATAACACAAAGATAAGGTTGGCGAAAAGTAAATAGCTAGCTTTAAGTAGGAAAGTTTAGCAGCTTATCCTGTCCTCAATAACCGTCTCTCCACCTAAAGAGTTTTGAATTTTCTATTCTCTGTTTGGTATTTCATAGCTTTTATTTATCCTGTGCACTAGGAATATGACAGACAGCCGGATTTTAATAAGTGACGTTGTCTTGGCGGAAGTAAAGATTTGTGATGTGCCAATACGGGATATCGCTAATACCGATACTCTCGTGTGTGGAGGCAGTAAATGACTGCCTGCTTGAAAAACTGCAGGCAAACAACTAGTTCCCCCTAGCGTCCAGCCTGACCAGCCCATTCATTCAACACAGCAGTGTGGGCACTGGACATAGTCTTTTTATTTGCCGATCATGCTGATAATTCTTATTTATCATATTATTTTGTCGTGTTAAACCATAATACAGAACATGAAAAGACATAAGAAAATGCTGCATTCGGCACGGTTTGCATTAGAATTTGATCTTGAATCAACTGCCTGGTAGCGGATGACATTAGGGAAACGTACACAGCGTCTTTAGTCGTTGATAAACGTCATATTTTGCAAGTTCCCTTGAAATATGATACATCACACAATTGTAACCTCGTATTTATTCAATGATTATATTAATTTAAGAGATTCCATAGCGCGTATAAGCTTAGAATGGGGACTGTCAGTTTCGTCCGTGTTAATGAGGGTTAATCACGCTTGCCTGCACAAACGGGCTTCCTGCTGCATCAGCCTGTCGTTTTTCTCCTCCATCTACACGAGAAGCTGCATTAGCGATATCCCGTATTAATCCATGATATCGATGATTGGTCGTTTACTTTGATCATCGATTATATTGATTACATGTTTGTATAATCGATCATAAACGATTATGTTTGCACATGTGAAGAAGTACTATTACACAGAAAAAAATATTCTTATCCCGTAAGAGTCCTGTCAAAAAGTGGCGAATAACATTAAAACTGAACAATGTATACAGCGAAGAAGCATCAACAGCCTGGCCAAGACTTCCTTTCAGGGCGATGAACAAGTCAGCCTGAATTTACTCAGTCATGATGTTTGGTATAATTCTACCCAGGCGATTTCACAAGACATAAAATATAATTGATTAATATTTGATTGTCGGGCCTTTTTGAGTTGAATTACCGGGAGAACGTGATTTCACAAGCGATTCCTACCACCAATAAAAAAAATAAACCGGAGCAGCAACTAGAGAAACCTAATTATGGTTCATCACATTAGTTTTAGCAATTAACCAAAAAAAAAAAAACCTTCATGCCCTCCTCTCCCCCAAGCATGCACCGAAGGTCCAATTTTATGCAGGCAACGTACAAGCCATGCATGCATTATAATATTGCGTTGGATTGTACCAAAAGTGATGACCAATTCATCTAGTGGTTTATATTGCAGGTTTTTTTTTTAAATTGTTGGCATTTGCTGCATGCTACCACCTTTAAATAAATCATTCCGTCAACTGATAATTCAAATAATTTCAACAATAAAAACAAGGGACTCCTTCGTCACGGTGCTCAGCTGAAGTCGACTTTGAAGGTAAAAATCTTAAATAATAACAAAATGAGAAAAAAGTCTGAGAGGAAGAGCTAATATAGGCCATGGCTGATATGATTGGTTTGAATTGATTAGTGAAGAATTGTTGCAAAATAATATTTTTTTGATCTGACAATGTGTTTTCTAATTTAACCATGTGAGCAGTTTATAAACATATGATCTACCTATTACCATGATCATCGGTTGGCTTTTGGATAAGTTGTTGACATGTTCAGCAGTTGACACATATTCTCAAGTTAGATCCTCATCTTTTTATCATACCATGTTATTTGCAGTTTTATTAATTTTAGTAAGTTGTAATACAAAAAATGTTCAATTAGATCTTTTTTTATTATACCATTTATTTCAATTTAATAAATGTATACAGTTGTAATAGAACTCGTGTCCGAAGTCCACAGGTGGAAGGACTTGGGGATGGGAGAGAATGGGAATTACAATATCTCTGTATATTATCTAGAGGATATGGAACGGGGAAAAAAGGTTGATTCACAAATACTGAATATTCAAAAAGGACAGTCAGACTGTTAGACAAACAAAGCTGATAAATTTATCTTCGATTCTGCTGAGGCAGGAAAACAATGTTTCAATTAAATTTTAATTGTTTATACTAGTTTTTAAAAATTTTAAATTTATACAGATGCAAAACGCTAATGTCCCAAGCGCTCAGGTGCTGGGAGTAACAACATCTCTGTATATCCATACAGGATACAAAAATTAATTCAACCGTATTTACAGGGAAAAAAAAGGTTGATTCACAGTTACTGAATGCTGAAAAATGGACAGACTTGTAGACGAGTAAAGCTGATCACTTTATCTCCCATTCTGCTAAAGCAGAAAATAATATATGATGCTCTCGTGTTGTGCATCTGTTACAGCGGAGGTGCATTACAGATGAGGTATTGTAATGGACTGCCATGAGCTTGACAATGCAAGTGACTACAATAAAGCCTCTGAAAAAATACTTCAATAACTAGCCTTATTTTTAGCTTTTCTTTTCATATTCAGAATTTAACAGAACAAATTCTTATTTGTGCATGATGTGAAAAATCAAATCAAATGTACTTACTGGACAAATATGTATCCCATATTTGGGGAAAATCTGAGGTTAAGATTTTATTTTTGTGCTAAAAACTTAAAAATTTACATCATTCTGAACCGTTTCGGGTAAAGAATTGAATTTTTATTATATAAATTTATATCCTTGGAAAAAGTGCTTAGCTTTAACATTAATCGTGTTAAGTCAGTATATAAGTTTACTGATTTTTTTTACAAAGTGCATTATGTTTGGACCCATAACCCTTTAAAGTTATATAATACTGACCTTATTTCTGGCATGTGCATAGGAAATATATACGGAAACATTTATGGTAAATATGAAGAAAAGTACATAGGTAGTTTTGATATTAGGCTCTCCTGAAAAGTGATAATAGAATTTAAATGGAAAATTAAGGTTTTCCTTATTTTCTCGAAGGAACGAAGTCGCAGTTACCAAGTTTTCGGTATGGTAGGAGATTTCTGGGAATTCTATCAAGTATGCCGAGATTTGGATTCGTAGGTCTAACGGTTCCAAAACGTGCCAGTCTAAAGGACGGACGGACAGACGAAAAAAAAACACTATAGAGCAGATGACTTTTACTCAGCTTAGCTAAAAACCGCTCCATGTGTATGGACTCTTTTGATGGGCTGCTATGGTCATTGTTTTTGTAAGAGGGTGAGATTAAACTCTATTCCACGGAGCGGACTTTTAAAAATGGCATTGAACAGAAGCCAATGTGCGTCCTGCTGTAGAAGAACAAACGGGGGTGGTTTGAAACACGTTATGGTGTCGGTGGCAGCGAATGCGCATAACTTAAATGCTTCATCCATGCGCGGTTCCCGCAAACAGGGTTTTAGCTTTGAGCATAATGAGTTTGCAACTGAATAAACTGGATTTAAACGCACTTACAGGGAAAATGTTTTATCCTTCGCGCATGCGCAATGTGCGGAAAAACGGTTCGTCGCTTTAATCTAATGAGATTGCATTTACTTAGTTGTTGTGGTTTACGAGAATGGTGTTTCCATACTCAGCGGGCCAATGTAGTCACAACAGAAACAACCACCGGTGAACAGCCATCCTGTGCCAGTGTCCTGTCAGTTTAATCTGGTTTACCGGCCGTCTAGGTTTCCCAGCACCCCTGATTCCAATACAAACACCAGTTTCATTAATTGAATACATGTGGTGGTCTCTTGTAACCGGTTCTCCGAACTTTTACTTCATTTAACATAGACCAAACATCTTGTACATAGTGGGTATCAGTCAGGTCAATGCCCTCTAACTCTTTGCGTGTTTCTTGGCCGGCTGAACCGTTACTGTGGTTTGCTTTATACCGCGAGGTTAAATTTTCGCGATTTTTTTTTCATTTTCAGTGTTTCGTGAGAGTTCCATATTCTCGATCTTACAATTCAGAAATCAGAATCTTAATACACAAATCAATAGCTGAACAGTTGGCGTGACGGAAGTTATATCCGCGAGGTAAAATTTTCGCGATTTTTCCATTTTCAGTGTTTCGTGAGATTTCCATTTCCGCGATCTCACAATTCAGAAACCAGAATATTAATACACAAATCAATAGCTGCACAGTTACCGTGATTAACTTTTTTTCTGCGAGGTATAATTATTGCGATTTTTTCAGTGTTTCAGTGTTGATCACACAATCAAGAATACATAGTAATCTAATTCACATGCAAATCCTTTCGTCGTGTGCTAAGCGAGGACAGACATTCGTTATTGACAGGTTTTGTGAAACATTTATTACATTTATAACTTCAATCTTTGATTTACAGATCACATAAAAGATATGTCATTATTTATTATAACCACATTTTGTCTTTCACCTTTCCACGCTTTTATGCTTGTATAACATCAATAAGTATACATGGAGAGCCAGTGAGTGTGTTTTATAAACGAGTGTTAACTTATGTTGATCGGGCGTCTTTTAAACGGTTTAATTTTCGCGATGTCCTGTTCACGAATATCGCGACTCTTAACCCTCGAGAACAAAAAGACAACCACAGAATACTTTGGTTGCCTTTTTATTCGCGAGGGTTATAATTTTGCAATATTCGCGAATGTAACATAATCGCGAATATGAAACCCTCGGGATTAAGATGCCCGATGCACCAACTAAGATGAACAAGAGGGGATGATGCATCTGCACAAATAGATTACTTCTTACACCTTTGGATACAACCTTAAGTCACAACCTAATCTGTGCATGGTATCCTAACTGACCCGTGAATACCAGCATTAGTCATTGTAAAACACGCGGTAATCACACGATATATATATATCATTTGTGACATCGGTCAAAGTGAATGACCGAACCAGAAATGAGTGAGGTATTGAAGGATTAATTCTAAGTTTGAAATCAATACAAATACTGCCACACTTAGAATTTATAGGTTCTTTTGCAATCGCCAAAATGAAACCCTCATTTTAATGTATAAAAATTAAGAAATTGCGAAATTTCAGCCTCGAGAATATAAAGCCAAACACAGTATTTAGTAACATGAGTTTATTTTCTGGAGTTGTATATTATAAACTTTTCTGTATAATTTGTGATAATGTTATAATAGTAAAATAGTAATCATCTGTGACGCTATATAACTTGAAGGCAATACTTTCTTGTGACGTCATAAAAACAAGGGACCTGTGCATGTGGGTCACGGCGCTATATTGAAATCGATCCTGATAAGAATAGTTGTATGAAATCCTAGAGGCGGTGTTGACTATCCACTTTCATAGACTTTCATGGGAGGACCCACTCATGATTACATATATGTTTTTGTAAAAGTTTCAATATTTCAACATAGTGACTGTAATGTGCATGTTAATATATCCACAGGGGACATACGAAACCCTGCAGATTTTTGAATAATGGACATTATTTTAAGCATTATAATTCACATTTTATTTTTTACCTGATACAAAATGCTGTAATAAATGAAAAATTTCCTTTATCAAAAAACTAATTTAACTAGTAACCCATGAGTCTCGACATTTAGCTGAATTTGTCAGTAAGGATATGTTTATGAGCTTTTTCAAAATATTGGTCCAGTGATCAGTTTCAATTGAAGCCAACCTGTCTATCCAAACTGGAGTTATGATCCATGAACTAATTTGTGAATGGATGGGCCTTGTGACCCTGACCTTTGACCTGGTGACTCCATATATTAAATTAAAGGAAACTTCGCCTATTGGCAGGTGTGTCACATGAGGAAGATGAAAGAATTGCGATGAAAAGTTTGGCTTAAAATACATCCACAATCTTTCTAAAATAGTCGGTCCTGTGACGTTGACATTTGACCTCATGACCCCGAAATCAACAGAGTTCTTAATTTAGTGGTGGGCCATATATAAGTCAAGTTTGAAACCAATATTTCTATTACAAAGTACAAACTTATACATATACAGGTTTAGGCGTACACTGATGTCCAGCCGTTAACTATTAGTTCTGGTCTCTCCGGTCTGATTGCGTAAGGGGCCACCCAGCCAAGCGTCTGCGCGATGAGGCTGATGGCTTCCCCTCGACCCCTGCTTAATACCCCATATGGATATATATAGAGAGATAGAGTGTTTTCTGTTAAAGTATATTCTTCATTTGCAACCAGGTCCTAATTTATATTTCTTAGAATAATAGAGTATCAGGTGGGTCTCTTTGTTCTCTGTATGTACATATATGCCATGATACCTTACCTTATTTAATTTTCCAGTTATTAATCATTTTTCAGTTGATAAATTAAGATCCACATAGTATAATCTAAGTTTATTTCTCATTACAAGTTAATTATAATTCGTGAATACGTCACAATTAGTATTACTGATAAAGTGTTGTGTGAGCCATCTAGCAAGGTATTATTTATTGTTGAGCGTATAGTAGTCTTTGGATTATATCCATTTTAAGCGTTAAGAAGAAACACACTTTTACTCTGACTGGACCAGATAGCGATATCAGCACCAGCCTTGCAACCCCTGTTTCGTTAAGGTTCTCACTCACGCCTCTAGAATGTATAAGTATACTGGGATGGCACTGAAAAGTTCTCATGAGAGAACCTGCGAGTCGGCAACCCCTAACATTTCAAACCAAACTGGTGTTATCATCTGGAAACTAATATGTGGATAGAAGGCCCACATGACCTTGACCTTTGACTTTGTGACCCCAAAATCCATAAGTTACTTCCACTATTGGCAGGTGAGCATTATCTGGAAGATAGAAGGTTTGGGACAGAAAGTTTGGATAAAATACATCAACAATCTTTTTAAGAAAGTGGGTCCTGTGACCTTGACCTTTGACCTTATGACCCCAAAATCAAAAGGGTTCTTACATTATTGGTGGGTCATATATAAGTCAAAATTGAAACTAATATATCAATCCAAACTGGAGTTATCATCCAGAGACAAATATGTGGACAGATGGGGCCCCTGTGACCAAGACCTTTGACCCTGTGACCCCCCAAATCAATCAGGTTCTTCCCCTATTAGCAGCTCAGCTATATGTGCAAGATGGAAGGTTATGGGATGAAAAGTTTGGCTTAAAATGCATCCACAATCTTTCTAAATAAGTGGGTACTGTGACCATGACCTTTGACCTCATGACCCAAAAATTGAACAAAATCTTTCCCTACTGGCAGATTAGCAACATCTTGGAAATGGTAGGTTTGTAATGAAAAGTTGGCTTCACTTGCATATGCATTATTTTTAAAGAAATGAGTCCTATGACCTTAACCTTTGACCGTTGGACCCCAAAATCGACACGGTTCTTACTTTAGTGGTGAGTCATATATAAGTTAGGTTTGAAACCAATATGTCAAATTAAACTGGAGTTATCATCTGGAAACTAATTTGTGAACAGATGGCCCCTGTGATCTTGACCTTTGACCATGTGACCCTAAATTCATTTATGCTCTCCCCATACTCGCAAGTCGGCTAAATACGCAAAATGGAAAGTTTGGGATGAAAAGCTTGGCTTAAAATGCAGCCATAATCTTTTTAAATAAGTGAGTCCTGTGACCTTGACCCTTGACCTCATGACCCCAAAATCATATAGGTTCTTGCTTTAGTGGTGGGCCATACGTAAGTCAAGTTTGAAATCCATGTGTCAATACAACCTGGAGTTATCATCTGGAAACAAATCTCTGTGGATAGACGAACTGACAGACAGAGAGACGAACAGACAGACAGACAATGTGATTACTATATGGCATCCACTTGTGATCAATAAACACACCAGATTTTGGGACGCTAGATGTAATTACAGCTGAGAAACTGACATGATTGTTGTCATTTTATAGTAAGAAAATAGTAAAATTTTCGTTAAATTGACAAAAAATACAGGTGGCGCCACCACTTTTCGGGAACTGACCAAACTAGTCATAGTCAATATTTAAGGCATGATTCATGACAATCCATGCATTAATTATCAAGATATTGGAGGTTTTGTATTATATTTTTGATTATTCTGGGGGTTACTTTCAAGCCCCATAGCTCGAAGGATATAGGTCAAAGTGACCTAATTTCAGGTTTCCAAGGAGATTTTTTATTGACCTCCTTGGATGTAACTTAGAAGTTTCTTGGACTAGCAGTTACGATTTGTGCCCTGCTAACGGACGGCCGGACGAACGACGGACAAAGCGCCATTCGTATTCCTCAATTGACTTACAGTCAGCTGAGCTAAAAACCTGTCTAGAGGATCGAGCTGGAATATGTGAAATGGTCTTAATTATATAATGGCATTTAAAATTAGACAATATTTCCTTGGAGTAGAATTCATTCAAATTCAGTTTGATGAATACATACTTTACGATTTTCCGGACGCTTACTATATTGACTTGACGGAGATTTGTGGCGTGTCATTTGTACGGATCCCAATTAGACAATTCCCAGTTAGACGGGTCTCAGTTTGAAATTTCCCAGTTGGACGCTACGTATGTTTAAACAATATTGTATCATACCTAAAATGGTCAGATAATTTTATATATCAGTTATTATTCTGTAAATACGCTTTGTGCTTGCTGGAGTCCATACTTTGCGGATTAAGCGTCTCACTGTGACTAGTTGAGACAAAAAAGTCCATTTGCTCAAATATTAGATTATTTTATTGAAATCGCAGGATATACTCGTTCGAATTATCTCACGTAATCTATGCTAATCTATTCTATTTCGTTCTGTCCTATTCCTTTCTATTGATATTTACTTTTCTCTATTAAATAAGTGTATATACGTGTTTTGTTCTATTTTTTTATTTGAAAAGTATATATGTTAATTTTATATTATTTGACCAAAAGTATAACATGTAAGGTGTGTATACCATCAAATACAGTGATTATACGTGTTTCTCTCTTATAATTTCCCTATAAGTATACCATATATAGTCTATATGATTCAACCGGAAACATATTTGCCGATAAGATTTTTCAAAGGTTATAATTAAAAAAATAACAGAATAAACACAAAAGAATTTTGGACCAATTCTCTGCGTGTATAATATACGAGACTACGTATATGTTTTATGAAACCACCCTACACGTACAGTCTAAATGATTCAACGAGAAACATAGATGGCAATCATATTTTTCAGTGGTAGATGATTAAGGGTGACTGCCTGCCATGTACGGCTTGTATACATGTCTACAGTGTCCTAAAATCATTTCATAATGTCGCATGACATATTTAGAAACATGAAGCTTACCGCTTTACGTACAGTCCTCGGGTTGTGTAGTTGTCTGTCATAAAAAGAGCTATCATCTTACGACTGCGCAAGAGCCGAGGCCAGCTGGCTAAGCATATTGTTTATGGAACAGCCCTAATATTTTGAATTCTATCACTTAATCTTTTTCCTATTTGCATTCATACCCGTGTCAGGTACATATGTTCCAATACAAAGGTCTTCCCTAAAAGATTATGCTGTATTATACTGGAGAAGGCAATCTTTTTAAGATAACAGCACAACATTAAATTTCCTATTCGACCACCAGTATTTTATAACTTATGAATTCCAAATGGATATGATTTTAAATGGAAAAAAATGTACCGAGAGAAATCTGTCGATGAATATAATTTTATATTTTCATCAAATATATAGTATGTTCCAATCGTTTTCTTGCCAGTCAGATAATAAGAATAAGTAGACAACTATGCTAATCATAACGAGTCTGATGCGTCGTTGTACATATATATTTATATATATATATATATATATATATATATATATATATATATACACATTGTGGAAACTAGACTGACTTGAGGGTTCTACCTGGAACCTCAAAGGGTTCCCCACTGGCTCCACTCTAAAGAACCATTGAGGGTTCCACAGGTTACCCTTTTAAAATAGAATGTATTCACAATATATGTTTCTCATGGTCCCATGACAGACATAAATGTACATATGGCTGATTCTGTTAATGTCTGTTGTATCAATGTACGTATAATGTAGAAGTAAAACCAGAAATGTAGAAGTAAAACCCGAAATGTAGAAATAAAACCCGAAATGTAGAAGTAAAACCCGAAATGTAGAAGTAAAACCCGAAATTTAGCATTTATATTAAATGAAGAGGCTACTTTGAAATCCTGTTTAAATAAATATGTTTAAACCAACATTGGGACATGCATGCATGCATGTACAGTTGTACAGTTCCGGTGACATGCTTGAGTAGTGCAGACGTGGGTTGGCACCGCTCCGTATTTGTAACAGCAATAGGGCTTTTCCTGCATTAAAATAATAAAATGCCACCAAAAGGAGCCAGAGGAAAACGGACGGACAGTAACACGGATGTAGTAGAAAAGGGAAATTTGGATAGGTTCTTGGAAAAACAGACGGAAAAGGGGAACACGAGAGACGGAGATTCAGTGACAGACGACAGCATGGCGGAGGGTCATTCAGTGGGTGAGCAGCTATTCACGCTTCAGTTAGAAAGGGCAATGAGTGACATGAAACGCTTAGTGAAAGATTCACAGGAAAACATTGAGAAGAAGTTAAACAAAATACATACAGACTTACTTGGAAGCTTAAAATCATTGACAGAAGAAAATGAGGAAATGAAAAAGAATGTAGCAGATCTTCAAACCAGTACACAGACAATGAGCGACGATATTGAGGAATTACAAAAATCTAAAGACAATGACAACAAACACATAAAAGAGCTTAATGCAACGGTGCAGAAACTACAAGAAGACAATATCGCAAAGGAACAGAAAATAGAACAACTTGAACAACGCTTGAATGACGAACTTAACAAACAAGAGAGGCGCAGCAGAGAGTGGAATGCTCGGATAATTGGGATACCAGAGCAAGCGTGGAGTGAAAACTGTAGAGAGGTGGCCACAAAAATTATTGCTGAAAATAAATTGTTGGGTGAAGAAAACGAAAGTACCATCACAGATATAAGAGACAGAATTGAAACGGCACATAGAACTGGTAAAAAGGGTCGTAACCCGAGACATATTATTGTCCGTTTTTATAGCAGGGTAGACAGAACTGAAGTCATAATAAACTGTAAAAAGAAAAACATGCGGAATGTTCGCGTGGTTGAGGATCTCACACAACAGGATTTTAAACTCAAACAAAAGGCAAAGAACCAAATGAACTGTGAATACGAAAAGGGAAACAAAGTTCGATTTTGGAGAGGGGAGCTCTTTGTCAATGGTCACCCAGTCAAAATAATAGAACCTGAGAGCCCCTGAGATTATCCTCGTGGAGGGAAGTTCACTGAACCAGAACTTCGCCTGGACACTACTTATGGCGCCAGCGCTGCCCAGACGGAAAAAAAGCGACATCTAGGAAGTAATCGGAAAACGAAGAGCCAGCTACGGATATCTACGGTAATCTATGAGAGGTCAAGGCCAGTGGTTGAGGACCAGGTGGACAGCTGTAGCCTCCGAAGCCGTCACTTAAGACCTTTTATGTAGACATTGTCCTGTGACTGAACTTCACAAGTGGTATTGTTTTTTTTTTCCTTCAATTGTAAGTTTTATATTTTCCCATTGGAATGTATATCACTTTTTCTAATAAAACAAACCCCCCTTTTTTTTCCCTTAAATCCCCTATTATCACTCAATAGTCATGGAGTCCTTGTAATGTTGTATGACTGAGACATTATTTTGTTACTATTTTTACATTACGGTATTGACAAAATATCACACTAATTTTCATGAAGAGATGGTTTTTGTGATACTAGCTGCTATCATCACAGTGAGCGGAATTTTTACAAGATGCTGCCATAATGCCTTAATGGGAAAAGAGTCGTGATATAGGAGTATGATACTAGTAGTACTGGTAGTGGTAATACATCATTTATGAAGGATGTGATATATGGAAAGGGTGACATGTTCACTTATGAATGTAGTACTGCCTCTTATGGACAATAACATTTCATATTTAATGATGTTATTAATTATTAAATAATGAATAGCAAAATGGGAAAATATAGGATCAAACTTACCACGCTTTATTTTATCCTTTTTGTATTACAGTATTAACAAATATCACATGAACACTTATTTTTATTGAAAATGAAGAGTGAAAGGATGCTTAGTAAATCTTTCTGCTGTATGTATAGTGGATGGAATTTTACAAGACTTGTCAGAATAGGAAAACAGTCATGATATAGGAGTATAATAGATAGATAAATATAATATTGGTAACACCTCGTATATGAACGATGTGATTAGTGGAAAGAGTAACAGGTTCACTTAGGAATACAATGCTCATTTTTAAGTCAAATTCCATTTCATATGTGCTGTAGACATAATGATTATCAAATGATGAATAGCATTATTTATATGGATTTGGAAATATTAGAACAGCTTATAGAACTTTATTCTTCGTCTTTTCCTCTATATTGTATTTTTGACAAAACCTATTTTCATGTAAATTGAAAGGTGAAAGGATGCTTTGATGTTAAGAGGCAGGAGAAACTAACTGTATTCTGAGGTTAAAGCTGGTGAAATGCCAATTGAGGTTTTTGAGGCTTATATTCATATGTATTTTAAAATGCCTAGGTGTATTGTTTAATATCATATAAATATAATTTAATATCCATTTTGTATGATGGTGCAGTCTTGTGATAAAGTAGGTATCAGAACTAATTTATTGAAAGTAATAATCTGGTTCAAAGTCTGTAATAAAGCAGGAGATGCCATATGGTATAATATGATGTAATATATATGATTGATTTTAAATGGTTGGAAAAAAAGAAAGAGAAAAAGGAAAAAGGGGAAGGAAGAAAGGGAAATAAAAGTATATTCACCAGAATAAGGGATACATTGTCATAGACAAATACAGGAATCAAACAAAAATTTTAACTTTTTATGGCAAATTTAGGCTTTACTAGACAACTTGCCATGTTCATAAGGAAAAAAAAACACTTTCAAATCAGTAATTCTATATTTAAAACGAAGCATATGGCTAACTGTAAGTAAGGTCTTTTACTAAACGATGGAAATGAGTCTGGAAATTGTAGCTGGGTTCTTTTTAGTTTTCCACTGAATGCCTAAATTTATCAGATACAGGCATATATCGGATTCTTCCCATACATGAGTCAGAAACTGGACCAACTCTTTTAATCTGAAAGTTTAAAAGGAAGAGGAAAAAGGGGGGGGGGGAAGCATGGTCATTCTGCCAAATATTATAATATTTCAGTATTATGTGACTCATTATTACAAACCACAGATGAATCAACCATGGTCTATACTAACATTTTCTCTTAAACTTGATTCCCATTTATGATTATTTAAAATTTAACCTTCAATCTCATTGACGCTGATTACTGTGGCCCACAGGTCTCTCATTTAATTATAAAGCAGTTTTTGTGGGACCACAATTAATTGCATTGTATCAAAGGTAAAGTAGGAAGAGAAGTGGAAAAAAAAGAAATAAGATGTTAATTAGGTAACAGAGACACATTGAGAATCTTCGGAAATATCTTTATTTATTATTATTTATGGATTTTATATCTACATATATTTATATATATTTAGCCTGGGTTGAGACTACAAGTAAATACCAGGGAATACAGACTGGGTCTGTTGGCATAAAAACAAGCTGTGAACTAAATGGAATTAAAGTTAGTCTAAAGGCATGTTCATTTAAATGTAATCGGAGGAATCAGCTCCCATCTAGACTACCAGTAGTATTTATTATTATTATTATTTTTTAAGAAAACCCTTAGCATATGCTTATTATTAAATATAAAGGGACTGTTTATGGCTATGGTAGGTAAAATTTTAATTGGAATAATTGAAAGAAGTCAATGTGAAGCTAAATGAAGAGGGGTCTATTTTATTTATTTAATTATTTTTTATTAACTTGAGTATATGTTTCTTCCACAGAAGATTATAGCTGGTCTGAGATAACATGTATTTATTTATATGGGGTATATAAGAGTAGAAAAGGATAAGACATATATTATTAATATTATGAATTTATTACAGATGGTTACAGTGTATAATACGGGGAAGCCTCTTTTTGTGTTTAAATAGTATTTTAAGAAGGGAGGTGCCAGCCAGTTGTCTTCATTTTCACATGTCGGAAAATAAACCTAAACTGTGTGCTAATTGCACAGTAGGTTTAAGCTGGATCAAAGGGATCCAGGTAACCTTCGTAGTGTTGCCTAGTTGTTATATAGGCTATATGTGGAAGGTTACATGTTGTAGGGTTAAAAGTGCCCTCACAAATTATTATTTGAACATATATTTTGCCTATACAACACCCTACAATGTATTTATTTTTACACTTTATAATTTTTTCAACTACAAAATATGTATGTGGCAATTAAAAATTAAAATCACTAAAGATAAAATCTGTCTCCCCAAGCTAAAAGAAATTAAAATAAATTATCTATGGTATTCAGATTAGTTAGTTTAAATGTACGAGGATTAGGGAATCAGAAAAAACGAAGATCAGTCTTTAGGTGGGCCAAAGCAAACAATAGTGACATTTTGTTTTTACAGGAAACTCATGGAACTAAGGAAACAGAAAATCAATGGTGCAATGAATGGCATGGGAAAGGTTTCTTCTGTCATGCAAATTCATTAAGTAAGGGATGCGCTATATTTTTTAAAAGGAATTTAGAAATAGAAGATCTGACTAAATTATATAGCTCATCAAATGGTAGAATTTTAATTGTAAAACTAAAGTTAAAACAAGAAGAATTTAAACTTATCAATATTTATGCACCAAACAATGTGACAGAACAAAAAATCTTCTACACAAAGTTATATAATATATTAAGGCAATACATAGATCCTTTTGATCAAGTAATTTTAGGAGGGGATCTAAACATTATTTTCAATGCAAAATTAGACAAAAAAGGAGGCTTAACAGAAATTAGGAAAAATGTAGTAGAAACTTTCACAAAGATATCAGAATATTTTTCTTTGATAGATATTTTCAGGATCAAGTACCCTAAAAAGAAAAATTTTACCTGGAGGCTTAAAAGCGAGAACATTTGTAGTAGACTTGACTATTGGTGGATCTCGAGCAACTTGCAAGATAGTATTAAAGAAGTTGGAACTCAACCTTATATCAAATCAGATCACTTTGCTATTTTGCTGGACATTGAAAAATTAACTGATACCGAGATGAAAGGAAAAGGTTACTGGAAACTAAACACTGAGCTGTTAGATGATGCTGAATTTACATCGGAATTAATTGGTGAAAAAATAAAATGGGATCAGGAGTATGACAGTGTGAGCGATGAACGAGTTAAATGGGAAATATTTAAATATAAAATAAGGCAGTTTTGTATATCATTTGGTAAGAAAAGAGCAAAAGCAAGAAAGTCAAGAGAAATAACTCTTAAGCAAAATTTAAAACAATTATATGAAAACATGGATAATACAGATTCAGGTCAGGACCAAGAGATACAAGATGAAATAAGTCAAGTAAAAGCTAAGTTAGAAGAAATAGATAACTATAAAACACAGGGCTGTATGATTAGATCAAAAACAAGATGGTTTGAAAACGGAGAAAAAAATTCAAAGTATTTTTTGAACTTAGAGAAATATAATAATGGACAAAAATGTATCAGAAAACTTAAATCAGCAACAGGAGAAATAGTCACTGATCTTAAACAAATTTTGTTAATGCAAAAAGAATTTTACTCACAGTTATATCAATCAAAAGCAAGTAAAACAAAAGAGGATATAGACGCATTTTTAACAAATATAGATCTACCAACCATATCAAAACAGAGTTCAGAACTACTTGATAAAGTTATTACAGAAGAAGAATGCCACAATACTTTAAAAACTTTTGCAAGTAACAAAACCCCAGGTAATGATGGACTACCTGTAGAATTTTATGTTAAGTTTTGGTCATATTTTGGTTCAGCAATGGTAGCTTCATTCAATAAATCCTTCAAGGAGGGGGAACTGTCAGCATCGCAAAAGCAAGCAGTAATTATATTGATAGATAAGAAAAAAGACCGGTCACTCCTAAAAAATTGGAGACCCATATCACTTTTAAATGCAGACTATAAAATATTATCAAAAACACTTTCACTAAGAATGAAAACGATTATGCCAACTATAATAAATGAAAGTCAAACTGGTTATGTTCAAGGGAGGTATATAGGAGAAAATATAAGAATTTTATCAGATATTCTCAATTTTACCAAAGTTAATGATATTCCAGGTATCCTTTTAAGTATAGATTTTGAAAAGGCTTTTGACTCTTTAGAATGGGATTTCATGTTTTCAGTTTTGAATAAATACAATTTTCCTAACTCCTTCACACAATGGATTAAAATTTTATACAAAAATGTTGAAAGCTGCACGGTAAACAATGGGGTCACCTCTGGATACTTTAAAGTGGAAAGAGGGGTTCGCCAAGGTGATCCACTGTCACCTTATTTATTTGTAATTGCTGTAGAAGTAATGGCAGAGTATATTAAAACGAATAAAGTTATAAAAGGAATAGAAATTGAAAATCATAATTTTACTCTACTTCAGTACGCAGATGATACAGTTGGAATAGTGCAAGACTTAAAGTCAGCAAAACTATTTTTATATATAATACAAGAATTTGGTGTTTACAGTGGTCTAAAAATGAATTATGATAAATGTGAAGGACTATGGATAGGTCAAAATAGGAAATGTTTGCAAAAGCCATTGGGGATTAAATGGCCGGAGGAGCCCATGAAAATTTTAGGAATTTATTTGTCTTACGATAAAAAAGCGACACTTGATTTGAACTTGTCTGCCAAGTTGAAGTCAGTAGAAAATACTCTGACTCTCTGGAAACAGAGAAGCCTGTCTTTACTTGGAAAGATACAAATTGCTAAAACATTTATTTTCTCAAAATTTAATTATTATTTTACAAATGAAAGTGTGCCAGAAAGCTTTTACAATGAGCTGAATAAAATTGTATTTGCCTTCATCTGGAAAAATGGCAAAGAGAGAATTAAAAGAATAAGATTAATGCAGGAAATAAAAAATGGAGGGTTAAATGCTCCACACCTAGGGTCTGTTATATCTTCATCAAGAATATCTTGGCTAAAGCGATATGTGTCACCAGTACAAAGACCATGGAAAGTTCTATTTAACCTTTATTTGAAGTCTATTTGCCCTGATATAAAAGTTTTATTAAATAGTAATATAGCATTGAAAGATATTGATGTATTTAAAATTCCTGACTTTTATAAAGAGATTTTAAGAAGTTATATCACATTACGTAAAGGATATTTTGAAGCAGTTCCTCTGCAGAGGCAGATAGTGTGGAATAACAAAATGGTTAAAATATCAGGAAAATCTGTATATTGGAAACAATTTCTAAATGCTGGAGTAATAACAGGTAAAGATTTATTTGATGAATATGGAAATATAATACCTTTCACCCTTTGGGTACAGAAAGGTATTAAAGGTTCAGATTTTTTAAAATGGTATGCACTGGTCTCAAAGTTTAACCAGCACAAGGTCTATGAACACTCAATAGAACCACAAATAGATCCACTTACACTCCAGTATTTTAATGGGAACTTTGTTGAGGTGATAAAGGTTCCTTCTCGTGTGATATATACAGAGTTCATAAATAAGTTGTTGGAAAAGGGGCCTTTTCCACCCAAAGTGTGTATATACACCAAGGGAATCGAGGTTGATTATCAGAAAGTATATCAATTGCCTTTTAAATTATGTCTGGACACTAAATCCAGGGTGTTTCAGTACAAGCTTCTAAATAATTGCTTGGTTAATAATTATTGGTTACACAAATGGAAAATTAAAGAGACTAATGTATGTACTTTTTGTAAATGTGAAACTGAGACACTTATACATCTGTTTTGGTATTGTGAAGATGTGAAGCGGTTGTGGTATGAAATAGAGACTTGGTGTAGAGAGATAAAAATTAACATTGAAATAAGTAAATTAACAGTCTTGTATGGAGATTTATATTCATCAGATTTGAGCAATTTAATTATTTTACTGGTCAAACAATATATTTATTTGTGTAGAACAAACCAGATTGGTCTATCACTATCACAGGCATGTTTCCATGTTTGGAAATATGCTAGATTGGAATTTAAAATAGCAAAAAAAAATAACAAGGTTAATAAGTTTAATGACAGATGGGGGGCCTATGCAGTTGGGAGAAATATGGAAAATTATGATTAGCCAAAGAAAGAGGAAAAAAAAGAAAAAAAAAAAAAAAAAAAAACTAAGATGAACAAGAGGGGATGATGCATCTGCACAAATAGATTACTTCTTACACCTTTGGATACAACCTTAAGTCACAACCTAATCTGTGCATGGTATCCTAACTGACCCGTGAATACCAGCATTAGTCATTGTAAAACACGCGGTAATCACACGATATATATATATCATTTGTGACATCGGTCAAAGTGAATGACCGAACCAGAAATGAGTGAGGTATTGAAGGATTAATTCTAAGTTTGAAATCAATACAAATACTGCCACACTTAGAATTTATAGGTTCTTTTGCAATCGCCAAAATGAAACCCTCATTTTAATGTATAAAAATTAAGAAATTGCGAAATTTCAGCCTCGAGAATATAAAGCCAAACACAGTATTTAGTAACATGAGTTTATTTTCTGGAGTTGTATATTATAAACTTTTCTGTATAATTTGTGATAATGTTATAATAGTAAAATAGTAATCATCTGTGACGCTATATAACTTGAAGGCAATACTTTCTTGTGACGTCATAAAAACAAGGGACCTGTGCATGTGGGTCACGGCGCTATATTGAAATCGATCCTGATAAGAATAGTTGTATGAAATCCTAGAGGCGGTGTTGACTATCCACTTTCATAGACTTTCATGGGAGGACCCACTCATGATTACATATATGTTTTTGTAAAAGTTTCAATATTTCAACATAGTGACTGTAATGTGCATGTTAATATATCCACAGGGGACATACGAAACCCTGCAGATTTTTGAATAATGGACATTATTTTAAGCATTATAATTCACATTTTATTTTTTACCTGATACAAAATGCTGTAATAAATGAAAATTTTCCTTTATCAAAAAACTAATTTAACTAGTAACCCATGAGTCTCGACATTTAGCTGAATTTGTCAGTAAGGATATGTTTATGAGCTTTTTCAAAATATTGGTCCAGTGATCAGTTTCAATTGAAGCCAACCTGTCTATCCAAACTGGAGTTATGATCCATGAACTAATTTGTGAATGGATGGGCCTTGTGACCCTGACCTTTGACCTGGTGACTCCATATATTAAATTAAAGGAAACTTCGCCTATTGGCAGGTGTGTCACATGAGGAAGATGAAAGAATTGCGATGAAAAGTTTGGCTTAAAATACATCCACAATCTTTCTAAAATAGTCGGTCCTGTGACGTTGACATTTGACCTCATGACCCCGAAATCAACAGAGTTCTTAATTTAGTGGTGGGCCATATATAAGTCAAGTTTGAAACCAATATTTCTATTACAAAGTACAAACTTATACATATACAGGTTTAGGCGTACACTGATGTCCAGCCGTTAACTATTAGTTCTGGTCTCTCCGGTCTGATTGCGTAAGGGGCCACCCAGCCAAGCGTCTGCGCGATGAGGCTGATGGCTTCCCCTCGACCCCTGCTTAATACCCCATATGGATATATATAGAGAGATAGAGTGTTTTCTGTTAAAGTATATTCTTCATTTGCAACCAGGTCCTAATTTATATTTCTTAGAATAATAGAGTATCAGGTGGGTCTCTTTGTTCTCTGTATGTACATATATGCCATGATACCTTACCTTATTTAATTTTCCAGTTATTAATCATTTTTCAGTTGATAAATTAAGATCCACATAGTATAATCTAAGTTTATTTCTCATTACAAGTTAATTATAATTCGTGAATACGTCACAATTAGTATTACTGATAAAGTGTTGTGTGAGCCATCTAGCAAGGTATTATTTATTGTTGAGCGTATAGTAGTCTTTGGATTATATCCATTTTAAGCGTTAAGAAGAAACACACTTTTACTCTGACTGGACCAGATAGCGATATCAGCACCAGCCTTGCAACCCCTGTTTCGTTAAGGTTCTCACTCACGCCTCTAGAATGTATAAGTATACTGGGATGGCACTGAAAAGTTCTCATGAGAGAACCTGCGAGTCGGCAACCCCTAACATTTCAAACCAAACTGGTGTTATCATCTGGAAACTAATATGTGGATAGAAGGCCCACATGACCTTGACCTTTGACTTTGTGACCCCAAAATCCATAAGTTACTTCCACTATTGGCAGGTGAGCATTATCTGGAAGATAGAAGGTTTGGGACAGAAAGTTTGGATAAAATACATCAACAATCTTTTTAAGAAAGTGGGTCCTGTGACCTTGACCTTTGACCTTATGACCCCAAAATCAAAAGGGTTCTTACATTATTGGTGGGTCATATATAAGTCAAAATTGAAACTAATATATCAATCCAAACTGGAGTTATCATCCAGAGACAAATATGTGGACAGATGGGGCCCCTGTGACCAAGACCTTTGACCCTGTGACCCCCCAAATCAATCAGGTTCTTCCCCTATTAGCAGCTCAGCTATATGTGCAAGATGGAAGGTTATGGGATGAAAAGTTTGGCTTAAAATGCATCCACAATCTTTCTAAATAAGTGGGTACTGTGACCATGACCTTTGACCTCATGACCCAAAAATTGAACAAAATCTTTCCCTACTGGCAGATTAGCAACATCTTGGAAATGGTAGGTTTGTAATGAAAAGTTGGCTTCACTTGCATATGCATTATTTTTAAAGAAATGAGTCCTATGACCTTAACCTTTGACCGTTGGACCCCAAAATCGACACGGTTCTTACTTTAGTGGTGAGTCATATATAAGTTAGGTTTGAAACCAATATGTCAAATTAAACTGGAGTTATCATCTGGAAACTAATTTGTGAACAGATGGCCCCTGTGATCTTGACCTTTGACCATGTGACCCTAAATTCATTTATGCTCTCCCCATACTCGCAAGTCGGCTAAATACGCAAAATGGAAAGTTTGGGATGAAAAGCTTGGCTTAAAATGCAGCCATAATCTTTTTAAATAAGTGAGTCCTGTGACCTTGACCCTTGACCTCATGACCCCAAAATCATATAGGTTCTTGCTTTAGTGGTGGGCCATACGTAAGTCAAGTTTGAAATCCATGTGTCAATACAACCTGGAGTTATCATCTGGAAACAAATCTCTGTGGATAGACGAACTGACAGACAGAGAGACGAACAGACAGACAGACAATGTGATTACTATATGGCATCCACTTGTGATCAATAAACACACCAGATTTTGGGACGCTAGATGTAATTACAGCTGAGAAACTGACATGATTGTTGTCATTTTATAGTAAGAAAATAGTAAAATTTTCGTTAAATTGACAAAAAATACAGGTGGCGCCACCACTTTTCGGGAACTGCCCAAACTAGTCATAGTCAATATTTAAGGCATGATTCATGACAATCCATGCATTAATTATCAAGATATTGGAGGTTTTGTATTATATTTTTGATTATTCTGGGGGTTACTTTCAAGCCCCATAGCTCGAAGGATATAGGTCAAAGTGACCTAATTTCAGGTTTCCAAGGAGATTTTTTATTGACCTCCTTGGATGTAACTTAGAAGTTTCTTGGACTAGCAGTTACGATTTGTGCCCTGCTAACGGACGGCCGGACGAACGACGGACAAAGCGCCATTCGTATTCCTCAATTGACTTACAGTCAGCTGAGCTAAAAACCTGTCTAGAGGATCGAGCTGGAATATGTGAAATGGTCTTAATTATATAATGGCATTTAAAATTAGACAATATTTCCTTGGAGTAGAATTCATTCAAATTCAGTTTGATGAATACATACTTTACGATTTTCCGGACGCTTACTATATTGACTTGACGGAGATTTGTGGCGTGTCATTTGTACGGATCCCAATTAGACAATTCCCAGTTAGACGGGTCTCAGTTTGAAATTTCCCAGTTGGACGCTACGTATGTTTAAACAATATTGTATCATACCTAAAATGGTCAGATAATTTTATATATCAGTTATTATTCTGTAAATACGCTTTGTGCTTGCTGGAGTCCATACTTTGCGGATTAAGCGTCTCACTGTGACTAGTTGAGACAAAAAAGTCCATTTGCTCAAATATTAGATTATTTTATTGAAATCGCAGGATATACTCGTTCGAATTATCTCACGTAATCTATGCTAATCTATTCTATTTCGTTCTGTCCTATTCCTTTCTATTGATATTTACTTTTCTCTATTAAATAAGTGTATATACGTGTTTTGTTCTATTTTTTTATTTGAAAAGTATATATGTTAATTTTATATTATTTGACCAAAAGTATAACATGTAAGGTGTGTATACCATCAAATACAGTGATTATACGTGTTTCTCTCTTATAATTTCCCTATAAGTATACCATATATAGTCTATATGATTCAACCGGAAACATATTTGCCGATAAGATTTTTCAAAGGTTATAATTAAAAAAATAACAGAATAAACACAAAAGAATTTTGGACCAATTCTCTGCGTGTATAATATACGAGACTACGTATATGTTTTATGAAACCACCCTACACGTACAGTCTAAATGATTCAACGAGAAACATAGATGGCAATCATATTTTTCAGTGGTAGATGATTAAGGGTGACTGCCTGCCATGTACGGCTTGTATACATGTCTACAGTGTCCTAAAATCATTTCATAATGTCGCATGACATATTTAGAAACATGAAGCTTACCGCTTTACGTACAGTCCTCGGGTTGTGTAGTTGTCTGTCATAAAAAGAGCTATCATCTTACGACTGCGCAAGAGCCGAGGCCAGCTGGCTAAGCATATTGTTTATGGAACAGCCCTAATATTTTGAATTCTATCACTTAATCTTTTTCCCATTTGCGTTCATAGCCGTGTCAGGTACATATGTTCCAATACAAAGGTCTTCCCTAAAAGATTATGCTGTATTATACTGGAGAAGGCAATCTTTTTAAGATAACAGCACAACATTAAATTTCCTATTCGACCACCAGTATTTTATAACTTATGAATTCCAAATGGATATGATTTTAAATGGAAAAAAATGTACCGAGAGAAATCTGTCGATGAATATAATTTTATATTTTCATCAAATATATAGTATGTTCCAATCGTTTTCTTGCCAGTCAGATAATAAGAATAAGTAGACAACTATGCTAATCATAACGAGTCTGATGCGTCGTTGTACATATATATTTATATATATATATATATATATATATATATATATATATATATATATATATACACATTGTGGAAACTAGACTGACTTGAGGGTTCTACCTGGAACCTCAAAGGGTTCCCCACTGGCTCCACTCTAAAGAACCATTGAGGGTTCCACAGGTTACCCTTTTAAAATAGAATGTATTCACAATATATGTTTCTCATGGTCCCATGACAGACATAAATGTACATATGGCTGATTCTGTTAATGTCTGTTGTATCAATGTACGTATAATGTAGAAGTAAAACCAGAAATGTAGAAGTAAAACCCGAAATGTAGAAATAAAACCCGAAATGTAGAAGTAAAACCCGAAATTTAGCATTTATATTAAATGAAGAGGCTACTTTGAAATCCTGTTTAAATAAATATGTTTAAACCAACATTGGGACATGCATGCATGTACAGTTGCACACTTGAATCGCAATTATGAAGCAGAGAAAGATGCGCAAAGGTGCTGTTCGTATCTGGTAATATATTATACAGCAGTCAGATCGTATATCAAATAAATACACATATGTGACATATCTTTAAAGGTACAAACACATTTTAAATACAATGTGTATTATCTCACGCCATTTATCCATTCTGGTTAAATACACAAACCTTTCACAACATAACCACCCTGGCCCATAGACTAAATATCTTGAATTTAAGCCCCAAATATTTTTTTTTCAGAAATCAGTGCAGGCTGGCGATATTTTACTTTTTACCTTTTTCGTAAGTTTCAATAAAAATGTCAAATGATCAGGAAAAAGGATGACAATAACATACTTTTTTTGCTAAACAGGTTAAACTCTACATGACAAAGGAAAACATATCAAAATTGTATTATATTTGCTGCTTAAAAGATGAAAATGAAAATAATTTTTTTTATGCAGGGGGGTGGGGGGGGTGGGGGGGGGGGGTTAAAATTTACGCAGGCGGAGCCTGAGAGCCATACCCTTTATTTGCCTTACACATGGTTCTATATGGGAGTAAACTCAATCCATGTGTGTCGGTAAACCAGATATAACAAGGCTGTCGTAAGAGCTCTGATCTTGCACATACATGCATGTGCGGCAACTCCCCCCATAATTGAAATATGAAGGAAAGACCCGCCGCCTCACCTGTCTCCCCGATTCAACTATGTTCAATTCTGAACAATCAAAATGCAAATGCCATCTTGGCCCTCTGTAGAACCGTAGAGCAGCCGTACACGCCAACTGCCAGCTAGGTATAGACGCCACAGAGCAAGAAGAAACAAAACGGTTTTTAAGAAAGTTTTGTGTAAATCTAATTTGCTCCTCTATTAGTAGTCCTTTGCCAATTTTTTTTCCTAAAGACTCAAATTAAATTCATGTTGACCTTAGCTGTGAACATGTGTGAAATTTCCTAGTTTTTGTCCCTTTATATGCGGCACTGGAAACAACACACGATAAAACGAAATTTTTTATATTTTTCTACAGACATAATCACATTTATAATATGCTTTCTGAATTATTTTTAAACAGTGATATATTTATAGACTCATTCATGAGGTTAAACATTGACAGGCAATTATTATCTAGGTTGAATGAGACATTTTTTCCCTGTTTTCGAAAATAATAAGACAGTTTCAATGGAGTTCATTCAGTTGAGGCAAACATTTCATTTGTGAATTCTCAAATTGTATTATTTTTGAGTGAATTTATTCCCTTAAGAATGAATCCAATGACATGTGCTTTACTACAATGTAGATCATAAAATAATGCGATACTGCAGTGGTACCTCTTGTACTATATGCGTATGGGCTGCCACTCATCATATATACTGATTGTAATAAACATACATATACACATATCTATTAATAGAAAAAGAAATAACATGTATGTTTACATATGTTCTATAAATTTTCTTTGAGATAAATTCTGAGGTATATTTTATTGATATTGAAAGGTTGCTGTGAAGTGTATGTGTAAAATCCATTGGTCCAACTATTTGACTCTTATTTGTATTTGTGATAAATAGAGGCAGGTTAACTCCATCAATGGCACCGACAATGTACCCCTTAGCTTGATTATAGTGCATGAGATTTGAAGAATAAGAAATTCATATCTATATAGCATGCATAAAGTGTTAAGTCTTACAGGTAAACATTAAGCTGACTAATATACATAATTCTTTGAAATATTTTATGTATCTTTTTGTTAATTCTGTATAGAATAGCTTACATTGGTATTTTAAATAACCCCTTTCTACCATAGCCTATCACCATAGACCTAACTTATCTGAACCAGAATGCATATGATACAAGTGATCATAATGTAACAGTTATATGGGACATCAGTTCACAGATTTTCTTGTCTTTTCTTTTCTCTTAAGATCCTTGGTACAGATTTGCTCAGGATGACCCCTAAACTTTGATTCTAACTAGATTCTGACTTATAAATAATGTAAAAACTTTAGCATTTGGGATTTTTCATCACAACCATACATTAGGGCACAGAGCTTTTAAATAAGTGCCATATATTAATACAATTTTATATAGAAACAATATACAGTTCGAATATATGAATGTTATAAAGAAAGTTATTAAACAAGATGGTTGATATTTTATAGCACTTGCATGGATCTGACTTACTATTCTGTACCTAAGATGTGTAAAATACACATGACAATGAACGAAAAATATAATACAAGACTTAGACATTACACTTCATTGCTATTATAGTGTTGCTGGTGCGGTCTTACAGAAATGCATGCAGGTCTTTAATTCCCACACACTGTTTTACTCTCTACACTCTAAAGCCACTCCCTACGTACATAACTTATGTATCGCTACTTAACAAATGCAAGCAAACAGCCAAATGCTGACTGCGCATGCGCGGAAAGTGATAAATTATACGCACCGGCGTGACAGTCAAGGTCAAAGGGGTCACAATAAAAAGAAAATCATGCGTTCCTTGGGACATTCGAGTAATTGGCCGTACAACAGTGTCTAATTAATTAGACTGAACGAGTCTTTATCAAGTCAGATAATCAACTACAGCAATTTTATAGCTCTATGGTTGGCAGTGTGAGAAAGGAGGTCACGGAGGTCACGGGCGATGACATCAATTTGCTGTGTAAGGGAGACGAGGGGAATTGGAACTAAATGGTTATGATATATTAAATCAAGTAGTTTTTACGACGGCCTGTCAGATGACAGACTGCGTCCTTTATGATGCCGTACATGCGAGCACAATTAATCGTCCGCGTGGGAAAATCACTGACAGAAATTTGCAGCTTTTACAGGTTGTATTTATTTAACACTTTCACCGATTGTATCTATGCAAATTAGCACGTATTTATCACGATAATTATCTGAGCTGTCTAGCCCTGCCTACAGATGTCTTGAATATTAACACATTTGTCACAGACATTTCAGCTGCAATCAACATCAAAGACAAAAACATTCATAGTTGTTGCTTATTCCCATTCATATCCCACGTAAAGTAACCAGAGGAAACGTGTTTAAGGACTTATTGTAATGTGCGACTCTGTCCTGGAGCTTTTGCAAAAAATAATATTTATATAACGTGTGTACAGCTTGTCTGATGTGGTTTCTTCTCACAAATTATCCAAAAGATAATAATATAATTATTAATTAATGCATGCTCCAGAATGCTGTTTCAGATCCCACTCCAGCGAGATGTATGCAAGCGATCACAAGAAGCCAACCCCCCCCCCCCCCCGACGGCCGCAGCCGGGTGATAATGAACGAAAGCCTGTGGAGCATTCGACCTTGGGAATGATGTCAAGGTAAAAAATAAATATTAGGTGCAAATATGTGACACAGGACTAATATTGCGTCCAACTTTCAGCTTTTGAAAATCAACCATATTGGATATCCAGCGCGAAAAGGAAATAGCAGAAGAAAGATAAAAGTAAACAAAATTTAAATTGATGGATATACACAAGGGAAACTTTAGTAGGTCCACCCCCGAAAACTTGTTTACCGAAATATGAAATAAACTGATCAACCCGTATAGGCCTGCTTGTCTAAAGTGGGGAGAACAAAAGACGGAACTAAAAAGACCTCGCGAATGCATGAACTCCAGTTAGTCTTCGCCAGGAGGGTTTAAGCATGCGTTCATTCCCGTTTGTGTGTGTGTCTGTCTGTGTGTGTTTGTTCACAACAAAATACACGCAACCATGAACAGAATCTCATGATATTTTCAGATCATTTCGGGAAAGAGGGCAAAGGAAGAACCAATAAGAATTTGGTGTGGATCCGCCTGATGGTCCATGCACGAGCGTGTAAGACAGAATAATTAAAGCATAGTATCCGGGGACTAGCTAGTTTATTCTTTAAACTCATACACAAACATGCAAGAAATAGATTGTGCCCCTACAGTGATATTCGGATCACGTCATACATTTTTTCAAAACATTTTTAAAGTTCATTTACGCAGTCTACGCCCCATTTATTGAAATCCATGAAAAACTTCTTTACTCTTTATTTCCTCGCATAAAACCCATTAATAATTGTTTCTTACATCGGTAAGAATTAATGAATCTTTACCATATTTTACGGCAAAGATTCCTTTCACAACCAGCGATAATCATAAAGGTATTTCTTGAAATCCTGCAGGTTCTGTATTTGGATATCGTACAACAATACTGCGTCGAACCGTTATCTGTTGAAGCAAAGGATATAGCGAATACTGCAAAACCCTCGGAATAACATGCAAAATATTTGGTTTCAATATAGAGAAAGTAAATTCACAGATAAAATGTAGCTTCCAACATACAATGGTATTTTTTTGTTGTTGGAGGTAATAAATGGCATCCATTTTTTTTAATGCTAGCTTAACTGAGTATATGTACATCTGTAGAATTCCATTACGCTTTCGGACTTCGTGAAAGGGCAGTATCGCTCGGTTCCTCTCCCTTTGGTTTCCTGGTGTTAACCATGCCCGGTGACTACTGCAACTGCGGACTCTGGTATGTAATTTTTCCTATTACTTGGTCATACCGCCTAGGAACCCCCGAAAGGCGTTTGTGAATGAAGCACTGCCTTCATTTAAGCCTGTATAGAGCGCTTATGCACCCTGAGTGTGGGGCCGATCGTCATATAAATATATATATATATATATATATATATATATAATCATGGCGTAATGCTTTGTGCGAAGTGTTTTATACTCCACGAGGAACGCATTATATGCTGTGTTTAATATCTATAGGCAAATGTCATTGATACTTGAGATACATAACCGTTACGTTTATACACATGTATATATAAGTTCATCTCTAGTGGTAATATTAACAGAGTTATGAGTATTATATATTTAGCTTTCTTGCCAAATCTGCACGTACTAATATTTGTCTAACATGGGCAAAAATGTGGTACACTTTTTTAAATGTACAGACACAATCTTGGAACAACACAAATCTTGTTGAAAAGAAATGGTTGAATGATGTAATAAAAGAAAAATCTGACACAGCTGAAGTGTGCCTGGAACTGATCAGATGGCGGAATTCATACTCCAGGTCTGCAGCGCATGCTTACATATTAACAAACCCACAATAATTTGCGGGTTGGGCGTGGTTGAAGAAATGCGTTATCTCGCCCTTTACTTTGGTGATACACATCCCCTTAAATTGCCACCAAACTCTCTCCAGATTCTCGCCTGCATGTACGCTGTGTTCTGGGTATTATTTCGTGTCACTTCCTTGCGCCCTTATCGAACCCTGACAAGTTTCTTTCTCCAACTTTCTCGAAACCACTCTTACGGCTGCGAGTCGTCAAAATTGGTGAGGGTGAGGGTGGGGTTTTTTTTTTTGGGGGGGGGGGGGGGGTCCCCCACTTTTAGGCAAGGGGGGATGGTCAATGTAATCACCCCCACTATATGACCCACTATATATATAATTATAGACTTTGGTTCAATTTTTGAGTTTACTATGAAATATTATATGATTCAGTGATACATTTTAAATATGCTATACAGACGCTAACTATATATATATATATATATATATATATATATATATATATATATATATAGAAGGTAGAGTTACCCTCGTTGTATATATATATGTATAAATATATGTGTGTTTGTGTGTGTCTGTGCCCCCCCCCCCGGAAGATAAATTGACGCCCCTGTTCGGCTGCCACTTTGCATACACTAAAACCAGAATGTCACAAGCCGAGATCAAAATGAATGGTTCCTTCACCACTTGTTGCAAACATTGGCGCTCTGTTTAGAGGAACATTTTCCAACTGTATATGACTATGGTAACCTTATAGAACAAATGTTCTTTTCTTTGTGAACATATCTGAGTGTTCTTAATAATGTATATCATATGATATATATATATATATATATATGTTTCACAATACACTGACTGTTTCAAACCTCTATGTAATTTAAAACTCTCTTATTTATACGAGCAAACATAATAATGATTATTATGATTTAGGTTATGATGATGATGCATTTAAAAATAAGCAAATAGTATTTTTTATGAAAAACATGTGGAGGGAAATGATTATAATGAATACGAAATGAACACGTGATAGACATTAAATGTCGGTAACTGTCTTAGATGAATGGAAATTTCATCAACATAACATTTACAGACATCCCATATTTTTAAATATGATTTTAAAAAGCTTAAATTGTATTTTCCTTGCATTTTTTAAAACTTTGTCATTTTAAGTGTCAAGAGTGTAAGCACTAAATTTAGTGGGCAATGTTTCCCCTGCCAGTATTCATGACTTTGCATGCAGTGCACTTTGACAGCTGTAGACTTGATCACGTGACGGATTGACACTCACAGCTGTAAGTCACGTGATGTATTGAGAGAGCTCAGCAGAAACTGAGTGTGTAGGCCGTGTAAATAGGTTACTAGAGTGCTTACTTAATGAGGCAAATGAATACTTAAGCTTTTTTTCATATAGGTGTCAAGGTACAAGGCCACATTTCTGTAATGTCAGAATCCCGGGTGTAGCGACTTGACATTACCCCTGATTTAGATAACCCCCCTCTGAAAGTGACTTAAACCAGCATCAGATTAGTATAGATAAGTTAAAACCGATTTCATAATGATAATAACTCATGATGTTATTAGAAATCAGTTTCATCCATACCCCACTCAAATGTTTACTTCTGACTTTTCTGAAATTTACTCCGTGTGTCCGCACAAATAATTTGATAACAGAAATACCAAAAATACTACAACAACTTACCAGAATATTAATTTGAATTTTAAATAATAATATTAATGATGATGATAATAATAATAATAATAATAATAATAATAATAACAACAATAATAATGATAATAATAATAATAATAGTTAAACTAGATATTTCTTGGCACCGCAGGTGCATTAGTGTACCCAGACAATTAATACCCCCATTTAAGAATAGGCCCCCCATCTTCAGTAGCATATAATGACACTTGGCAAGTGACTTTGGTTTCTTCCATCTTACAACTTGAGAAACAATATATTTCACCAAAATGGGGGCCAATACGGTGAATCACTCTTGAGAAAAGAGTATGAATTTATTTTACGAAAACGGAAAGGTAGGTGGTGCCACCTGTCTGGTTAACGAGAAAACTTTCCAAGATGGATGGACATGCCGAATTTCAGACCAATGCCTTGATCCACTTGAGATGTAAGCAATATTCACCGAAAGCAAACTTACGGATGGACGCCACACAATTACGATTGCAGATAGCACCAGTCTAGAATACAAGATGGAGTTATCCAGGATCAACGGACTTACACAAATTTAGCCAAATCTGTTTATTAGTTTTAGATTAAAATGCTCACAGTACTGTCAAGTGGCAACGATGGGGTATTAAAGGGGCGAAAACAAGAAAAGAACAAAAGGTGGCGCCAGCTGTCTCCCACAGAAGACAAAACTATCAACGATCTTCGGTCAATTTGATTTTTGGACCATTCCATGCATCCCTTATTGAGATATTTATGCTTTCGCGTGATTTTCACCATATATGGCAATATTCATGGTCAAGGCCACGCTCATAGGAAAGATCATGACCCCAATTTATATATTCATCATCCCATAATCCATGTCTATGTGTATGCATAATATGAAAGAAATCTGTCGATTAGTTTTTGACTTAAAATGTTCACAGAACCGTCAAGTGGCAATGATGGGGGTATTTAACGGCACGAAAACAAGAAAAGGATAACAGGAGGCGTCACCAGTTTCCAGTACATGACAACACTATCCACATTTCTTCAGTTAAGTTGATTTTTTTATCAATCCATGCAAGATTTCTTGAGATATTGAAGAATTTGTATGATTTACCCCCAAATGGACTTATTCAAGGTCAAGGTCAGTCTACTAGTAAAGCTCATGACCCCATTTTAAAAATCTTTGTCCACTGACCCATATCTATACATATGTCAAGTTTGGTAATGAAACGTTAAATATTTTTTGAGTTATCGCGTCCAAAGGAAATATCTGCGGCGGCGGCGGCGCCAGAGGCGGCGCGACCGTACTTAATCTATAGTATCCCAATAACAATTAGTAATATTTGTGATTACTCCTGCTTAAGTCCAAACAAATGCACGAAGCAAGTATAACCCTGGGGCCACACGCTTAGTAGTGAAGCATGAGGTATGACAATTTATGAAATCAAATTTACAACATTAAGTCATATTTTAGAGACTGACAGCTTATACTATGCATGAATCATTCTAGCCCGAACATTCAGTCTCTATTCATAAGAATGAGGTCCGAAAGTCTGTTGGGAGGGTTACCCATTTTATTTGACATTACCCAAAACTGGAATCTTATGCAAATGAACAGGGGATCTATGCAAATTAAATAAAACATAGGCCAGGCAGTGGTTTCCTCATAGATCCCCATGACATCGCTGAAAAATAGACGCTCCTAAACATTCCGAGCTGCCATGCCAGGCTGTCAACATGAGCCGTAGGAGGTAAAAATCATCTGATTTTCTTAAGAGTAAGTGGCATTATTTCTAAACATACGGAACATTAAGATACAATTCATATCACAATTAAATGTGTCAACACATCTGTTTTATTCGTAATATGTTTGGTTTGTTCCATTTCCTCACGCTTAAGGCCGAATATCGTGATCTGAATCCCTTTAGTCAGATCTGACCATACATAACAGGGAAAACTCTCCACCTTAGGGGCTGTAACGCTAACAAGATAACCATTTTTAACAATGTTTGTTTGCGTTACAGTTCTGTAGCTAGACTCCTACCTGCTTATAGCTCAATTAAAAAAAGGTCAGACTTTACCGTAAATTCCTCCTCTATTCCTTAGTAAGTACACACACGAATATATATATATATATATATATATATATATATATATATATATATATATTATACGTTTTATTTCCAGAGAAAACAAGGCATATTATACATGTTCATCAGTGTAAACCAATGATTCTTTCCGTAAACTCCTGTATAAATTTACGGCCGGATGAAGCCAATTTGGCATCCTTTCAATAAATTACATGAGCCTCATGTTTACAAAAGCGATTTTGTTGTTGATTTGTTCAACAAAAACTGCTTCAGCAATTAACGCGCTACAACAAGTGCGCGTTTATCATATGAAGGTTGGGAAAATGATGTATATCAAGAGTTTATCGGGTCCACTTCCTTCTGTAAAAAATAAGTCTGTATTATAGCCAGCATAGACCAGACAGGGGCCATTGTGATACCACAACGTATCACTGTCATCTCTGTTATTGACTCATCATTGCTGCCACAAAGCATCGCGTCTTCATTACCTGGCTAATTAATATCTTACACTCCGCGCACCTGTTATGAGGCTGAAAATCATCGCGATCTCCAGGACCGTATCATGTATGCTTCGTTAAACGTTAATGCATCCAGGTTCGCTCAGTAAAGAAATAAAGAAAACATAAACTAAATAATGAATGTATTAAATACACAATTACATGCAAGTATATATATATATATATATATATATATATATATATATATATATATATATATATTCATGTATATATATATATATATATATATATATATATATATATATAGAGAGAGAGAGAGAGAGAGAAAGAGAGAGAGAGAGAGAAAAGACAGATAGATAGAACCAGGGAACCCCCAAAAGGCGCACTCGTTTGTGAATGAAACACGACTATTTGGCACTATCTCCCCACTAAGCCTGCAGAGCGCTCACCCTGGGTGGGGACCGACCGTGAAAAAAAAACTCACCTTTTATTCTGTTAATAAGTGAAACCTGAAATTGGCTGGTGCCATAAAGATCCGATAAAGACTCTTATGACAGTTATCCCTGCGAGAACCTAGGTGCTTTTAATTTACGAAACTATAGAAAAGTAGTCTGAATACGCACTTCTACCTTCGCCGGGATACAAATCAAACTTTCCGGTGTTCAACACGGAAAGTGTGTGTTATAGTTTACCAGCTGTACGGATTGATCACTGTTGGGTCGACTCCAGAACAAAGCGGCCCCTAATTAAGTTGACCTGGTTTACGAGGGAAATTTTTTTGAAATCATATATAATACATTTCGGCGACTTAGATAAGCGCACAAATGTTAATGCGTTTCTCGAAACCTGCAAGAAATTTACCAAAAACCTTTCACATTAAATCTCTGAGAAAACAGACAAACCAACCTTCCATAAAACATCCAAGAGGGAAAACATAATACCAATATAATAATCTTAATACCATGGCGGAGGCAGAATATTATTAAGAATGATCCGTATGGATTAACAATTGATGATTTATATGGTATTCAAGTCGACTCTTAAGTGAGATACTGATCAAGGAGTAATCTCACGTGTTATCGAGGGTCACAAAGTTCTCCAATATAATTTTTATAATGCTACAAAAATCCTTTATGATATCAAATTTATTAAGCGAAAAGAGAGTATGATTCGCACCTCGTGACCTCGGCTCACGAACCATTTAATGCTTGTACAGTAGTTGATGGCCCGTGGAATGTTATAGTACTTAAATCACTCCAAGGAATTCAGACACATACTCGCTAATGTCATAAAGGCGAAGAAAGGGCTCAGTCATACAAGATATAAATCAAGTCGAACTGTTGACTTTCTGTTTACGAGGCTCAAATTGGCGAAATTCGTGATTGGCAAGTTATCGCGAATATTAAACATCGTATATAGGAGCTAGGGGGGGGGGGGGATCTACGCATGCAGGTGTACTTGTACGACATAGAACGTAATGCATGCCAGTGGAGTCGAAAGTCAACCGGCAAAAGATTGATATACTATATCTATATATGTCTTGTTACACGTAAATCTGAGATTGATATTGTGAATAATATGAAAATGACATTTTATATTATCAACTAATAATAATCACAAAAATTTCTTCGAATTGTCAGTTTTCATATTGTGTTTGCAAATAAATAATTGGTCACTGTATGTATATAACGGAAAACGATGCTTTGTGGCCCTCGTGAAACACTTAAAAAGTGTACAATCGCGAATATTTAACATATAAAGCTATATATATATATATATATATATATATATATATATATATATATATATATATATATATGCTGCAAATTTCAGAAAGGACTATATGAAATAGTAAAGGCCTATTATAAGCGACAGTACCTCGCATGCAAGGACAGATTTAACAAACCATACAGCACTTTGGGCGATTTAACGTTGGTTTTTATTTATGACACTGATATATAGATTGAAGAAGAGAGAAAAATATATTAATACTGTGACCTCAACGGATAAGTATATAAACAAAGCCCATATACAAACAATAAAGCAATCGCACGTTGATTCTCGCAAATAACATCAATTTGGAGGATAAACGAATCAGATGCACAAACCCATGTAGACAATAAAGATAAAGCTGAATACGGACGACAACAAGCCGGCAAAACCTTATGGACACGCCGTGTTCATTCATCCTTTTAATCCTGTACAGAATGAAGGTTATTGTGTCTGTTTCAGTCGATTCTGGTTGTGTGTGTGTGCATGTGAGTATCTGATGATATCTGAAAAATGTTTTTTTTTGGAGGGGGGGATTTGATTGAAATTCTGTTACTGGTTCGGGAGAGATTAAATATCGGTGTAAATTACAACGCAAATAACCGGTGAGCGTTTTATGGAGTGAGGCAGCACTGTTCACCACAATATAAGACTTTGGACATGTGACCGAAAACGGCTACTTGTGGAGCGTGAATAGTCGGTCACAGGGCACACTGCGCAGACTCGGCCTCACAAAAGTACAACTCTGCTATTTAAAGGGACTGTTGGGGTCAAAATTTGATCCCCCACAATGCACCGCGGGGCTTCAAACTTCATCAGCGGCGTAAGTGTAACAGTTGTCAAGAGGTCAATGTAACCCATTCAAGTGTGTTGGATGAGAATTGTTTCAAGGCAAATTACAAAAACATAGGTGTTTTTATGGTAAAGACTTTACGGAAAGTGTAACATTTACGTTTAGGTAGAAGATGTTTCCTTAAAATGTAATAAATTTTTATTTTGAAGTATGACAATTGAGACAAGTATATTCCCGGCCGTCCAGCAGTGCCAAAACAGGATAGATTCGTTTCGAGAATAAACGACCTCGGTCGGAAGCGTTAAAACAGGGCATTCTCCTCACCCGAGATCTCGTCTATGAAGGGGATTTGTACAATAGACCTTCGACCCTGTATGGAGGTTGGTAACAGGGGTCATTGGCGCCTCGCCACGCAAAGTTTCCCAGAAAGATAACATTAACTGAAGGTTCTGCATGGTCATGACACTATTTCGAGATATTTTCATGCAGGGTTTGATTCCAATAATCGGACTTTTTTAAAATTTTCCATGAAACTATCAAGAAATAAAGTTATTTATTTATATTTAATTTTGCGACCTCACATAATCGTTTAAATGTCTCCTTAAATATCTCCTTGTATATAGTTTGATAAAAGTTTATCATGATTTAAAAGTCTATTCAAGATATGTTCAATATCAGTGCCTGCAAGTTTGTGTGTGTGTTTTTTTTAACATCTTTAAACTGAAGATGGTCAATAGACTCAAATTGTCTTTTCAAATGTAAAAAAAAAAAATAAATAAACTGAATATATATACTCCGGATACAAATTCTAAGAGTTGATCAGTTTTAAACCCTGAGTCATCTCTTTTTTTATGAACTTTTTTCACTTGTGAAAAAGAGAACGAGGATAGACAGGTCATTCAAGTGCATTCGAGTTATAATTAACGTTCAATTAACACGAGTATTTACGGTAACCGGTGGTGTGCTGGGCGGAGCACTGTCGTAAATTAGACGTTTACGACATTTGCACCACGCGTCAGAGAGACAGGTGTGATGGACGTATCGGCCTCCCGCCGGAAATAGATCATATAATTAACTTTCTTGATCTTGGTAATTTGACAACTTTTCCGGTTCGCTGGCTCTGCCCATAATTGTACTGACTGACTCTGACAGACCAAGTATAGTCGCAGGAATGCACAATTTGTTCAGATAAATAATATTGTTATCATCTACATACAGTGTTTGCACAAATGCATAAATGTATATATAAATGTGTGTATATATATATATATATATATATATATATATATATATATATATATATATATATATTGTTACTTCATTTAACCTGATTAAACACGCACATCATTTGAAAATGCTTGTTACAAAATAAACAAAAGCGGACGAGAGGACCGCCAGGCTACATAACACGCCCGTGACATCGTTAAATATGCGTGTCTGGTGTTGATAATTTCATTCCGGTGCATAATCTATTGGTAAATATTTTTTATGAGTTTCATGAAAAATCCGTCAGATTTGTAGCAAGTCTAGTGATTTCTGACCTCATTAGATATGCAGTGGTTTGTGCCTGGAATCGAACTTAAGTGAAATTATATTGGTTAATTTTTTGCTGAGTTTCATCAAAATACATTAAATTTTGGTAAGTAATCGCTGCAACACCACACAATAGCCTAGTGAATTTTTACCTAATTTAGTATGAATGGATAATTCATATATTCAGAAAGATAATTTATTGCCAAATAGTTATGGTTAGTTTCATGAGAATCTACAAAGCCTTGCATGGTAATTTATCATGGCGACACTAATAGTTAACATACAGCGACACCCAAAAGTAGCCTGGTGACCTCTGACCTCATTAAACAGGCGTGGATTTTGACGATAATTTAATTCAGGTGAGAAAGTATTGGTATATATTCATTACGTGTTTCATGAAGGTTCATTAGATTTTGTTAGTTTGGTGACATCTGATCTCATTATATGTATACATGGATTTTGCAATGAGTCGAATTTAGGCGAGATATATATCATTGATGGCCTCTAATATGTAGTCTCGTGTTACACATATAACATTTTGAGCGACTGGCGTATTAATATCTTGAACATTTTGCACGTTTACAGATTTATAATTTTAAAGGTAACTGAAGGTTAGCGTTTATCAATTTAATGTCAATTAGCTGTTTATAAATTTAATACCATCTATTACCGACTATTAAGGTATAAGAACCAGTTCAGGGGCGGATCCAGGATTTAGGAAAAAAAGGGGGTGGGTGGGTCCAACCAAGGAGGACTAATGAAAATCCTAAAAAAGGTCATTAGGTCTGGAAAAGGGGGGGGGGTGTCCAGGCCACAAATTACGTCTAAAACCCCTTAAAAAAGGTTGTTTGGGTGAAAAAGGGGGGTGGGGGTGGGGGGTCCGGACCCCCTGGACCCTTCCTGGATCCGCTTCTGCAGTTATATATTACTTTTTCTTAAATTGTTTGTTCAACTTGTGATTGTCTATATTAAAATTTAGCAATCATTCTCCAAATCTTAAATATTTTAACCAAGTCTTAACTCAATATTCTGAAAAAAATCACCAAATTTTTACTTTTAAATTTTGCATAAAGATATGTTGACATGAAATCTAAATTGAGTTTTTTTTCTTTTTTTTAACGATATCTGTTTTAGTTTAGCAGTTATACACTGTTTTAAAAAATATGCATTGTTTGTATCATATTTTTTTTCAAATTAAAAATTCAACAGGAAAAAAGACTGTAACACATAATAAAAAAAAGCCGGGAGATATTTGTATGATCTTCTCTGTGATACTATTTTTACATACATACACTTTGCCAAATGTGAGATATATCGCGTTTAAAAAATATAAAAGTTTAAAATCGTCAAAGCAAAATCTGAGACAATGTTCATATATATATATATCTCATTTCCCAGAAGATATTCTAAGAATTCCAAATATGTATATATGATTGTGGCTTAAATTAATTTAAATATGAATTTTAAAGCTAAAGTTTGTTTGGCGATCATTAGATCTTAAGTGAAGGTCTAACATACAGACAAGACAACAATATGACGAGCGCTTGTAGGAAGTTGAAATAAGACAGACAGACGGATAGGCAGAAAATACTGTCAGTTATCTATCAATTGTATGACTTTCAGAACGATTGCTGTTAAATTGTGGTCAGTAAAATGACAAATGTGAAACACATAAAAAAAGCAAAAAGGCAAAGCTGACAGCAGCAGACGAACAGACGGACATACTAACCTACTGAAAAACTGACAAAACCTAGATCACATTTATCTAGAGAAACTTATGGGAAATGCATAAAGGAACAAAATGAGCTATAGTTTGCGTAGAGAGGACCATGTTTGACATAGTTATGAGGAAATAAAATTTTGAGATTTTTCGATGACCTTTACCTTTGACATATATTGACCAAAACAGTAGGCTTATAGGATATATGTTTTTCTATCCTCTGTAAAACTTTGAGAGCGCTTGTGCAAGAAATGTGGCCTGTATAGGACGAGAATAGTAAAATCTCGGAAATCTCTCTTTGTAAGAGATAAGGTACGAGATTTTGCGAGACTTTGCATAAAGTCGTGTAAAACTGATCCGATGCCGCCTGACGCATAAACCTAGGACTCTCTAACTTTGAAAGTAACAACGTTAGATAATAAGAACCCATATTTTTTAATATAATGAATTTCCCCCAAAAATGCATATTCATGATAACAGCAGATTGAACCATCTTCATATCAGAAGAAAGGCCATTAAAGGCAAATAAAATGGGCTTCAGTTTATGTAGCTAGGAGTTATAGTTTTTGAGATATAGCAAAAATCTATGTTGTAGTATTTTTATAGTGCAGCGCCCTAAGCGGTCATATTCCAAAAATAAAAAATAAATTTCAGGATAGTAGTGTGGGACATAAGATATATTAGTTTCAAGACCATTCCTTCAATCTCGTGGTCTCTATGACATCCTTTAGTGGAATCTCGCAATATCTCGTTTAACTCGTACGAGATATTCCGAGACTTAAGAGAAAAAAATAATGTCAAACTAATCAAATGCTACCTAATGAAAAAAAGTGGCCTCTAGCTTCAAAACTGACAAAGTTAAAAATAATAAGAACGAACATTTTCGAAAATCATGAGCTTTAACCAATATTACGTAACCATAGTAACGGCAATGGAAGACCATTTTACAGTAAAGTAAAAGGCCATGGAATGGCGAATGAAATGCAAATTAAAGTAGCTACGGCCATTTGTGACAAAGAAATGAAGAAATAACGATTTATGAATTTTTGATGACCTTGACCCTGACTTTTGACCTTTATTGACCAAAATCAATTTGCGCCTAGGATTATTAATTGTCAATAAACTGTGTTAGTTTGAAAGCGATTACTGCATAATTGTGGCCTGTAGAGTGCAGAAAGTCAAACAGACAGACGGAACTGACCAATATGCTTGCCGAAATCGAAGATTTCCGGCAAGGAAGAAGATGAAAAAAAAACATAATTATCACAAACATTTTGTACAACCTTTCGGCTTTTCTGCGTTTTGTATAACATGGCGTCTGCTAACTTGATAATTAATATTAAGAATATTTAGGACAAAAACAATAATCAGCTTAAGATTTTTGTATATGTCATAATCGACCTTGACTTTCAAAAATGGAGCTGAGCTGTGAAAAAATATACATCTTTCTCAGATACACACAGAGCAGAACCGGATTGTCAAGATTATACGACTCTGCCGGTTAGGGTAGTGAGCTTCAGAATCTACCACCCACAATGCACCGGGGCTTCTTAATACACCAGCAGCATAGGTATAAATGCAGTGGATAGGGTACTGTAGTCTATTCAAATATGTTGGATTAGAATTACGTCAAAGCAATTTACATGAACATGGCTGGTTTTCCGGTAAGAACTCCATGGAAAAAGTAATATTTTGTAAGCATGATACGCATGTGAAATCTAAACAGAAGATGCTTCCTTGAAATGTAACACATTTTGATTTTACTGTTTGACAGTTGACACAAGTAGTCCCACATTGCCTATATCAGGAAGAGATTCGTTACAAGTAGAAACGACCTTTGGCAGAAGGATGGGGAATTCTAACCTGACCTCTCTATACGGACGACTCCTTCGATGCCGGGTTAGTTTGCTTACGGAAGCAGGAATGGTGATACCTTTTCTTGCATTTTTTTGTCACCAGGTCAAAATACCGAACAGCGAGGGTTAAACATGTTATAAAGAATTTAGTTAATAAATTGTGTTATAAAAATCTGTAATTTAGTCAAATATTTATACAGCCTCGTTACCTGAAAATCAATTAATAATGCTTCAGTGTGAATATTTGAATCTCAGAGATGAGTAAACTCGATTGCATCTGTCTTACACACTGAACTTATATTTAATACTGAGTGAAATCTCAACATATTTATTTGACATTCCGCAGGGTTTTAAATCTAATAATCTGAAACTGCGACCTTAACCGCAGAATAACTGAACTATCCAAAATATATCTGTCAATGGCGGTATAGTGTGATTAATGGTTGTACGAGGATGGATTTGTAAGGACTGTGTGAATTATCTGTCTGAGCACCCTGAGCAAATTAAGCTGACCAAAATAAATAAATGAAGTTGATTTTAATCCGAAATGATTAAAAGCAATAAAAATAATAATAATAATAATAACAAAAATAATATTAATTTTAATAATTATAATTATAATAATATATATAATAACAATAATGATAATATTATTAATAATAATAATAATAATAAAAATAACAAAAAAATAGTAATAATAACAATAATAACTATATTAATTATAAATATATCAATCACTGGCACTCGATGACCAAATGTCTTCATCGGGAGTTTTCCGATCTTATCAAGATTGATTAAATCTAAAAGGTTTTGGAGATAATCTCCCTTGTGCAGACAATGCTTTATTTACTGGTCAGCGCGGACAAATTTTACTCAGCCTAAGTTATTGGACTTCAATTACTATCTATTCTTCGTCGTTGTTGAACGAACCTGTGCTAAGGTCTATATAATCTTTGCACAGAACCGTTCAACGATGGACAGAATGTTTCAATTAGTGAATTTACCGATGCAATAAGGTTTATTAAACCGGCAGCTCATAATATTCTTTGAACACACTCCGCCCATAATGAACCTTAGTTTTACGGACATCTAGTGTAAAGGAGTTTTAGGGAATATATATATATATATATATATATATATATATATATATATATATATATATATATACAGTGAAACCTCTTTGTGTCGAAGTCGAAGGGACCTTCAGAAAACTTCGACACATCCGAGGTTCGACACAAGCGAGTTGTCCGAATATCGAGTCTGTAAATTCGACTTAAGCGGGGTATTCGACTTAAGCGATTTCGACACAACGAGGTTTCACTGTTTATACATATATATATATATATATATATATATATATATATATATATATATATAAAACTAAACGTTAAGCACGCTGGAGCATCGTGTTATTATTCCGAGTTTCACGCCGTTGCCGGTATCGGCACCCGGGCGATCATCAGATGACTTATATATATATATATATATATATATATATATATATATATATATATATATATATATATTTATATATATATATATATATATATATTGCTCTCCTACCTCTCCAGATCCGCGTGGATCCTTGTTTATCCAGGTAGGCGTTTGCTGGGCGTGTACAAATCTCCATCACACCAGCCAACAAAGCCAACATTAATCCTGTGCTGGAGTAGACTTGCTTCAGTCGCTTCATGGCTTGCCACCCGTCATTTAACAGTGCCTGTACAGATGGTATTTAACTCCAGCCGGGGTAATAAAGACAAGTGCTCGTTGTATCAAAGCCCCTACGACCGACATAACAGTTCTTAATGTCTTCTAATGCTTCTCCAAAGCAAATTTTCATGATTAACGCTCTCTTGGCCGCGCAGCTAAACTATTCACTTGAAGTGCGCTGCGGGCACAATTGCCCGACCAGTGTTGGTCGCTCAACGGCATTGCATCTTTTCTAACCCATGCAGTACTACCTTTCGCAACTTTCAGTCCGTGCAGCTCAGCTCCGGGATGCGTCCGACTTAATTTTACTAGCCATGTTCACTGCCAAGTTCTGTCCAAGCACCGTCCTTCACGAGGAAGTCTATTTACTGCTTCAGGAGGGTTACGACACTCCAAATGACGTAACTCGCTATGTCAATTGTTCCAAACAGAGATCAACCCACAGAACGGTACGACATTACGCATTATTGTCTTCTTTTATTGTTTTTACTAATCCCACTGTTTCGTGTTCCTTCAAGCAAAAAGTTCAATTCTTACCTCCGTCTTCAAAAGTTGGATCGAATAACGCGAAATATAAACGAAGCAGCACGCGACGCACGTTGCTCAACAGTGAACTAATTTTAACCACTGGACGTAGACTCAACCTATTCTTAAATATATATTCCTCTTGTTTGAGCGAGTATTCCTGAATTTACGTAGCTTGTTTAGAGGACGATACTGCTGGGCTGTAGCGTGTGAATTCTGACGTATATAGCCATTTCGCATCCAGTGACGACCCCTTCTTTTGTAGAGGGTATACCAGTCCAGTTGTTATATGTAAGTATTTAAATTGGCTTATGAAGCGGCTGGTGAGAAGGCAAGCCCAGTCACTGTGTTATTTTCAGTTGTGACTGCTCGCCAAGAGTTTACTGGAGTTGAAGGGCGCTCGGAACAGACTCCACATATCGGCTTACTTAAACTCATGTCTTATACGTATCCCCCCTCAGTATCCTGTGCTGAGCTGACGTTTGGTTCTTGTGGCTGTCTTTGATAGAGCAATCTCACAATTTGCTAGCCTGTGCCAGACACCAGTGTACAATAAGACTGCATAATAACGTTAAATCTAAAAAGGGACACCTGTTATTAAGTCATATACACAGCTGGCAGCGTTAGCCGTACCCTTATTTCAGGGTCAATGAGGTCAGAATCGATTGCATCCGCATCATTTACCTGTAACTCCGCTCTTCTAGCTGTCAGTATAAAATCTTATGTTTGAAGAAAACCCCACAAAGCCGTTTGTCTGTGGAGCGTAGTCAAGAGTGAAATCAAACCGACAGGGTGTATGGAAAAACGCCGAAACACGGTCTTACATGTGTACCGAAGTACCGCAGAGACGTTTATGGCCGTATGAAGTAGCCATACATTGCCACCGTGTAATGAACCAAATACCATTTTGCCAGCGTACGGGCCATCGTTAAGTGTACCGTGTTTGACATTACAGAATGCAAAGCAAGCGCGCAGGCTCGAAAAAAAGCTATGTCATCACTATAGCGGGCAGAATAATTTCTTTAGCACTCAATGCTACATTTGGCGTGTTTCATTTGCCCAACCATGCACAAAGCTATGTGGCAAAAAGAATGTTTCAAACACCAGCTAATGGCGAGCGCGCATACCCCAAACATATGGCTCTCCGAGCTACAGTAAGTCACATTCGGTGCTCTCGGAAAGCAATAACAAGTCGCATTTGTCGCTTTTTGATAGATACTTTACAATTACCGTAAAGATTCATTTATCTCTGGGAAGGAGGAAATCCCAAGATCACGTGGTATCACTTCTCGTAGCCTGGGGGTCTTCCATAAATTAATCATGGTTTCTCAATGCGACATACCAACGTTTTCTTTAGTATCTGGGATTTTTTACTCTCAGTTAGTATGACCCTATGCTCTATGGTAATAGAAGCAGTAACCTCAGTGCTCCAGCGACATCTGTTTCCACTGTTACCGTTCCTGATAAACGCTGCCTGTCAGATCTTGTTTCAAGAGGACAGCTGACAGCGGTTGACAGGCTGTACTATTAAATAGTTTGGGATGATACTCAACCCGACGGTGGTGCCCTCTGTGGGCTTAGTTCATAAATAAAGGCTCATAATTTCCAACCAAATATATATTGGGTAATGGCGCTTTTGAAACACTGATTGAAATTTGAACATCCTTATCACATATCATGGATCGCATCTCTAAATGGTTTAAATTAAGGTTTCCAAAAAGAACTCCTTGTTCTAAATTAGCATGTTATTTCAATAAAATAAAAAAAAAATTATTTTAATAACATAACTAAAATGAAAAACCTCAAGATATGGAAAAATCTGTGGAAATGCACCAGTTTTACAATCTTCCTGTTCCCCACCATGGGAAATGTAATAAAAAATTATAAATGTAATGATTTATACCATGTAAACTGTTAAAAGGTTAAAGTTAATATTATGATATCATCGACTCAACACTTTGCCGTCCAGGTCTTTCGGGCTTGCTCACTGCTGTTATTTTCTCAGCGCTCTGGGTAGCTTACAACCCAGGAATCCATAAACGGCATCAGAACGCTATTCTGGTGTTTTAAGGTACCACGACAAAACTAGCTTAACTGTGCGTATGTTTTGGTGGGGGGGGGGGGGTGTCAATAAAAAAGGTGCAAAACCATGTGCCAACACCTGAGCATATGTTTAAAGCAACATCAAAATGGATTTCATGATATCAAACAGATTAATCTTTTATAAAATTTGCAGGACATTGGCTATATAACTGTGGACCTCGGGTCCATTGGTAACGAGGTCTATTTCCGCTTCCGGTTCTTTTAGTGGCTTAGTCAGACGGGGTTCTGTTTTCATTTAGATATGATCCTGTGTTAATACAACCGCCCAAGGCTGAGTTACGACATCATGCTGGTACACTGATGGTGTTAATAAAATCACCACGATCTGTTTGAGTATTAAGTATGCATAAACAGGAAGAGCACTTTTTGCCCATGGTCCCTTGGTATTTTCTTCTCTTTCCTGTCAATAAAGACGATATGAGCTTTATTTACAATTAAACCCGAGCAAAGAAAGGCGGCTTCAGGTAATATTGGACGGAGAGGGGTTACTTACGACAACTGGTACAAGGTGAACTTCCTGACGAAAGGGGTTGATGCATTGAAGGAAGCGGTACTAACTATATGAATAGTATGAAAAGATGCAGCAATAATGAAACGCGGTGGGGGGGGGGGGGGGGCTGATATAATGCCTCCAACATTCTCTCCGCAGATAGATTTCCACTGTTAGAATGTCCTCATTTCTGTCGTATCCCCCATCCTTAATCAAACCATGACCTCGCAAAAATGTCGAAACCGCTAATTGGGGCTGCCATTTTGCGAAAAGACTAAAACCCGGATGTCACAAATCTCAAGTTGGAAATAAGGGTATACCGATAATTTATGTAATAACCCAAAACAGCAGGAATGGAATCTTATATGTAGGAGAGGGTATTTTGACTTAAGGATTAGGAAGGAAGAGAGAAGAAACAAGGAGGGAAAGAAGAATAGGGGGGGGGGGGGGGAGAAAAAGAAGGAAATGAAAGAGAAGAAAAGTAAAAATGAAAAGAGCGGATGGAGGACGGGAGAACAAAAGTAGGAATGAAGGGAGACGTAGGTAAACTAGGGACCCATGGGTTTCGACGCTCAGCTGAATTTGTCTATTTGGATGTGTTTATGAAGTTTTTCAAAATATGGGTCCTGTGACCAGTTTGAAGCCAACTTGTCTACCCAAACTTTAGTCATCCGTAAACTAATTTGCAAATTGATGGGCCCTGTGACCTTGACCTTTGACCTAGTGACCCTAAAATAAAAAGGAAACTTTCCCTACTTGCAGGTGCGCCACATGTAGAAGACGGAAGGTTTGAAATGAAAGTTTGACTTAAAACGCATCCACAATCATTCTAAAGAAGGGGATCATGTGACCTCGACCCTTGATCTCATGCCCCCGGAATCAACAGAGTTCTTACTTTAGTGATGGGCCATTTATAATTAAAGTTTGAAACCAATATTACAATCAAAAAACTGTTTTCAACTGGAAACTAATATGTTGATAGATTGTCTAGACCTTTGACCTTGTCACCCTAAAACCCATAAGTTTCTTCAACTATTGGAAGGTGAGCAATATCTGGAAGATGAAAGGCTGGGATGAAAAGTTTGGCTTAAAACCATCCACTATCTTTTTAGAGAAGTGGTCCCGTGACCTTGACCATAGATCTCATGATCCCAAAATCAAAAGGGTTCTTATATTATTTGTGGGTTAATTGGAAGTCAAGATTGAAACCAAAATGTCAACCCAAACTGGAGTTATCATCTGGAACAACTATGTTCACAGATGGACCCTGTGACCTTGACCTCTCACCTTGTGACCCCAAAGTCAATCAAGTTCTTCCCACATTGGAAGGTCAGCTATATGTGCAAGATGGAAGGTATGGGATGAAAAGTTTGCCTTTAAAGTATCCACAATCTTCCTAAATAAGTGGGGCCAGTGAATTTGACCTATGACCTCATGATCCCAAAATCAATATAGAATATATCAATTGCATTGGAAGTGAGCCATATACAAGTCAATTTTGAAATCAAATGCTAATCCAAACTGGAGTTATCATCAGGAAACAAATTTGAAGGACATACAGAAAGACGGAAATATGAACAGACAGACGGACAGGGTGATTAATATAAGGCTTCCGCTTATCCAAGGCGGGGAACTAATAAATACACAAGGATTAAGGACACAGATGAAACCTCAGTTGCGAATCAGATAGTATAACTATAATATTGCAGTCTCACATCAAAGAAAAAATGCATAAAATATAGAAAAAAATACAACTGGCGCCACAAGTCTTCAGAAACTGAAGAAATCGATCATATTTAATAAACACACTGGGTTTCAGGACACTTGATAAAACCATAGCTGAGAACCTGACATAATGGCTGTCATTTGCATCCTCAGAAACAGGGGGAAAAAATCGTAAAAAATAGATAAGATAAAGGTGGTGCCACTAGGTTTGGGGAACGGACGAACTAGTCCTGGTCAATATTCAAGGCAAGAATCATGGCAATCCATGCATTATTTATCAAGATTCTGGAGGTTTTGTATCATTGTTTTATTATTCTCGGCGGTACTCATCAGTCATGTGCCCCATAGCTGGGAGGATATCTCGCAGTGACCTCATTTCAGGTTTTCAAAGAGATTTTTTATTAATCTACCTGGATATTCAGTCACACTTTTCTAGGATTAGCGGTTACGATTTGTGCCCTGCTAACGGACGGCAGGATGGCCAGACAAACGGACGAACGACGGACAAATCGACAATTCTATACCTTAGCTGACTTTCAGTCAGCTGAGCTAAAAACAGAATTGGGAAAAGTTTACGACATAGGATGGATTTAGACATAGAATATAGTAATAAGAAAAAAAAATTACATCAATACAATAGAAGAAAAATAAAAAATCAGAAGATGTAGAAAAGAAAAAATAGAAGAGAGAAGAAACAGAAGACGAGACGATGAAACGGGATAAGACCGTACAACTACAAGGGGGCACTGAAAGCGAAATCAGAAAAGGAAAATAATAATAAGAAGATGGTGAAGGGAGGGGAAAAGCAGTTAAGAATAAGAATAATAAGGCCAAGAAAAAAGAAGGAAACCTTTTATGGTCTGTGTAGAATAAAATATTACAATAACTTTTCTTGTTCATAAGGTTGACGTATTTTTGGTTTCCACTGTATTCATGAATGTTAAATCGTCCGCAGAGGTAACGTTTCCATTGCCTTCGCCATGAGAGTATCTACGGTCATTCCGGTTCGTGTGACTGTAATTGTGTGTGCGTTTGTGTGCAGCCATGAACGAAATAACATGATATGTTCAGGGCATTTCGGGAATAACCAAAGGAAGAATCGATTTGATGTTGGTGTGCATCTAGCATCTTCTCCGGATTCTGGAGCGTCATCAAAGATTATTCACAAATGTACGCGGTCACTTAAGCATGAATGAACCTGGGAAAATGGGCAAAAAAATAAGTGCAGACAAGGTCCCGCCTTATGCGCCGCTGGACACTTGTTCAGGTCACGGTCGAGCGTCGAGCACTTCTGAGCGGCAGTTTCCAGTGTGTTTTTGTCACTGGTATAAATAAAAGATAATTTAACTATCAATCTTTTCTGGGTATGCCTATTGAAGCTTTCATGCGGCTATATGACATGCAGGCAATGGCATTTTAAAGACGTGAAGGTATAAATTAATTTGACAAGAAAAAAAAATTATTTATTGTGAGCCGCGAGGGTTGGCTTTGTATAGATAACCCTCTTAACCAATTACCCGCCCTCTATCAACATAATATACCCCTCAGTGTTTACAGGAATAGCTTACATTACTTATTCTTTTTACAACATTTCCTCGAGTGGAAGTCTAAAATTGTAGACAATTACCCCATTAACCGCGAATGTTTTATTTCTGCTTGTATTTTGACATATAATTTACTGTGTTTTAACCGTTGCTTTGTATACGTGACCTTTGTATGATAACCGCCTTCTATGACTTAATGCAAAACTACTGTTTAACGGGGCAATCAAGGGGGTTAATGTTGGGGTGCCTGTCTTGGGGGTAACTGACAGGGGGTAGTCATCTGTGCAGGGGGTTATTGTATTGACCTGATCGGCGCAGCCCCCGACTGCGTTTCATGTCGCATGTTCCTATTTAATCACATGAACCGGGGTCACAAAGCCATTAGTTGTGAATGGTTTGGCCTGCTCTGGTTGGCTCTAGCTGTTATGCCATGCTTAAAAACATTGTTTAATTTCTATATATGTTGAGTATAATAACAAAGAACATTGACAGTATAAGTCATATATTTTTAAATATGTGGCCAATCAAAGACATATTATCCAATGCTTGTCTGGAATTGCGGGGAGGGGTAATTTTGGCTCCACTTCATTCGGACGAAGATTGTGAAAAATATGTTACTACAGGCCTTATTTTCTTCACCTTGTTTGAATGCAGAAACAACAAATAATCAGGTGAATTAAAAGTTTAACATAAGAATTTATTTAACTAGGGACCCATGGGTCTCGACGCTCAGCTGTATTTGTCTATCAGGATATTTTTAAAGAATTGTTTTGCTAAATGTGTAAGATGGAAAGTTTAGGATGAAAAGCTTGGCTTAAAATGCAGCCATTATCTTTTTAAATAAGTGAGTCTTGTGACCTTGACCTGTGACATCATGATCCTAAAATCATACAGGGGTCTCTCTTTAGAGGTGGGCCATGTGTAAGTCATGTTTGAAATCCAAAATTCATTCCAACCTGGAGCTATCATCTAGAAACAAATTTGTGTGGATGGACGCATGGACAGACAGACAGACAGATGAACAGGCAGACAGACAGGGTGATTACTATGGGACATCCACTTGTGATCAATAAACACACCAGGTTTTGAGACACTGGATGGAATCTTAGCTGAGAAACTGACATGATTGTTGTCATTTTATAGTTTAAAAATATAAAAATATTCGTAAAAATAAGAAAAAATACCACTTTTCAGGAACTGACAAAACTAGTCATGGTCAGTATTAAAGGCAAGATTCGTGACAATCCATGCATTAATTATCAAGAAATTGGAGGTTTTGTAGCAAATTTTTTATTATTCGGGGGGGGGGGGGGGGGGGGTTACTCACAAGCCCCGTAGCTCGGAAGATATAATTCGCAGTGACCTATTTTCAGGTTTCCAAGAAGATTTCTTATGAACCTCCCTAGATATTTAGTTATAGGCTTCTAGGGTCAGGGGTTACGACTTGTGCCCTGCTAACGGACGACCGGACGGCCAGACGGCCGGACGGACGAGGGACAAAGCGCCATACCAATACCTCAGTTGACTTATAGTCAGCTGAGCTAAAAACTTCAGAAATCCAGACTTCAGGAATGTTGATGATGTTACATAGGAAAAATACGGCTTGTATCCTTGTAACCCACAGTTTATTTGAAACAAAATCGATGTTTATAAACCTATTTTAAGAAAAAAGATCACGGACTCTCAAAATATTAATTAAAAACAAAATCTGAATTTATTTAATGAACTCAATATTTCAGGAATCTTTCATGGGGATTATTATGTCTAGAAAGTTACGATCGGCGGCCTTTTTGTCAGGACCCCCACATGTTATAAACACATTGATATAAACAACACGGACGGCCTGTGCGACGTGCATGGGATCGGTGAACGTTTTTTTTTTTTATTAATTATCTTTAATTAATTGTCAGACATCGGAACAGGCTCCTTTGAATATTACTATCTGGTTTGTTATAAGTATATATCTGTTTCATGGAATATCGCTAATCACATTCGATTTTGCAAGGATACGAAAGGATAATTCAGCGTCTCTCTTACAAAGATATTGCGTTCTCCTAGATCAACACAAGATGGCGCTGGGATCCGGGGCGGTATTACTGTAATAAATACCGATATTTAATACCGAATGTAGTTTTCGAGGCAAATGAGAGTGCCTGTCGTGGTGGTGTATAGACAGTCAGTTACCATTCATTTACTGACTCCCGAAACAGGGGGCGGACCCGGTTTGTGTGCCCGGGGGTTGGTGGGGTTAGGGTGGGGGAGTAATGCAACCGCCAAATTACTTGGAAATTTGCCATATTCGTAGTGTTTCTCCTGATGTTCAAAGCCTAGCCCAATCAAGGAATTGCGTTTTTTTAGGATTTTTAATTCGGTGTAAGTGAAGCACTTCTCAACTCCCCCCCCCCCCCCCCCCAACCCCAAAGCAAAAACTCATGGATCCGCTCCTGCTTGCTGAGTTTGGGTCTAGGTTAACCCGTCTTTACAAATTTGTTTTCAATGCCAGTGTATACGTTAATGTCAGTGAGAGGCGTCACGTGGTGTCAGTAAACATTATAACGCTAACACCGCAGGTACAGCAGACATTATAATACTGAAAAGTAAATAGAATCAACACTAGACTGAGCAGTTTGAACTCGAGTGCAAAGTTAAAGAACCACGTATTTTTCGAAGCTGCGATTATAGTAATAACAAGTGACTAATGGGTCATGACGCTCAGCTTGCTGGGAGGACATTCACAAAAGGAATTTTATCATCTGACAAATTGTGTAGGTGGTATCCCTTTTCAACTGTAGCAATTAGATTCTTAAAGATAGAAAGTTCTTAAAAGAAGAAAAAGTTTCATGATAATATGTCCAGACATTTCTATTCAGCTTATATAATAAATATATCCACGCACAATTTTAAGGACATCCCTGGATATTAAGACAGTATATTTAAGGTCCAACCGCTATATTTTGTACCCTTTCTGACTGTCTTGGTGAGTAAAATGGTTATGGTCAGTAATATAGGTCACCATGACATAATTTTGGGTTTCCATGGATATTGTCCAAGATGTTTTGGCAGTAGCACGCATAAATAGGTAACCATGACCTAATTTCAGGTTTCGATGTTGATTGCTCCAAGACTTCTTTTTATTACATTTAACATTCTAGGACTAGCAGGTACAGTTTGTGCCCGTTTGATTTTGAGGTTACTAAAAACATCATTTTGGTCCATAATTCTCAGAATATAGGTCTTTTTATGGACCTCCATGGGTGCCAGGTAAGAAGATTCTAGGCGTAGCGGATACAATATGTGCCCCGCCTGACTGAATGGGTGCTAAAAATCATGTTTTCAGCCTGTAGTTCGCAATATAAAGGTCACCATGACCTCATTTTAGATTTGCAAGAAAATTAGCCTTGGACCTGGATGTATAGTAAGAAGTTTCTTGGTCTGACGTTAACGATTTGTGCCCTGTTAACGGACGAAATGCTTCATCTGACGGTCTTAAAAGAAGAGAGAGAGGAAAAAAAAATGCGTAAAAATGAGAAAAATATAAGGTGGCGCCACCAGTATTCAGCTTTGATGAAACACTCCATGATCAATGTTCATTGAAAGAATAATGGCAATCAATGCATTAGTTATTCAGATATTGGAGCTCCTGTATCAATTTCAGGCTTCCAGGTAGATTTTTATGGACCTCCATTGGTTTTCAGTCAGAAAAGAGTGATCGCTATAGCTCAGATGACTTTCAGTCAGCTGAGCTAAAAAGACAGTGAAGGCGTGTTGGTCTTTAACGTAATAAATGTCTAAATATAATAACTGTCTATTTAGACAATGTAAATTTTACACGCTACATGTCATATATATATATATGAAGGGTAGTTCGCACAAAAGTACTGTAGTACAAACCGGATGAATAATTGAACATTAATTAGTTAAAAACGCTCATATTTGGTAGCATTGGATGTATATTGAATTCATGATTTAACAACAGTACACAGTTTATATGTATTTATTATGATATTCACCATTTTAATATAATTCAGAATTTCTAATGAATAAATAAATAAATAAACAAACCTACAGACAAGTATTCTGAAGCATACAGGGAAATCTAATGAATAAACAGTATTCACCAAAACAAAATTTATGTGTATAAGCCGCAGCTGTGGGAGTACGTGATTTATTGGTCTGTAAAGATTTCGTGTCTTATCGTGTGTCCTGATTATTGAAGTACCGGTATCAGCAGGAATAACTGCACAGATACACCAGATATGGATGGCCTGTGAATTTGTCTGGGATCGTCTGGTGCGTGCAAGGCTGTCGATTCGCAGATCTCTACGGACGGAGAGTACTTACACGAGATACTAGCATTGGATTTCGGCTTCGTGTAAGCTTCTGCTTAGAAAATGGAAAATGGATAGAATCCTACTATAACACGCCGACGTGAGCGTGGTCAGCCAAAAGCGTATTCCCGGCTTCTTCTCGGCCGATACGGGTCCAATCGCCACCAAAAACTCTCCGCAGATTGAATGTGATAGATGAAATCATATATCCAGATGGTTTCGATAAAATAATTTATCCAGATTTATTAACGTATATATTAAAGATCATATATTTCATCCATCCTCATCAAATTTACATTCTCAATTAGCTGTGATATATTCTTTGAGTGAAGCCCCATACTAGAATGAAAACATCCAATGGAAAAAGCGAAATGTCTTAAAAACATGAGGCCGCCTACGCTTATTACCACTGTTCGCGTCCTCCGATATTACATGGCCACTGATTTTTTTAGAGATCTTAGGAGTCATATCGATTATCGTTAACTGCCTTTCGATTAAATTCTCGAAATAAAAATGGTGTAATAATACCTATAAATGTAATGACTGAAATTAATCACTATTTGCTTGCCAGATCTAATTAATGAATGTGCATCTATTATATATACATAACCACATTTTTCATATCCGATAAAAGTTCTTGTCAGTTAAAGGAAAAGTGCTACGAAAAGCAATCGGTAGCACTCAGGGATTTAATTTTTTTATATAAACATGCGTTTACCTGTACTCTACATAACATGTAAACCTTTCAATTAATCATGATGTTTTATGACTCTTACAGATAGCAATTTAATAAATGTTATTTTTATGTTTGGATGCATTCATTTATATTGTATCTATCTGTGTAAACAACTTAATTATTAATTAGTACATAAACCAAATATATAAATTAAGGTATTTTTGAATACATTCATCACTATTTTATAATACGTTCATGAAATGTTGCAACAACCTATTGCTTTATCAAATAGCCCTGCAATGCTGCCGAGGCTGTTTGGATCAGTGAGTGGGCTGGTCGTTGCACTCACAGCCCCGGAAGCCTTGCTGGACTGGCGGGTGTAACGATGCACAGACAGGCCGCAGCCACGGCAACGAACCACCGATAGGTCAGCCAGCTATTTGTGTACATCATTCTGGAAGCCGCTTCAAAGGCAACAAAAACAAACCGAGGGGGCCGTGAGACAGCAACTGATCAGGTTGATGGTCATTAAACACGGCACCGCCACTCGGACTTGTCAAGACGCGCAGGCCGATGTCAGCGCCTCGCAGCCACAACGGCAAATAGACGGCAACACTTGACTTAACGGCCAGCCGTGGTACCACCTGAATACGGTGTAGGATGGACTCTGGTTACTTTAAAGTTTAGTGCAAACCCTGGTATTCATGCTGGTTTTTGTCAACAGGCTGTTTACAGGATATCGCGGTGATGACCCGACCCCGGATTCTCCGCCAAAGGTTACCAATACTTCACTTGACACTCATGAGTAATACCTCAACTATGTTAAACATTGCAAAAACGCATACACGCAGATCAGAGATTTACAAATAGTTTTTTTTATTTTCAGCAAAAAATGTTATAATTTGTTGAGAAAATATAAGATATTCTTTCTGAAATTAAGCTCTGCATGGGGTATCTATCTTCGGATGTTTATCTGAGATTCTGAGTGATAAATGGGAGCTTCACCACACGCCGTAACCGCAGGTTTTCTGTATCCTGTTTGGTGTCTTTCGGAAATCCAGTAAATTAATAGAGATGCATGAGCAACATTTGTCATCAGGCAATGCCCGAGCCGATCACAATTTATACATATAATACATGTTTCCATTTTAAAAACTGTAATTCTCAGCTACAAGGTTATATTTATATATCATATTAAGGAAATTAAAAGAAAGCTTTATGCAGTAGGTAACCTCTAAACTATACTATAACACATACGCAACAACCAGTTTTACTCAGAGGAAAGTTAAAGTCATGTTTTTATAATGCTAGTCCAGAAGAGAGAGAGAGAGAGAGAGAGAGAGAGAGAGAGAAAGAGAGAGAGAGAGAGAGAGAGAGAGAGAGAGACCGTAACATGTCACTAAACCTAAAAACACAGACACAGCACATATCTTCATCACCAGGTGAAATACATAAAACTTCATCCTTAGAGTAACTTTGTCATCAATTCAGACATTTTTTTTCTATCAAGCGCCTGTATTATTGAACCAAAATAACAACTTCCCGATCAACATTTCCTAAGAATTCGGATGCAGGGATGTTAATGGTTTCAAATAAGAACAGAATTGAATGTCACATATTGACTGCTAATTGAACCCGTGATATTAAAAGGATATTAAAATTGTGTCAAATGGAATTGAATCGTAAATCAATTAAGAATGTCCTATAGCTTTCAATGCTCTGAATGATCTGTTATTAATTATTTTGTAATTATTGATTATAAAAAGTTATATCAGAAATGGTCAGAAAAGCAAGGCTCATCAGTGTAAATACTTTTTAAAAACGCAATATTTTTTATGAACGACCCAGTGAACATATCACTGTTTGCATGTATGTCTATAGCCGGGATTTTACGTTTTATCTTCTATATAAATCAGAACTTCCCCTATGAGCAACAACGTGTGGTTTTAAGCTGACTTATTGAAAACCAATGCAGTAATTTTCCTATCTCATTCATAACCCTGAACCTCAATTTAATAGCTTATTGCATATTAACTGATGAATAGTATTAATTGGGGGAATCAAGAATCCAAATCCGTTACAATATCTGGATCCATTTATTCATGAGCCGCCATCTTTGGTTCGGGTAGATGGCGACAGGTGGCGCTGTCAATATATCACTAAATGTTAGCACCCTGGCTTGTTCAAAGTTCAGTTATTTTGCAAAGTTTATTCAAGTGCAGTACATTGTGAATTATGATTTTACAGAATGACATGCTAATGAATCACATATGAAGAGACACATAAGCCTTTTGAGTTAACTTCGAGTGCCATGGCAAAGAAACACGTAACGCCACGAATAATAAGCCTTTTAAGTTAAATTCGAGTGACATGGCATTTTTACGATTTTGGTATACATTTAAACGTATGTTCTAAAAGAAAAAAAATGAAATGCCACATATACATAAAACTAGCATTCAGAAGAAAAGAACAGACCGGGTAAAAACTGAAAGGCAGTCTGAGATGGGATTCTCACGAGGATTGCTGTATTAGCAGACCGCAAAGGTTGCCACTTTACCAACCATATAACTAGTTGGAGTAGGTCAGAGCAGACTTTTCCCAGTAGCACCACCTGTCGGTGATGATAAACACTGAGTATTCGGGCGCGGTATATATACAAAACAGATTATATTTTGTTATAATTCAAATGATGAATGTAACATTCATTGACGGCTAGAATGCTTAGCAATGAGAGCGTGGTGTCGCTTTGTGCATCCAGCTCCTAAATATAAACATGTGACACCCTCTCTAGCTCTAGCTTAGTCAGACAAAGGAGAGCGGGTGTCACATGTTTACAATTTGGAGCTAGATGCACAATGCGATAAAACGCTGGTTTGGTTTAAATTCTTTGCTCTGTACAGCCCTTGTCGTGAGACTCAGAGATTCTTGTTACACATAGAAAGCAGCGGTTACAACGAGGGCGATCTGGAACGGCTGTAGTGTATATCCTCTGGGTGAGGAGCGTATGATTCATGGGACCCGAACGCAGAATTGTTGACGACCGTTTCGCGCATTGCGCACGCTCGTTGAAAAAAAAGTTTATTTGTCGGATATTGATGGATGGTTTACAATAAATAAACAGAGTAGACATCGATCAGACTGTTAAAATTATGTGCACTTTTATAAAAAATACCACGGAGGCCGCACACTACGTGCGGGTACAAGCCTAAATACGGTTATTACGGTTATACCATTCCATACAAATTCTTTATTAAGCTAGATATAAGACTGGTTAGTTTCCTGAATAATTTTAATATATAAAAGGTACAGATGGCTTATAAATGCTTAACAAAATAAGTTTGTCAAAACAGTGTCGTTATGTCAACTAAAGTGCACTCATCAGAGCGCAAATGCCCCCGCCAAGGCCACACACCAATAAGAAGTAAAGAAGTAATGAACCTACCAGTATCGTCCGCTGTTTCCCCTGAGAGAACAATCTGAACTTTGCATAATCCAGAACCAGACCGGAAATTACTGGAAACAACTCTGTTGAAACCCGCATACAGGAAGTAATCCACCGTACCATAGGTGGTATTTTGTCCGGAAAGCGTGAACAGATATTTGGATTGGAAAGACGACGATTTTCCCTGGATCGTCCAACCGACTCTTTCATCGCTCACTTCAAGCGACAGTTTACCGTCTTTGTTAATGACGTCATCAACCACGTGAATCAGATGCGTGCCGTCAATGCTCTCGTCTTGGTATCCCGGAAGTGCATTCCCGTACATGCGCAGTTGCTGGTTGTGTATTTGCATTTCCGCCATGTTGCTAGTGGTCCCGTTGTCACCACCATAGCCATCAGAGGTCTTTGAATCGGCGATGTTGACGGTCCACAAGCGCGGTTTGGTTGAATATTGAAGATTAAATCGTACCATTGTATACGCTCCCGTAAAATCTATCCTCACCACCGCTTGGGCGTCACATTTTGTTGTAAAAGATTGTTGTGGAGTAACAATAAATTTAATTAGGCTGCTGTATCCTTGAACTATGCCCTTTTGAAGGTCAATGTCCACTGTCTGTTGAGACGGTTGTCCATTGGATGTCCCTATAAGGAAAGCTGTAAAAATCAAAGAATGAAATTTTGTAATTCGGACTGTATAGAAATCCATTGTTGCAAGATCAACCGTGACAACTAACAACTACATATCAACAAGCTTTGTAACAGCAGGATCTCTTTAAGTCATCGGGGGCCCCCGCCAGATCGTGTTTATACCCTGACCCCTGACTCCCCCCTGCTATCATAATGGGCATGACTCTTCATTGCTCTTTGAACCAGTCCACCACGCCAACAGGGGTGGCAGATAAATAAATACCGCATGGTTTATTCACATGTGGGCCCTGCGAGTACTGTCACTGATTTGTAATGATTTGAAGTGGAAACATGTTTCTTGTGGTTAGCTGATTTTTTATACTCTGTGATAAAGTATAGGTTTTACCATCTGGGGGTATGGAGACGTGTATGGTACATTCCGTGCGTGGTACAACATAGGTTTCCTTCTGACAGCACAAGTAGGGGTTCTGTGGCAATCATGTGCACGCACTCAACGTATTATGTCAGACAAACCAATTAATCGCAAGGCTGACTGCGCTAACCAGATTGGACTTTAAGAAGTAAAAAGGGAATTGCATAAGACACAAAAACATGCCTCAGTCATGTTCTGTAACTGTAAAGCTTGCGTGTATATATCAAATTGTAAATATAATTTGTCATCAAGGAACGAGTACTTTTTGTCACTCTCGCGGACGACGGATCAGCGCTTTAAAAAAGGGGCAGTCAAACACATGTACCGCGGTTGGCGTATCCCGAAATTAGTCACAGTCCAAAATAATATACGTTCATGTTATGTTTTAGATTTGCAAAAGGTGAGCTACTGGAAACGATTTATTTCTCAAATTTTAGAAAAGACCAGCAGGTGGCGCTCACTGTCATCCTTGAATCTATTTTACCAGATCTTACAAGTGCTGAAAGCATTACTTGGAGAACTCAAGTCCGATTTATTCTAACCGAGTAGTCGAGTCTGAAATTTCGATTCGAGCACTCGTGCAAGCAAGTCAACATTTTAGGATATTTAGCAGTTAATCGTGTTATTTTCAATTGTGCTTATAAATATGTTTTTCTGTACATTAAAGTGTCGTAGCTTCCCCTCACATATAAACCATCTTAAATTCTTTAATTTGTGTATGCAAATGATATTAGGGTGAGTGGACTCTTTTACTGATCTTTTTCTTCTTTATATATCTCTTGCAGATTGTATTCAAAGGTGAACACGAATCTGAGTATGACAATAACAACCGACAGCTAGGATTTCAAGAAGGGGGGGGGGGGGGGGTGCAGGGGGGAGCGCCACCTCTTTTCTAACTAAACTAGAAAATGGAATAATAAACGCTTACTACAGAAAACACGGCCAGATTTAGTGCCTCGAATAGTTTTATGCTTAACCCCGTGTAGGACATGGAGGCTTTTTCATATATCACTAATCAGGTACAATATTTTGTGAGTGGACTAACGTTGGACCCCCCCCCCCCCCCGAGTGAAACTAGGGACCCATGGGTCTCGACGCTCAGCTGCATTTGTCTATAAGGATATATGTTTATGAGGTTTTCTAAAATATTGGTCTTGTGATCAGTTTAAGGCCAACCTGTCTACCCAAACTGGAGTTATCATCCATAAACTAATTTGTGAATGGATGGGCCCTGTGACCTTAACCTTTAACTTTATGACCCAAAAATCAAAAGGAAACTTCCCCTATTGGCAGGTGCACCACATGTTGATAATGGAAGGATTGAGATGAAAAGTTTGGCTTAAAATACGTCAACAATCTTTCTAAAGTAGTTGGTCCTGTGACCTTGACCTTTGATCTCATGACCCAAAGATCAACAGTTCTTACTTTAGTGGTGGGCCATATATAAGTCAAGTTTGAAACCAATATTTCATGATGGCCCCATGACCTTGTGACCCCAAAATCCATCAGTTACTTCCACTATTGGCAGGTGAGCAACATCTGGAAAATAGAATGTTTGGGACAGAAAGTTTGGCTAAAAAATATCTTTTTAAAGAAGTGGGTCATGGACCTTGTCCTTTGGCCTTATGACCCAAAATCAAAAGGCTTCTTACATTGTTGTTGGGTCATATATAAGTCAAAATTGAAACTAATATGTCAATCCAAACTGGAGGTATCAATCAGAAATAAATATGTGGACAGATGGGCCCCTGTGACGATGACCTTTGACCTTGTGACCCCCAAATCAATCAGTTTCTACCCCTATTGGCAGTTCAGCTATATGTGCAAGATGGAAGGTTTTTGATGAAAAGTTTGGCTTAAAATGCATCCACAATCTTTCTGAACAGAATCTTTCCCTATTGACAGGTTAGCAATATCTCGAAGATGGGAGGTTTGGGATGAAAAGTTTGTCTTTAAATGCATATGCATTCTTTTTTTAAAGAATTGAGTCCTGTGACCATGACCTTTGACCGTTGGACCCCAAAATCCACACGGTTCTTACTTTAGTGGTGAGTCATATATAAGTTAAGTTTGAAACTAAAATGTCAAACTAAACTGGAGTTATCATCTGGAAACTAATTTGTGAACAGATGGCCCCTGTGACCTTGACCTCTGACCTCATGACCCCAATATCTTATAGGTTCTTGCTTTAGTGGTGAGCCATATGTAAGTCAAGTTTGAAATCCATGTGTCAATACAACCTGGAGTACTTCTGGAAACAAATTTGTGTAGATGGACGGATGGACAGACAGACAAACAGACAGACAGACAGACAGACAGGGTGATAACTATATGGCATCCATTGTGATCAATAAACACACCAGGTTTTGGGACATCAGATGTAATTACAGCTGATAAACTGACATGATTGTTGTCATTTTATAGTAAAAAAAAAAAGAAAAATATTCGTAAAAATAAGAAAAAATACCACTTTTCAGGATCTGACAAAACTAAGTCATGGTCAATATTAAAGGCAAGATTCATGACAATCCATGCTTTAATTATCAAGATATTGGAGGTTTTGTATTATATTTTTTATTATTCTGGGGGGTACTTTGAAGCCCTATGGCTCGGAGGATATAGGTCTCAGTGACCTAATTTCCACAGGTTTCCAAGTGGATTTTTTATTGACCTCCCTGGATATTCACTTAGTTTCTTGGTCCAGCAGTTACGATTTGTGCCCTGCTAACGGACGGTCGGACGGCCGGACGGACGACGGACAAAGCGCAATTCCTATACCTCAGTTGACTTACAGTCAGCTGAGCTAAAAAAAACCGTCGCTTTAATTATTTTTTTTCTTTCTTCTTTCTTTTGTCATTTTTTGTTTGCGCTAGATTTTCAAAATGGCTGGTTTCCATGCACGGAAAATCGGGCATAATATAGGTCCTAGGTCACAGATTTGTACCTAATATTTATTGTAGTCTAAGAACTGATGACAAAGGGCGTGCCCCACCATACCCGATTCCCCATTATCGCTCAGTTGCGGGGCCAACGGGGTGGGCAGGCTTCCAGGGATCGCTCGGCGATTGTATACACATCTATAGTATTCACATCTCGGGAGTTATGTAAATATCATATCTATGTATATACTCCATCCCCACCCACACTTATTTACATGTACCAGGATACACTCTTTCCTTATACCCAGTATATCCGCCCTTGTTATGCTACTCGTTTCAGCCCTATTCTTTGGTGCTGCTTTTTGTTTTTATTTAAACAGTTCGCATTTGAAAAAAAAGAATAATTTACAACATTAGAATAATTAATATTTTTTCAATATTGTTCTTAATGGTTTATTTGTACCCTAAAACTCTTCATTACATTTTGTCAGCCAATATTGCACCCAAGAGTTTGTCTTAATTTTTTTATATCGTTTAAATATTTGCCGTGGTTCGCAACGCAACATGACTCCCCTTCCCAAAGTTCTTACCAAGTTCACCTGGGGGATATTTTACGTATAGTTTCAAGTTAAAACCAATTGTGACTAAATCCGGACCTTTTTTGTTACGTCGAGAATATTCTTATCCTAAAAAATTAAAAATAGCGATTAAATAGATTCAGGTGGTGTGAAGTTGCACCCTGGCAATGTTTAGGTACTTATAGGATCGTTTCGCACTGTGAGACATAGAGGTTTACAGTTTGAGTTCGACTCACGCCGCTTTAAGAATGTGGTTGAAGGACCTGTGGGCGGGATAGACACGGCATTCGAGACGAGCACACACTGCGAACTGAGATAGGGATTGTGAAGCATGCGGGAGCCTGGAAACCTATAGCCTTAGATAATAAATTGACCAACTAAGATAATGAGAGCTATGTGGAAACCACGTTCGCTTATTTTGGACAATTTGTATTTTTTAATTTTATAGCGAATATAATAGATCTTTCCACAATGCCATGACATATCTTTTCTGAGAGTATGTAAATGGTTATTAAATGGATATTTGCTTGATGCAGAGACTCGGCATGAGAAAGGGATTGCTGTGTACTATCTGCATGGCCTCTCCCGCTATGGACACAACGACTGTAAAATTAGCATTATGCTATGCAATATAGTAATGTGCCCTTGCCTGGAAATTTAAAGGGGCCCAATCACCTACCAGGCCTATATATAAACTAACGATAATCTGTATGAGCTATTATAAAAACAGGCCAAAAAAGTTAATATCACAGCACACAGGCTGCTTGTTTTGTTTCTATCCAGGTGTTTATAATATGTGGAGTCCCGCCATAATAATCAAAACAAATTTAACAAGGGCATTAGGCGGCAATTCGAATAGCCGGAGCTTTGCAAATGGCGTTTTGCAACATGTGACCTTTCTATCTCCGCATATACGCATGTAACCTTCCAATTAAGGTTACATTTTCCCCCGTTTGTCAACATTGCTGTGTTTACAAACATGTTGTTGATAAGCTTAGCTTATAAATCCGTTACGAAGGACTTATACAAGAACATTTCCCAAACCAAAGTAACCCTTAGATCATTAAACATATACACAGAGGAAGACAGAAATCACATCAATTATTTTTCAAAAGGTAGGTGAATGGGCACCTGTAAAGACTTGACATCTGACATGTGGCATCCGGGTATTAGTTTGTACAGACATCCGACCTGCGAGATCCGGATTTTCATGTCCGTAGAAAAAAATCCATGGCAGGTACGAGTTAAGTTAGTTAAATGCTTTCAGAATGAATCACCTGAATGAAAAGGGCAGGGACATGCCACGCCAAGTTACTCCGAGGACAATGCAAAGTAATATACTGCCAATATACAGTCGCTGGACGATCACGACTCCAGTAGTCGTGCAACTGTGCGATTAATGAGGATACGGCTATAGAGTGTGCGATCTTGGGAATAATTCCAAGATCAAAATTGAATACCAAGGGCAGCTCTGTGACTCGCAGGGGGGGTCGCAATGCAGTTGATCAGGGACACAGGCAAAATCCGTTTTTTTTTCTTTAGTGAAGCTGTATATTCTATAGAAATAATTTTGAGAAAATAATAAAACTACAGATTAAATGTACGAGTGATTGCACAACACGCAAACCGCCCAGACAAAGTAGCCAGCTAAAATCAATATTCACTCCCAGGCCGGAATAGGATATAAGACAAACATGTAGTTTTGATATTGCCAACTACTCGGCGAGGCGGTATTCCAGCTTTTATAATCTAGTTTATGTGCGAGTTCTGGCAGTTTCCTCGTTTTATTAAGAACTTGATACCACAAGAGTTTGTTCCTCTACTACCTGGTTGTATCATATACAGCAATCACAGAGCTATAGGACACGTCATGTGTGTTATAAGAACAGTCCCCGTCCCATTTGGAACAATGTCATTATTTCCTACACGTGGGCACTTCAGCGAAAGTCCACAGTTTACAAAGTGGTTTAAGTAGTATACTCAAACTGTCGTTAACCACACGATGAATATTCTATATGTTTACAATGTTTCAATTAAGGCTATAACATATCATCCAAGGTGAATATTACTTACACACAAAAAATATAGCATTCCTCAAAATACAAAGGTTTCTTCTATCATTCCTGTATATTATTTATATATATATATATATATATATATATATATATATATATATATATATTTTAAATGTTGTTTTACTAGCTTCCTCTCATTTTATATCCTGGTGTGAACCAGGCCCGGTGACTCTATGCCCCTGCGGACCCTGTATGGGTGGTATCGTCCCCAGTACTGGACCATACCACTAAGGAGCCCCCGAAAAGCGCTCTCGTTTGTTCGTTCATTCATGTTTTATATTAAATCAAAAGTGTCTTGACATCAAGCAAACGTTGAGAAATTATATGCAAATAGAAACAACCTGCACTCATAACCATGAACATTAAAATATGGAAAATGCCCCCCCCCCCTTTAGGACACATTTTGCATCATTCCCCAGAGTTCAAGACGAAAACCTGTATATCCATGGCGTGGTCACGGAGAAGATGTCGATTATGATATAGTTTTTAAGCATGCATCTCTCTGTTATAGCTTCATCGAGCGTCATTGACTAGATCGAGAATTACCCTGCATGGTTAAAGCTAAAACTGTAATATTACACCCATTAAGGAATATTGATGCGGTTATAAAAAATCACATTGCCACTACAATTTCGATATTTTATCAATTACAGATAATCAGCCAGTGGCAAATAATCGATATGAACATTTATTTCGGGTATAAGCCCTAAGTGGATACCTTTACACCCTGCATACTAAATAAAAAATCATATGTACATTAAACAACTATTTTATATTAATTCTGTTAATTCTTTATTAGATAAAAAATGATGATTTTTTTTTTAATTTTCGTGTTTTAAGGTGCGAAAGTACAAAATAAACATACTCAGAGGGTAGTACAATGAATGTTGGAATCTATTAAGGCCGCGATTGGACCCATAGCTGCAAGGAAGAGGGTAGATATATGGGTTTTTGTAAAAGTGGCAAATTACAAAATGCTTTGTTGGTATAATTAATTAAAATATTAATGGGTATGATGCTGCCATAAATATGTTGTTTTGGTAATATTTTCCGACATATGCGGGTGTATTTTATATTTGACAAAAAATTTAAATCAGGAGACGACATATCAGAATGGGGAAAGGAGGAAAAGTTTATTTGCAAACTGTCCAGCAGATGGCAGGCTTGCGTTCAAAGGTTTTGACCTTTGGTGTTTAATCATTTGACTTATCAAGAGCGTTTGATTATCTTACTTTATGCTCATGCGAATGCTTCCTGTGCATGTTAGGATTGTGGTTAAATGATTAGTGTGTATCGGGGGTTGGGGGTTGCAATAGATATGTAGCCCCCCCCCCCCCCCCCCCATTACAGATGCCCTTGTGACCACCCACCCTGCCTTCTTTACTTCAGTGTCAGATTATTACGGCCCAAACGGGGACATATAACAACAACAACAACAAAAACCAGTAGATAAGTGAAATCTATGGTGATTTCTGTATGGTTCTTATGGATATATATGTAGTACACAAGACTACCCACCGAGGCATAAGCTCAAGTTTAGTCTGGCAGTCTGATTGGGGAACCTTGCATTTGACTCCGTATAAAATATTTTTTGCAGTTTAATGACCTTTCGATCCTACTCTTTCATATTAGAGAGAGTGTCGCTCTGACACCTTTGAGCATTTCGCATAAATCGTCTTTATTTTTGCTACGTGAGTCCAAGGCCAATTCGTCATTATTTGCTGTGTCACTCGCAAACCTAGTGAAGAAGCTACAGGGGCGGATCCAGGATTTAGGAAAAGGGGGGGGGGGGTGCAACCCAGAAGGACTAATGAAAACCCTAAAAAAAGGTCCCCGTTCTGGAAAAAGGGGGTCCAGGCCGAAAAATTTTGTCTGAAGCCCTTATATAAAAAACGTTGCTTCTGATGAAAAAAAAGGGGGGGGGGGGGGTCCTGACCCCCTGAACAACCCCCCCCCCCCCCACCCGGATCCGCTTCTGAGCTAGCTGGTGCGAAAAGCACAAGACAGACTACACCGTTAGTGCAAGGAGATTTGTATCAATTATCTTCAAATGCTCGGAGAGATGCGTCCATCGCGACAGAGGTGTTCCATTAAAAAATAAAATGTCGAAAATGCTCAAAACTGCTTTTATGCAAAATGCTCAAAGGTATCAGGGCGACATCCTGTCTAATATTAAAGAGTTGGTTCAAAAGGTCATGAAACTGCAAAAATATTTTATGCGGACTCGAATGCACGGTTCACTCGAAATCGGGGGTTTGATTGCCGGACCACTTCTATATGAAAGACCAGTAGTGTCTCTCTTCTTCCGTATCGCTTAACAATCGGGTATATGTATAGTTAGTCAGTACATGACCTTAGAGTAAGGGTTCGATCCCCTACCCGGCTGATTAAGCAGCGGAACGCAGTTTAACAAATAACAAATGAGCAATTAAGTGTTATTATTAGTGGTTTTAGGAAAGGGAGAGAGTAACTACATGTCATTCATATGTTTTTCAAGACTTCTCTTTAAATGTTGTGTTTATATTATATGTATATATCGTTGTAGCAAGGAATCGAATATTTTTTTTAAATAAAAAAAAATTAGAATCGATATCGATCGATCGAGAATCCAAGCCTTTTTCGCTATAAGGAATGTGAAGAAGGGCAAGAGAAAAAGGCAAAATAAAGAATATATTCATCCTGCAATCTTTGAGAAAAAAAGATAACAAAAAAAGGTAATAAATAATAAATTACATGTGATCAAGCAGTAATAGTATGCCTACTTGTGTATCAAAAATGAAATAATTAATTGAAAAGCAACGATACATTGTATGCATATATACTTAAGTCAGAAAAATAATATGCTAATTAATATGTAAATTAACTTACCTAAGCAGAGGAAAAAGCTTGAGGTGCTCAAAATGAGCACCTGACCAGGTGCCCCCATGGTTCTCGTTGAAGAAGTTAACTCTCTTGGCGTTTTTGAGGGGCCAATCTACGAGTAACTGATGTAAAACGTGCACTGCGCACAGCTGACCCTCGCGGGCATGCAGATAAATGACCGCAGTCGGATAATGCTGGAGCAAAAATGGTTGGGGCGATCAATAAAAAGATGGCCAGCGACTCAAGTTCCGGGTAACCCTTGCATGGAAAAGATGACAACGTACAGTGATTTATAACAATCACAGGGCAGTCGCACGCCACGCCCTTACAGGAGGCACGTCTATAACCCTAGGTTATCTTAGCCACTCAACTCCTGTGGAGCGGGTTGGGATATTAGACACGATCTTATGTACAGATCAAACTGAGTTATAACCATACTCTAGTCGGCTCTGTCATCTGGGAATCGGACACTGAAATGCAGGCGAACCCGTAACTGACTCAGCGAGCCTGGGAGATTCAGCTGCGGATCGTTTATTCACGGAGTTACCCGCAAAAATATAAGACCGTTGTTGGGGAAACCCTTCTATGTTGACAGCCGTGTCTTTCACGGGAAATACAAACCCTTGACAAGTTGTAGCTAGGGCTGAGTTCGTAACCTGGGGCTGCCGCTATTTGTAATACATATACATTGTGAAATCGGAACCCAACCAGCGAGTGAGAACACATCTATCATGATTTCCCCACGGCAACGAAGTAACTTAACTTCCAGAGAACGAAAATGGGATCTTTAGTCCAAAGGGTCATCGATATGGGCCCGCAGCGGGCGAAAAAGATGAACTTACATTTTCTGGTATTCTTTTTCTCTTCACGTTTAAACTGGATTGGAGCCCAAATAGACAAAAAATTATGTAGTTATTACTTGTATATTACTGCCAGATGTTGTTCTGGTGAAATTGATATATAATGTTGTTTATCTTAAAGAAGGCGCGACTAAACAAAAACAATTTCTTTTAAGCTCTGACTGGGAAAAGGGTAAATTGTCTAGAAATAAGGGGTCACAGGTTCATTTGTTATAATCTTTGTAGTATAATCTATTTCACTTTAGCATTGCCTGGTTCTTACATTACCACCGACTCAGAAAATGTCAAATGTAACTGGTGCCTGGATGGCAGTGTGGTAAAACGCTCGGCCCTCTACGCTGACGACCCGGGTTTGATACCCTGTGTGGCAATGACTGTACGCCGTAGTGGCCCGTCCAAAGTAAACGGGTTTCTCCAGGTCTTCCGGTTTTTCTCGACCCTTACCGGGTGTCGAGCGCCAACATCCTAGCCATGGAGAATGCATCCTATTATAACAAGTTGTACAATCCATATAAAAAATAAAGTTTAAAGTTTAAATTTACAACTGCTCTGGCCTGTGACCAATAATAAAACCTTGACTAACATGTATAAATATGGGGCTGAAACATTTGTCATTGAAACATTGAGTAAACTTTTCTAACGTGTGATTTTTAATCAGTTGGATTTCTTAAATATTGCTGAGAGGTGATATTTTGTTTCATTTGACATGGAGTATATAACATGCGTAATACGACTGTTATGATGTGGTTTGCTTCATATTCGCGTGGTTAAATTTTCGCGAGTATCTCCTTTTCAGTGTTCACTAGGCTTGCATCTTTTCTTCCTTACATTACTTAGTATATTAGTACAGATGAATTGTTTTGTTGGGGGCGTCCCAAGGACGAATAATACATTTTATTATAAGAGGCGTAAACATCTATTTTAGGTGAATTTAAGGAAACTTTGAAAAAGTTAAAAAATAATTTTTATTATTGACAGATAAGCCTACTTAAATTTGAATTATTTCGGGCTGGTCGAAAAAAAAGTTATTCCGCTCAAAACTTGCCACCAAAATATCTCCGCAGATGGATTCTCGCCTGAGCGCTGTCTCCGGAGTACTTTCATGTCGTATTCCTTGCGGCCCTATCGAACCCCGACAAGTTTATTTATCTTATAGTTTCTCAAAACCGCTCATTTAACCTATACTCAATAAAACCCGGGATGTCACAGGTCGCATGTCGGATTTATTGATATCCCTCTAGTAAATATAAAACAAAAGATATTATTTTTCATAATTTTCCCATATTATATAAACATTGAAAAAAAGACTTGGCAATGAGGTTGTCTTATAAAATTTCTGTTCATCTGATTGGTCGATTGACTGATCTTAATTTCCCTTGTAAAGTAGATAACAAACATCGCAAACATAATCCACAGTGTGTGTATATATATATATATATATATATATATATATATATATATATATATATGCCCTCGGACATGTGCGCTAGCGATTAACATGCTGCATGTGTAATTCCGGTTTTTTTGTTTTCCCCATGTTTACTTCTGTTTTAAGCATTTATCAATGATAGTGATCAAAATAAAATGATAAAATAAAAATAGTAACGTTCGACCAAATAATACAAGTATGGTATCTTCTAATGTTCAAGGCTCACTGTTAAAGAATTTTCTGAAAGAAGGGTTCCAAGTTTTAAATTCAATCCTATAACCATGCGATAAATTACGTCATCAGCAGAGCCTTCAGTTCAGTTTCTCATATGAAATGTTTCCACAGAAAAGCTCAGTTACCACCAATAATGTTATGTTTTCTTTGAGAGATTGTTTTAGTTGTGAGTTAAGCAAGAAAACGCGGGGATTTCTTCATATCTACATATCATATCAAACCGCGAGCTACAACATTGTATCGTATATATACAACTTCCAGTTTTTCTCTGATGTGTTTGCTAAACTTTCCCACCCGTACAAACTTTGGCGGCCGCGTAGGTACTTTATTAAACAGCGAGGCAAGCTGTCATTACAAGGTACCAGCGGTTTTGTCACAACATGGGTGTTATTTCAGCTTTGTCTACTTTGTACATGACAAACGAGAAACAAGATTTATTAGTCAGAAGCATACATCTGCGCAAATGAGGCTTTTGAATTGACCAGCCAGGGTGCAGCAGATACAAAAGCCAAAGCGGCCCCCTCAAAGTGATTAAGCAAGCTTTAGAGGTCATCTGCTGCCCCGTCAATGTCAACGGTCGTCATGGTTACTACTTTAAACAGAGGCTCATAGATCAGACGCGGGGTGAGTGGCTATTCGTGCTTGTGTCATCCGGTCGTCACGTGATTAATGATGACCATGGATGGATCGGGGGCGGATCCGGGGGTTGGAGGTTAGGGGAGAGGTGGCAAACGTTTCTCACCCAGCACCACATGGGCACATCAATATGCTCTATAATGCACAACAATTCATAAAAAATCAACTAAATTGACTAGATAAAAGATGAATTTTACATAAAAAGTACAGTTATAATTTTGCATATTTATTATGAGGGGGGGGGGGGGGGTTGGAATATCGATTTGTTTAAAGGATTTTAACACAGTTCTCCGACAATCAGTCATTAATCTTTCGTTTCTGTTGCAAAGTTTACAAAAATTCCATTCCTTGTAGTCTCGTTAAATGCGTTATTTTATGCGATAATGTTACAAACTGACTTTTGCGAGCCGCAAAAGCTTAGAACTTGCGGGCAGCCGTGGATTGATCACCCCTTCTAGGTTACGGTTTTGAAACCCCCTCACTGGAATAAATTGCCCGTTTCAGGCTGCCAACCACACGCTCATGAAAAAAAAGGACACAGGTGGGACTGCAATCACACATGAAATAATATTGTTCTTGTTCATTTTGGATAAAAGAATGTAGAATCAAAACAGTTTTATTCGTGAGAACATATTAAAACAACTTTAAGATTGTGCCAAGTTTGAACTTACAGTTATGAGATTACTTGGTGCTAAAATAACATAAAAAATGGTCTATTTGTGATAACAGAAGGAAAATTTGACTGTCACTGACAGCTTTTGGACACTGAATATTAAAGTGCAAAACAGAGAAGTAGGGAAAAATAAGAAAATTTAAGAATATTTAAGAAAAAAAATTAGAAAAATAGGTGCGAGATAAATAAAGAGTTTGAAAAGTAGGATTGCTTGACAGCCTCCTTTCGCAATGTTTCCCCTAAATTTATACCTACAGCTAAAGAGTTACCTGTTAATTACGGAAACCCCTCCCCTTTTATATATATATATATATATATATATATATATATATATATATACATATATATATATGTATATATATATATATATATATAATCAATAATAATGTGTGTTATATTTCAAATATATCACAATTAAGGGTTTAAAAATTAGGTACTATGATTCCAGTATATTTTAATTCTAAAATGGAACCAAAGTTTATCATTCTAATTATTAGTATATTTCATTTCCAATATATAAATATTATTCTCTGAATATCAGGGAATTTTTATTGACCATCCCCTCTTGCTAAAAAGTGTGTGTGTGGGGGGGGGGGGGGGGCGGTTATACACCCCTGTCCCCGATATATTGACGCCCCAACTTCTCATGATCTCGGATCCATCCCTGTAGCTTTGCTCTCCTTGCAGCTGGGAATCCCACTTTGTTTCCTTGGACAGAACTTAATCTGGGAACCCCGCAGTGAAATTCTACCGGAGACCCTAGCGTCATTAGACTCGGTTGTTTAGACACATTTTCTGCCCCGTTACTGATACTAGCGGGTCGGTTCAGCGATAAAGAACGCTGCACCCCGAGCCGGCCGCACTCGTTGACATCTGCGCTTGTCCAATCAAGCTGACACTGCCGCCACAAAGGAACGCTGCTCTCGCATTGCCAAGATTCCCTGATATATGTGAATTATTACTCTTTCCGTCAGCAGACATTCTCGTATAGGCAAACTTTGGTTGAACTTTTGACGTCGGTCTACAGAGTACGATTTATATCGTACTAAATTGATGACTCGCTTCCAGCACAGAGAATACAGCAATCTCTCGAACAAAAGTACTGAAATGTGATTTATTAGTCAACAGAGATGATATGTGATATATCACTTTATCATTAGCCCAGTTATACGCAGCTATAAATTATGTAATAACTGAAACATCCTTGAGTATAATTTGTCTCGGGTTCAACCAAACGCGTTCACACATAATTCACGTTTTTTCACATTTCAGCCCTCCGGCATTAGAGAGTCTGCGACCAGCGTAATAGCATCAGTGTCCAAGATTAGGATGAGGATGAGGATGAGGATGCAAAATTTTCCTCATTTTAATTTTTGACGCTTCGATCATGGCCTACAAGTACGCTGTTTCCTGACATAAACCAGACCAATCGTTTGCCTTTTAGTATTCTTTCTAACAACATCTACCATGAACGAAATCAGCATATTGGCCAATTCCACTGCATATTTGTTGAACTTCTAATTGTTTACCACGATAGCAATATAATAGGATGGATGACCGTTGCAGTACATTTCCCCGTTTGGCTTTTATCACGACTCGCGTGTTGCTTACAAGCCTAAAATAAATGCATACCGAGCCGTGTATTCATGGCTTTAGAAGGTACTCACTAAATATGGCATCGAATACCGGTTTATTTATTCAAATCCACGTTCTCTTTACGTTCTGAATACCACCCGCGTCGGCAAAACCACACCTGCAGGTAGTTTCGATATCGGGCGCATTTATATGGTATTCGCATAAGCAGTGTGAACACGAGTTAATTGTATATGCGTGTCGAATCCTGTTTCCATCAATGTAAACAATCCAATGCTTTCCATAGGAAGACATTTTAAGGTTCGGAGACGTTCAGGCATAATTTTTGAGTAGTCCCGTCTGAGTTTTTGAAGCATCTGAGTTCAATTTTGACGGGTTTTGTAAACGATTGAATCTTTTTCGTAGTTTATGTAATTGTCATACCAATATATGAATAGAAATAGAGTCATATATGAATATATGCTTATAGCGAAATGTTAACCTCAGTTACCGGTATCAGTATTAAATGTTTACACCAAAGACGGCTTCGCTTGAGGCAAACGGAAATGTTCATTGGCTGCTACATTCCTAAAGCCAGAAAATCGCGCGTCCCATCGGATGCTTGGATCCTAACAACCGAGTGTCCGTAAGAGATTTCGAGCGTCAGAGATGCTTACACGCGCATTCCTGATAGACTGGTACCCCGTTCTATTATGGCTTCGCTTCTCTCCGCCAATCATAAAGACGGGGCAAAAACGCCATCTTCAGTAGACAATTCCTGGTATATACGGTATATATATATATATATATATATATATATATATATATATATATATATATATATATATATGAGAAAAATAAACATTTCGTTTGCTCGGGGAAGTAGCAAAAAATGGCTTTACATTTCATGTGACATTAATGTTAAGATTAATAGATGTTAATGATAAAATAATCCCACGTTCAGTGGAATACCAAACTTTTTCAAGATATGGCATTTTATATGCTTCCATCATTACATTTTTGTGCACCAACTCCCTCTTAAATATTTTAAAATAGAAGTGACAAAAGATAGTTATCTTACAAAGACTCTTCACTAGTAACCAACCAGGACCGCATGAGCGTCAATGACAACCGGCTTGAATGTGTAATTTAGAGTTGCAACCAGTATACCGGAAGATCAAGAGTTGCACCTGAAAGTACCGAAGATGGCGTTGTGCTCCCGTGTCTATGATTGGCTGAGAGCATCAAGGCAATAATAGAGCGATATACCAGTAAACGTTCCTGAAAGCTCTGACAATCTGAAGCATATTTACGCGCATGCGCTCTGCCTGCAAAAGAAGTGAATTTTCTGGTGAGGTATGAACATGAAGCGTATTGGATACCTAATGTTGAATTCGGTATGGGAGAAACTGCATTCGTCACGCCTGTGATGAGAAAACAGTTCAGGACATTGTAAGTATTTGTCAAGCTGTGAGCGACAATAAAAGCACTTGCACCTCCGCATTCTCCTCACGCGAGATCTCGTCTATAGCTCTCTGCCAAACAATGAGCACAAGGCACTTTTATTCAGGCGAACGCAAGCTATATCACCTAGCAATTGAAAATTGCAATAGTTAAGTATATAAATAAGTATAGAACATACATTGACAACATTCATATAAATATAACGGTTATAAAAAATATGATTGTCTATTTGTTTTTTTTACATGTTGTAAAGCTCGGGGAACTACATTGCGGTGTGATATCGGTGATGTAGTGGTGGAAATGTATACAACAATAGCACGTGCCACATATATTTAGAACGCGACTTGACATTTCGACCCTTAACAATCCGGAAACCTTGCAATCCGACGGTATTTTGCAATAAACGAACGGGACCCATAGAAATTAGCCTTGACAAACCGACAGCCTTGGATTCCGACTCCGACGTGACATTTCCCGACACAAACAAGGATACCGACGTATTTTCTGACTTGACAATCCGACTGGTTTATTGTCCTTTGATGTCAGTCGTCGGGCTAGTGCACGCAGCACCCTGATCAATTAGGCGTGAAATTCAGCGATGCGTATTGTTCTAACTGTACACGAGAACCCATTATTGAGTCAATTTGGTTCACTAATTAAGTCAGTTTACATCCGTATGTGGCACACATCAACCTCTCGGTGTGTGGAATGCGCGGAGGTGGAGAACGGTGCTGGGGACCTTTTCCAGGCACTCAACAGCGAAGACCACGTGACCGCGGAGCGATACCTCGTATTAGACAACATGGAGCCCACGGAAGCAATGCCGACGGCCGCTATTAATGTGTCAGTGGTCAAAGAAGACGGAGGCGACAGTGACAGCGAGTCTGAGGGAGATGCTGGTTCAAATATATACATTAGTTAATGTTTGTTCAGAAATATAAGCAGATCTCATAATTGTAGAATCTGCATAGGTTATCAATCTTGACGAGCGTAGTATAAATAGACACGTATATAAGAAATAACATAACATTAATCATAACAAAATCATATACGTAGTTTATTATAACAAAATACTTAATGAATTAAAACAAGTCCTCCAAACATATAGGTCATATTGTATCTTTATCCTCCGTAACCTTTATTGATTTGACAGTCCGACAGCCTTGCAATCCGACGTAAATTAGCGTATTACATTTAGTGTCGGATTATCAAGTCACGACTGTAAATGGGCGCGATGCTGGGATGACACTGTGATGACGTCATGGTGCATGTGGTCCGCCATGTATGTAAACTGTGGTTGTCCCAGCAATCAAGGTCATATCCGCCGTAGTTCCGTGTCGTGTGCACATCCCCTTGCAGGGATCTATCATTGTCTCAATAGGCCTTGATCCTTAACGGAACTTTGCACCCCTCCGGACCAAATGTAATATGACAGGGCCGGGCTTAAGAGTGTCACCCTCAATCTAATAGAAGGGCCACTAATATATTTGGATAATATAGGATTTCTGCTTTTTAATCATCGGAGGAAATGTTTTTATCTGCAGAGAGAAAATGCTGACACCAAATGGTGTGAGAGGTGTGCCTTTTCCAGAATTTGCTCAGGGAGGTGCTGCCATCTTCAGAATGGAAAAGAACTAGGCTGATAGTTCTCAAATGAGTCACATGAGGCGCCACTTTTTTTTCGCATTTTCAAACAGTTTAATATGGAGCTGTCAAAAATGTGGTCAGGTATGCATGCTATACAGCTATACTTACAATGATAATATTTAGTGAAAAAATGCGTCAGTCTGACCTCAAGTACCGTCTTTTGACTTATGATTGTCGACTTTTCCTCGGATGCCCATATACCGAGTTATGTGGTATTACAGTGCGATACAATCGATCACTCTTTAAAGTTCACAAGCACGACTTTCAGAAACCCTCTCAGAAACATGAGACATAATATATATATATATATATATATATATATATATATATATATATATATATATACATATATTGGACAATTCTTTGTTTTTATGCATTTCAATAAATAATTTAAAATAGTGTAGGCTATACTTCATGAGTCTTTTTTAATTTAAAAAAAAAAACACTTTTGGATTGATTTAGAATAAGAATTTTTACCAGTGCTGTAACCTTAAAATATTACAAAACCTTATCTGTTTTTTTTCTTTTTCGCTGTAACGGACCTGCCACCTAGTGTCTATCATCGCCAACAGATGTCGCTAGGGTATTGAAAAAAGGTCTTTTCCTAATTGGCAAGTGCAATGTCAGGTTTCAACTCCCGTCTTTCGTTACGTTTTGTCTCTTCGGTTTATGGTTAGGGTCGCTATCAGCAGTTAAAGAGGGTATACCGCGACTCATTCAATTTCCCGTTAAACCCTCTTGTCCTCATGGTACATCGATACCTAATCTTTTGTTAAAACATAACGTACTTGAGGGACCTATTCATATACCAGGCATGTTAAATATACATGAAGTGTAGTATTTGATCCTTAAAACATCAGTGTACCTGTCAATATTTTGTTCTTAACCTGTTTGTTGACTGTTTTACACAATTGGAAAATAGCTTGAACCGGGCGCGACGAATGGCGCAAAAGATAAACATAGCAAACCCGCCATCTATTAGCCGTGCCCCGCAATTTAAAAATCAAGCTTTTTTCAAGCTTCAAGTCGGTGTTTATTTTGTGTTCCTTCTTTCATTTTCCATCTCCGGTTAATGTGTAAGCGCGTTTCCAACCTCTTGTCATGCGGTCTTGTATGGTAAACAGACACGCGCAATATCTTTACACACACACACACACACACACACTCACTCACACACAGAACCATAACAACGTTAAAGAGTTCAATTAGGGAAAGTAAGTCCGGATGCCGGTATTTAAGCTTGGAAACTATATATTGACCGTAATGACCGAATGAAAATAAGACACTAAAGTTAAAGTGAATAAACAAGAGGAACAGTCAAAAAGGGACAATCTAATATTTTATGGCATTGAGGAAGAGGATGGCTTAAAATCCTGGGAACAGAGTGAAATGTAACTAAGGGGAAACTTCAACTCCCTTCAGACGAGGAACAAATTGCTCGGGAACATTGCCTACCTTGGCAAGAGAGAGGCAAGCTAAGACCTATCAATGTCCGCTTTGAAAGCTACAAGGAAGACATCCCCAAGTCTGCACGCAGAACACAGCCACAGTCGCGTTCATCTGTATATATCCAAAAGGACTTCGCAGAAGATGTCAGACATGCCCGCCGAAACCTTAAAGTCAAGCTGACTCAAGCACTAAATGATGGCCAAAGCACGAAACACTTGCCTCTGCAAACGGATAAATTCAAAACCCATAGAGCATGAACAACAGGAGGGTGGAAATGCCGAAGAAGAGGCAAAAGAAAACGTCACAGCCTCTCTGGCCGATGTAAGTGTTCTGTCGCATAAGGACCCATCCGTCTCATTAGACAAAAGCATCATGCATGCCACAGATATTTAAAAGACTATTTTGTTAACTTACCATGATAATAACCGCATCATCCTATTTGACATAGGAACCAGAAGTTTTATATGTTGTTAACAGTTAAGCACCGAACAGAAGGTTATTATAATGTCTTGTATGTCTCATTTTTCGGTAAACCATGCTTTTGCATATTCATTACGTGAAAACATTCAGTAGCTTGTCAGGTCATGTATATGAGTTCTGATCAATACGTGATCATTGTGAGAACTGTCACTGTTTAATCTTAATTTACACATGTTTCATATCAGTGCTAACATTATATTGAGGTCAACGTAAAGACCCGGGAGATGTAAGGGAGGATCTTGTTCCGTATTTGATTTAATGTTTTCTGTAATTTCCATGTCTGATACCGAATCTGTGTTTTCAAGCAGTGTAGTGTCCATCAAGCCCAGTTGTTATCTTGGTTCTCAACTATACTCCAACAGAAGTGGGTACGGTTTTACAAAAGGTGCGACACCAGTATTAAAATCGAATAGGAACGCCTGGCCCTAAAACTGATGATTAATAATTTTATTAGGTTCTCTTCTATCTTATGTGATACATATATTGGTAGTACTTGCTTTAATTTTCTCTAGCCTCACGCTATTTAGACAGTTTATTGATCCATAATGTTGCCCCTATTGTATAATCGTTCCAAGAAAATGATCCGAAGTGTATTGATTGACTGTTGGTTCTGTTACTACTTGCGCCAGGTTATAGTCCGCCATGATGTCGATGGACCTCTGTGTAATGTCTGATTCGCTGCCAATCTTAAAGGCAGATTTTCTTCAGGACGTTATACCAGGCTACTATGGGATAAATCAAGGTGACAAAAGAAGGTTAGTGACTAGATGTAGGGAGAAATAAAGGAAAAACATGCTCTAGATGTCGGGCGAATTGAAGGTTAGAGACTAGCAACAGGGTGAAATATTATAAAGTCAGTGACTGGCTTAGGTGTATGGAGAGCTGATAATATCTTCCCGAGTCCGACATGTTGGCAGATCTCCATCAAACCAGCACCAGTAGATCCTCGTTAAGATCCTCGTTATTCAATTAACTGAACATCGGCAGCGGCATGCTGAATATCTATGAATGTCCTCACTATTGTAGCTGTCTCAGTGGCATACTCCGATTGGGCGTAAGGCAGTTTACCGAAAGATTGGGGGATCGAGTCCCCCCAGGGCAGTGATTTTGTTTTCAATTTCCTCGATATTTAACGGTCAGATTTCGGCTTTTACCGTATGCTTTTACTCGTTCTTTCAAGCTGGTGATAATCTTTCAAATGGTACACAACATGGTATTGTCTAAAATAAATGCATATCAGGAATATTGTGAGATGTTGAAATGGGAATTGGATAACTGTGGCGCCATCTTTGCGCCATCCCTGAACTATATTTACGTTTTTTTTCGGATGCAACTGACAAGTCTCCCTAGCTCCTTATGGAGAAGATCAATATTATTATTTCGGTAACTATATCTTGTTCCTGGACTTGTTGGTTCCCCCGAGTGAAAAAAGTATAATTTGATAAGCTTCCCCTCGTATGGATTGAAGAATTTATATATATATATATATATATATATATATATATATATATATATATATATATATATATATATATATATATATATATATATACATATATATATATAAATATATATGTTTGTTGAAATGTTAGTGGCCCAGAGTGCTACACCATGGAATACAAATTTTTTCTTTCTTTCTGTTCCTTTTTTTTGGGGTTTACATTGCCCATCATTGCTTGTGCTAAATTTCAAATATGGATGATTCAGGGCGTCAAGTTTAAAGTGATGGTAAAATAAATAAGAAATTAAGAATTTCAAGGGTAAAAAAAAAAGAATTTTATTGTTAAAATTGGAAAAAAGGCAGGACTATTTTTGTATACAAGAAGGTCTTAGCACACCTCCCACAGCCATTCTAGTTCACCAAAATAACATTTTTGATTGTGTAAATAACACTCTAAGGGGCTTACTGGCTATTTTATCTTCTAAGCAAAGATTTGTTCTCTTGAATGACAAGATACAAGCACCTTGTCTCCCCTGTTGAAAAAGTTTGGTCATTTCATATGTATATGCACAGCTTAAAGTCTTCCCAACATTAATTTCTGATGTACCAATGGTGAACATACGGTAACATCATTAATATGCTACAGGACTTTCTTTTGTTTCCAGCAATATGACAGCATAGTATTATATAGGGTAAGGCTTTGGGAGGAGGTGTCAATATTTTTTTTTTTTTTTTGGGGGGGGGGGGGATAAAAAAAAACAACATATAATATGGTCCTTAAAAGGACAGAACAATCTTTACTGCCTGCAAAATTAGTACCTACATTCTTATAACAGCATGTTAAACAAGAGCATGCAAAAATGCATAATACGCCCGTCATGTATCCGGTGACCTCTCAGCTCTTTAAATATGTGTGAATTTTAATTAGAAGGTAATTCAGGTGAGAAACACTACTGGTTAATATATATAATAAGTTTTATGAAAATCCATAGTATTTTTGGTAAGTCACCAAGGGGGCTCCTACATGCGACGACCTCTGACCTCATTAAATATTCATAGATTTGCTGGAAATCGAACTTAAGCGAGATATTTTATTGATTACCATTTCTGATTAGTTTTTTCAAAATCCTTCGTATTCTTCATAAGTTATCGCGGTGACACCACAAAGTAGCCTACTGACTCGTGACCTTATTAAATATGCGTGGACCCTGGCGAGATAATCTGTTGGTAAGAAGTCGTGTTGAGTTTCCTGAAAATCCATCTTAGCCCGGTAAGTTATCGCGGCGACACTAAAAGTTAATGGACGGACGGACGGACGACGGAAAGACGGACGGACGTGGGTATACCATAATACTCCCGTCATATCACGGGCGTATAAAAATACACTTCCCAGAACTTTTGAGTATAGCTGATTTCTTATCGTTTAATTTGATTAACCATTCGTTAAAGGATTTGTAAAAACAAAGATTCCGATTTGTAACTAGACTTACTTTTATTGTATCTTAAAGATACAGCAATAGTTAAAATAAATCTATGGTTGAAGTTAAAGAAAAAGGGGTGTATATAACTTCCTTGGCTCCCCATTCCCAATGGTATACATTTATAAGTTTCAGCAAGCACCAGTGCTGCGTCTAGAGTTCAAGATGATATATCATATGAGAACTGCTTGTGTATAAAAGCCTTTGATTTAAACATATTTCCCTGCATTGTCACTTTATCAGTTCTTCCACAGATCTATATAAACTACCTACAGACAATTGTGTTATCCTTGTCAAAACATGAACAACAACAGGATGACATTTAAACTGATGTAATTTAATGAAATTTAACCCAAAACCTTAAAATATAAAAAATGACCACGGAACTGAATAAACCACTAAAAAAAATGTTATATCATGTAGCCTGTCATACTGTAAATCGCATGATCATGATTGTTATTTAGAGGATATTGCATTGAAAAATATTTTGTCCGCATTAATGAACAAGAATTTTACGTCCTTGAAACCTCTCATTTACTTAGAAAATTTTGAACCAAATGGTACATTCTTTTGCATACTTAAAGAGTTTTTGCCTTCTTTCAGAAATGAAAGCAGATTTTTGTTTCAGTTATTGTTCACATTACCAGAGCAAAGCACCGCCACCAGAGTAGGCAATTTTATATTTAAAACAGAATATTATTTGATCACACAGAATGAAAAAGTTAAATATGAAGGAACTAAACATCAGTTTATTCTAAGATTTTTGACTCAAATATTATTCCAATTCCATGTTTTTATGCCATAAGTAACTTAGTCTCGTTAAATAATTCCAATTTTGTATACAGGAATGTCTGAAAAATTGTAAGATTTAAAAAATAAGGTTTATAATGATGGCAAGTATTCCTGGTGTGAGGAATTTTATGTTTTGCCTGATCAAAGTACTGTGATAATATGTGATCAAACACATCATGCCCATAGGACACATAATACATGGCAGAGGTGACAGACCTTAACCTCAAATTTATTTTTGACCTTGACCTTATTTCCAAGGTCGTACACTCTATGGTCCGTTCCCCAATATCCCTCATTTGCCATGGATCGACCGCTGATTGCAAACATATCATTGTATGACCTATTGAGGTCTAGTATCACTGACAAGAGAATTTACATATGAAAACCTTCCTTTATTGTCTGCGCGGATGCGGGATTGTAAGTACCCTACATGATACAATTTTTCCTGTACCGAAGGATGGGAACTGAGAAGCGCCGTTAATATCAGTCAGCTGGTAGGAGTATGTTTCCCAATAAGATATGACGTCTACTTTCCGAACCCATATTGCCACAGCTCATAATTGGATCCAGAATTCGGGTGGGGGGGGGTGGATTTAGGGGAGTGGCGTTCCTGATTTTTACTTTGTTGTATTTGTATTGTATTAAATTCAACTAAATGAATTTGGATGGCTTGCTACAGTTGCTTACTTAAAATAATTAAACTAATGCACACATGCAATTGTTGATCATGCAGTTCAATGATTAAGAACAGTATACATGTAAAGGCAAACATACCTTAATTAATTTAGTTGTTATCACTTTAAAAAAAATGTACTTATACTTGATACGTATATTGGAAATAGGCAGAGCAGCCAGGGGCTTTCATTTCTCGATGGATATTTATAAAATATTTGTATTTGAATTGCAATACATCTGCCATCTAAATGATAGAAAAAAAGATAAAAAACTCTGGTCTGGGTTTCATAAATGATCAGGTCATATTAACATCAAATTCTATCACCAGTGGTAAATCATAAGACGCAACAGAAATTCATTTAGTACTAAACATATTCAATAAAAGCTTAAAGGGGTCAATCACCTATAAAGCATGTTGAATAAACACTTAAAAATAGCTTCTTCCCCTTCAAATAAATCTGTACCTGCCAAAATAGTGAAACCGTTTGCTTACTCCTTAAAAGAGTGTTAAAACTAGTGGACCGGGCGCAAATACAGATGTCAACATTACCACAGCACGTTGGCCATGTGCAACATGGAGCCAAAGCACGCGTCAATCAGGAAATGCCTTTGCTGACTTGGACCCCAAAAATATAATACATATTCCTGCCGGCTAAAACAAAGCTTGTTGCGGCTTACAATCGGACCTGCGGTCACGCGGGCTTGTTATGGTAAATAGACACACGTGGAATGTTTTTACCAACATGCAGAGCCACAACAAGGTGTTAAACAGTCATATGGCAGGTGAGAAAACTGTAAGCTGGGTCGGTTTTGCTGGGAAACTTTTGTTTAAAGCAAAACTGAACTGAAAGTGAGAAAGAAAAGACATAATATTGCCCCTGATTATGTCCCTTCAAAATTTGTATTTTAACGTGACTGTTGTAAGAATATATGGAATCATGCTAAAAGACATTTAAGGTGGTTTCAGACGTTTAACTATCATGACATATTGGTAAATTTAAGAGTGGAAATCATTAAAATACAAGAAAGTGTCCCAGAATTCGTGATTTTGACTACGTATTTTAATTCCGAAAATATGTAAGAGGGACACGACCTCCCCATCAGGAGCCATTGGTCTTTTGGCAGGATTTCTCCCTGGTATGTGCCCCAGGGGCGTCAATATAGGGGGGATGGGGGCAAGGGGGGATGGTCAATGTTATCATCCCCCCCCCCACTTTTCAGAGAATAATATTATAATATTGCAAATGAAATTAATTAATAAATAGAATTGAAGACTTTGGATCCATTTCTAAAAAATTTTTATATCTTAACCTTGCTTAGAATTCGCGAATACACTTATTTTCTAAAACATTATAATTATCTGAAATATGATCAAGTTTATATATATATATATATATAGTTGAATATGTCACTCAGAGATGCTGAAAAAAGGTGTATATATGTGTATATATATAGATAAATAAATAAATTATATATATATATATATATATATAAAAATACAAACTCATCACCCCCCCCCCCACCCTGGGAGAAAAATTGACGCCACTGATGTGCCCGGAGGGGTTTCTGTAAGCATATACGACGATCCTGACATACATGGCTTCATATGATTCGTCGTATTCCACGTGGCCGCTGATCTTAAAATATAACAGACCTGTATTGCTTCTTGCGTAGCTTGCATAAAGAGTCCGCCCGCGAATCATTTGATTGGTTCCATTGTTTTTAGTTAATAATTCCTGAAATAATTGAAATGGGAAGCAGATATATTCAGGTCTCTGTCGGTGTAGAGAGACCATAGTTTATGAAGATGGAATTTGTCAAAAAATAGGGAAATTACGAAATATAGTGACAGTACTGAGCGATTATCATTAAGCTTTATAGTCCCCGTTACATTTGGTTTATTATAAATGCCTACATGCACACTTGCGAAGCCTCGGGGGTTTATTGATGTAATGGGAGAGGAAAAATAAAACAAGCAGGGTTTGATAAGAACATGGGGATGCGACATCAGAGTGGGCCAAGGAAATGTCCAAAGCACAATTCTATCTGCTGACAGAGTTTTAGGATGACTGGACCTTTGGGTACAGAGGAAAAGCCGGAGGAACGCGTTTTTACGTACACGCCCAAAACGTGTGAACTATAGAAGTAATACGGTGAACCACATTTCATGGACTCTCAACCTGCATGGCTGCTCTAGTGTAATTACGTGTTTTACGTGTATTGTTCCCTTGCAAAGGTTGTTTTCATGCCTGTTTTCATCTTGTTGAATAATTATGCCTTGATGCTTTACAATGTTGCTTTATGTATAAATGCTTCTTATTGTTTGTATTCTTGTAGGTATTCGGATATTAGCACAAATACCATCAACATTCTCTTTCTGGAAGGCACATAGACATTCACAATTATGTGTGTATTATATGACGATATAGTTATTTTTTTGCCGAATATGGAAATATCCATTATTTCCATTTCGCCTGGTCTATATATTGTTATGATCCTCTGTGTGTGTGTGTGTGTGTGTGTGTGTGTGTGTGTGTGTGTGTGTGTGTGAGTAAACAGTCTACGTGTGTATGTTTACTTTAACAAGACTGCGTGACCAGAGTTACGCTCTTGCGCATGCGCAACAAATCCTAAACAAGAAGACTAAACAGAACACAAACCGGTTTGGCTCTTGGCGTGCATGCGATGTGTTTCTACATTATTTTGCACCAATGATTGCGCCCGCTGAAAGCTTATTTCTACGTGTGTACAGATGTAGGCAAAAGGTTTTAGAACGAATAGTGGTAGATAATATGAAGTTTTCAGGAGAAAACATTTCATGTCATGGATATTTAACATACCTTTAATTATTTTTTCTCCAAGCTGCATGAACAGTAGTACCGGTCACGTGGTTGGGGGTCACCTGAGTGGGTAAGCTATAAATACCGTGTAGATCGATGTCGGTGCCTGGACCACTTTTACCTGTATGTTTTACGTGCAGACATGGAGTATACAAACAACAGCTGATTCCATGATGTTTGTATCGGTGCATATGTAGTGTGCAAAGTCTGAACAGGGAAACCACGTTACAGAGCAAAGAGTTCCAAGTATATCATGATATATGATATATGATATATGATAATATATATATATATATATATATATATATATATATATATGCCTTATAAGGAAGTCTGCTGCTAAATCCGGTACCTGTGTGTTTAGATTTACCAGGCGACTTCATTACCAGTGTCTAACGTATCTGCCAGTGTCTGCCGTTAGCCTGACTGACTGATTCCGCGAACTGGTGCTCGCGAGTACGGTAAGTCTTTATTTATTGTGCAGACACACACACACACATATAAATATATGTATATTTATAATATAATGAAAGTAATACACATAGAATTTCAATACGTGAGTACAGGTAACTAGCCGGCTCACTAGTACCTCAAGAGTAAGCAGGCTAGTTAACTGTACTCACTAAACAGTTCTGTACGTAGTACATGAAGTAAAACTAACTGTATATGATACATTATTAATGCTCCACTGCATGGTCGAGCACTTTCACTATGATGTATTGAAATTCTATGTGTATTACTTTCATTATATTATATACAAGTAAAACTAACTGTATATGATACATTATATAAAATATATATATATATCCACTGTTTTTCTGCAACAAACAAAGATTGCCTAAAGTATTCAATAGAAATACTTTGTCTGCCGTCATGATTGTACTCCGTGTATTTAATTGATTATATTCATTATTGGTGTAAAGGGAGCGCCTCTCAAGATAATGAAAGGACCTTTTTTAGCTCAGCTGACTGAAAATCATCTGAGCTATAGTGATCAGTCTTTGTCCGTCGTCCGTCCGTCCGTCTGTCCTGCTGTCCTTCTGTCTGTCTGTCCGTCTTTCCGTTAACCAGGCACAAATCGTAACCGCTGGACCTGGAATTTTCGAACTTGACATCTAGGGAGGTCCATGTAAAATATCCTTGGAAACCTGAATTAGGTCTCTGTTACCCATATCCTTCGAGCTCTGGGGCTCAGAAGTACCCCCAGTAGTGGAAATCCGTGTAATTTGGACCCCTTAAAGAAAATCTTCGAAAATTTTAAATATATAAAACATTTAAAAATTGTAAAATCATATTTATTGAGGAACCTGGTACAAGAATACTTTACTGTGAAAACAGACTTGCAAAATTAATATTACCGACTTTAAACGCAGTGACAAAAATAATTAATTCTGGCCCATATTACACACTCTGAATGTAATATGGACCACCTAAAAGTGTAATTCGGACCATTACCTCAACAGATTCAAATAAAGTTAATATCCACTTCAAAAGCAGAAATATTATTTTATACTCTTAAGTGACCAATAATGAAGAAAAACATATATCTAAGCATAAAAGCCAAACATATTTTCGAATTTATCATGAAAGAAAAAGAGTTATAAAACACATATCGTCGATAATATTTACTGTAAATACTGCTTGCATGGAGGAAAAAAAATTACGAGGCAGAACATAATACTGCAGTTACAATTGAAACTTTTAATTCAAGTTAAAATCCACTTCAAAAACGGAAATGTTATTTTAACACATTTATTTACCTATATATATGCACGAAGAAGAACATGTTTTCTTATTTATTCCTCAATGTGTGTGCACTCTCCTGTACAGGACTGTAATAAACCCTACCCCTTCCCCATATCAAACCCATATATATATATATATATATATATATATATATATATATATATATATATATATATATATTGTTCGGAACCTAATAACAACAGATCACGTAGTCGTGACGAGCATAAATGTTGTTACGGAGATAAATAAAAGTAAGATGTCTAGGGGAATGAATAAAGAAGTCGGTGTTTTTTTTGTTAACAAATAATTATAATTTATTCTTAAAACAATCCTAACATTACAATAAACTAAATCAATACAATTACACAGTAAAACAACAGCTTAACATTAAATCAGTATAATAACACAGTATAATAAGTAAATTGTACAGTACCAGAGTGTCCAGATCCTAGGCTTTTCTGGATACCACCACTGTCACAGCTCAACAAGTCCTTTAAAACATGTAATCCAGATGAACAGTTCGCGTTAATCTTCTCAGAGAATAATAGTCCAATTCAATCCCGAAATCAATCTGTTGTTATCCAAAAGAAAAGTTCTGGTAATAGTCCCAAAGGCAAACTGAAGACTGAATAAAATCTGTTACAAAGTTCGAAGAATATCTCTCAGTGCTGCAGTTATCGGAAAGGTCCACAAACTGACTCACACTCTTCCGTCTCCGTTGGAATATTTCTGTCTTCCCTCGGCTCTATAAACACAGCCCTCATTTATAACTTTTTCACCCAAAGTCCAGAGACTTCTTTTTCACGAACAATCCAAAGAAGACAACAATACATAAAACACACGCGCCCAAAGAACAGACCTGAACATTCCAGACTAGAAAAAAGAACGCTGTGTTTCTACACCTCAGAGTTCAACCAGTACGGATTACACCGAGCGCTGTGTCTCTACACGCAATAGCATCGATCTACGCCTACGTGTGTGTAATTTGGACCACCAGTCTATATAACACTATAGGGCCTGGTCCATATTACACACAGCAAGTCGATAGGCAGATTTTGACCCTGACCTTATTTACATATTATTAGCCAAAATCAAATTGGCCAGTTCTAGACCCATGTTATAAAGCGGTGTAATGTTGGGACATGATGGGATCTCCATTGAATAAAAGTCAGAATACTTCGATATTTATATGCATGGAAAATAAAAACAAACTATGAAATTAACATCTTCAAGTTGAATATTCGCCAACAATTGCACCTAGCTTTCCTTCGCCGTCATTGGATGCTTCAAAATGGTCGATGCTACAGTGACGAACTTGCCTCGTTCTGGTACTATTTTTCCAAATATGGAAACTTTGGGTGTTTCATATTACACGGTGGTCCAAATAACACGGATTTCCCCTATAATTAAAAAATTGATACAACAGCTCCAGTATATGAACAAATAATGAATTGATCACCATGATTCTTTGCATGCATATTCATCATTAAGTGTTTCTTCGGTTCCTGCAGACTGGTGGTACCACCTGGATTTTTTTTCGAATATTTACGCATGTTTTCTCTATTTTATGAGACCTTTATGCATAGATGTGGTCATCTGTTATCAAGGCACAAATTGTAACCATTTGAGCGTGAAACGTCTGACTTGACATCCTGGGATGTCCATGAAAGGTCTCCTCTGAAATCTGAAATATGGTCTCTGTTACCCATATCCTCGGAGCTATGAGCTCAGAAATACCTCCCAGAATAATTACAAATTTTATACCTAAGCTCTAGTATCTTAATAACTTATCACTAATCACCATGATTCTTCGCATGCATATTCATCATCGAGTGTTTCGTCAATTGCTTCAAAATGTTTTCGAATTTTTACGCATTTTCTTTTTTAATTTTTGAGACCTTCAAGGATGCCGTCGTCCGTAATCTTTGCACGTAGAATTTTCTAAATTGACATCGAGGAAGGTCCATGAAAAATCTCCTTGAAAACCTGAACTTAGGTATCTGTTTCCCTATCTTTGAGCTCTGCTTCAGTTGAAATGGGATACCACCTCCAAAATTTGACATTTAGATGATTAAATTCCTTTTGTGAATGTCTTTCTAGACAGTTGAGCGTCATAACCCCTGGGTCACTTGTTAATATATATTATCATCTTGTTAATACATGTCTTATTCCTTTTTGTTTGGAATATACGTATGTATATGTTCTGCCAGTTTGTTTGAATCTTAAAAGAACCTGGCGTTCAAAACTTTACCGTATGTGACATACATTCTTAAAAAAATAAAATAAAATAAAAATAAAAGTACTCAACACGTGAGAATTGACCACAACTATTAAGAGTGTGTTAGTAGTGACACTGAATAGAGAAATAGTGTTATCATATGCAAATCTAAAGTATGTCTATATTTTCTTCTTAAAGCGTCATAGGGGTCACACATTCTTAGGACCATAGGCAACTTATTCTACAGCTTTGGTGCACTAACTTAAAGGTGGGGGGTCCATAAAAGATCTGGTTCTGGAGGCTGGTTTCTGCAGTAGTAACAAGCTGTTTGATTTGAAGACTTTTAATGGCACACATGTGGACACAAGGTCAGACAAATATGCTGATTCTTTTCCTTTTTAGCTCAGCTGACTGTAAGTCATCTGAGCTATAGCGATCACTCTTTGTCCGTCGTCCGTCCGGCCATCCGGCCGTCTGTCCGTTAACAAGGCACAAATCGTAACCACTGGACATGGGATTTTATCACTTTACATCTAGAGAGGTCCAAGAAAAATCTTCTTGGAAACCTTGAATTAGGTCTCTGTTACCCATATTCTTCAAGCTATGGGGCCCCAAAGTACCCCCAGAATAATGAAAAATTTGATACAAAAGCTTAAATATCTGAACATTTAATGCATTGATCACCATCATTTTTTGCATAGATATTGATCATGGAGTGTTTCATCAGTTTTTGCAGACTGGTGGCGCCACCTGTATTTTTTACGATTTTTTTCTCCATGTTTGAGACCTCAATTATGCCGTCATCTGTTAACAGTGCACAAATCGTAACCGCTGGACCTCGAATCTTCTTTCTTGACATGCTGGGAGGCCCATTAAATGTCTCCGTGGAAACCTGAAATTAGGTCTCTGTCACCCATATTGTCCGAGCTGCACAAATTGTAACTGGATCTGGAATCTTCTCACTTTACATCCAGATAGGTCCATGAAAAGTCTCCTTAAAAACATAGACTTAGGTGTGTGTAAACCATATTCTTTAAGCTATGGGGCTCCGAAGTACCCCCCAGAATAATGAAAAAATATGATACAAAAGCCCAAATATCTGAACAACTAATGCATTGGTCACCATGATTCTTTGCATGGATATTAATCATGGGGTGTTACATCAGATTTTCCGACTGGTGGCGCCACCTGTGTTTTTTTTTTATTTTTTTTATGATTATTTTCTCTTCTTTTGAGACCTTAAAAGATGCCGTCATCTGATAATATAGCACAAATCGTTATGACTAGACCTAGAATCTTCTTTCTTGACATGCTGGGGGGCCCATTAAATGTCTCCGTGGAAACCTGAAATGAGGTCTCTGTCACCCATATTGTCCGAGCTGCGAGGCTCAGAAGTACTGAAGAAGAATAACTGAAAATTTGATACCAAAGTAGGGCACACATCTTAACCATGGAGCCCAGAATCTTCTAACTTGACATCTTGAGAGTTCCTCAAAAGTTCTCCCCAGAACCCTGAAATTGGGTCACAGTGACCTAGTGAGTTTTGGGGTATGGTTGAGGACCCCAGAAATAATGCAAAATACACACAAATTGCCATATTCCTCTTGAAAGGCTGGTTGGATTGTCATCAGATTTGTTGTGCTTATGGGTCATGATGAACTTAAGCTAATATGCATGAACAATAATGCCTTCTGTCTTAACTGGTTGTCTGTGCAATTACATATTATCAACATGTCAGTCGGCTGAGCGTCAAGACCCACGGGTCACTTGTTATATAGATTAGAAAATATTTGTTTCAAGGCAAATTAAATGGGTGTTTTGGGTATAAGTAATATTTTGTAATCATGGGCATATTAAATGTTAACAGAAGGTATTTCACTGAAATGAAACAAATGTTATTTTTGAAGATAGACACTGGACACAAGTATAGTTCCGGCCATCCACACAATTCCACCATGCACGAGGTTGGTTTGGAAGAAACGACCTCTGGCTTAAAGGGACATAATCAGGAGCAATATTATGCTTATTAATTCACACTATTAGTTCAGTTTTGCTTTATACGAAAGTTTTCCAGCAAAACCATTCCAGCACTCAGTCTCTTTTCCTCGCAAACGACTGTTTTACACCTTGTTATAGCCCTGCGTGTTGGTAAACACAGTCTGTTTCCCATGACAAGGCCGCATGACCGGAGGTCCAAATAAGAGGGGCAACACGCGGTGTTTCAGCCAGCGGTAACAGTGTATAAAATGTTTTGCCCAGTCAGTCAGGGCATCTCCTGATTGGCACGTGTTGTGGCTCTGCGCAGCCCACGGAAAGACGCACTGTGTTCATGTTGACACCTGCAATCGCGCCCGGTTCACTGTTTTATACACTCGTTTACAGGAGTAAACAAACAGTTTCAAGGCAATATTTTGGCAGGTACAGATTTATGTTAAAGGGAAGAAGCAATTTTTCATGTTAACTCAATGCTACATTATACATGTACTGCTGGTTTCGTCACCTCTTTTGTTCTCTCTATGTTCCCTCAAGTTGATCAGTAAATTAGAACATTTAAGCCTTCAAATCATATCCAAGGATTCCTTTGATCAAGGGGTATACAATAAATGCTCATTTGAAGGGAATTAGTTAAGGAATGACGTCTCTACAGGATTTTACTTGTCTTAATAGAGAAATTTTATGATTACCTTTTATCACATGAATCGCTGCATCTATCATTACCAAATTTGGCAGACATGTTAATCCTGTGACTGCAAATGTGTTTTGCCTGCAGATGGCGCCAACTTCAGTGGTCTATTCTCTTAGAGGTGAAATCGTATATCCTACTTACTCCTTGGTCAAGCAGTCCGAAAATATTTATATTTAAGAGTTTCTTAACAGAAAATACATATTTATAAATATCTACGCTGGGTGAATCAAAATAAAATGAATTCTGATGAAGTTGATTATGAGCTGATGTGTAAAATGGTCTGATCTTGAATTGATATATATTTTGAGAATTCATACAAAACGCATACTAGTATCTCATTTAGCTCAAACTCTGGGGTTGCTTTACATGGACAGAAAACCATGATCATATATATATATATATATATATATATATATATATATATATATATATATATATTTGCAAAGAGATTATCTGTCTTATAAGTTTCTGCCATCGTCGACTCTATTATTCCGTACAGTAGAAATTGACTAAAAACAAACAAATAAAGAGGGGTTTGTACACGTGGTCGCTCTTTGCACACTTTATTTGCTGTTGTATATGCTGGTCGTTAAATGTCTGGAACCCTTACCTTTTACCATATCTTGCCGGTTACTGAACTATGCACAAACACTCGCGTCTCCACTTGTGTCCACTTGAACTTATGCCTTCAATTAGGGTTCTTTGATTCGACCCCGCCTAGGGGCGACTCAGTCATTGAGTGCTTTCACGAAAAGGATAATCCTTGACCCTAATATTATTGTTTTGGCCCCTGTTGGAGATCAATGAAAGCAAATCGATCTTGATGGTAACACGAACATGAGCATTAGTATAGTTGGTAATTAAAAGTACTACAGCTTATCCTATCTTTACATTATTTTGCAAATGAAGTCCAGTTTAGTTTTGTCCAAAATCCGACAGATGGCCTTTCATTATGATGAAGACTGCCATGTTGTTGCTCAGGCCATAGGAATAACATGACAAAAGAAAAATTGTAAATTAATAAGCAATAATGTATAAGCGTATATTAAAAACCCTTCTCACCAATTTTTTTTATTAATAGAATCAAATTGTACGTAAGATAAGAATTGTTTAGATAAGATAAGAATTAGGCAAATTATATAAACAAGACTGTTTTTACAGTGAGGACTTCACGGAATAATTTTGCAAGCATGCGCATGTGAAATATTGTTGAAGGTGTTTCCCTGAAATGTTACACATTTTGATTTTAAAACCAGTTATTCACCTACCTGTTCTATAGAATTTATCCCATTTCTCACTTGCTCTCCTTATCGTCCATGGGCCAGGTGGCCTATTTTAAAATGTTAGTATCAGAAAGGTCGCAAATTATATCATACCTTTTAGAAAACTTATATAACCTCTACTTTACATTTCTGTATGATAGCAGTGTGAAATGAGAAGGTTATTGTCTATAACAATACTCTGACCTCGGAAAACAAAATTTTGACAAAGATTTGTTTAAAGGTAAATGGGGTTGGGGAAACAAAAATGACAACAGATTAGCTTTCACTGGTCCTACCTTCACACTCAATGCGGCAAATGAAAGCACCGAAAGTAAATTTTGTATTTAAAGTCATTTCAGGTATGGACAAAATTAATAAAGGCCTCATGACGTTACTGAACCGCATGACTAATTTGATTATAAAAGTGTTACTGTGTGGCAGACATGAATAGTTCCTTGGTTCTGGAGGTCCCCGTTTGGATGAAATGACCCCGATGATACTCCTCACATTCGTCAACTAGACCGTTAGACGTAACAAAAAATGATGGTAGACTTCTAGTAAACCGTCAATGAACCGGAAATGACGTCATTAGCCCTGTCCATGGCTACTTAAAAAAAGACAGTTTAGGGTTATGGGGAAAACATATACTGCTTCATCTTTTGATCTACTGATAGCAATATAAAAAAATAACCATTTGAAATGTTAATTATGAAGTCCTCCATAAATTGAAATTATGAATATGCAAAATGATCAAATAATCAGGTCAACAATGGTCAGAAGGTAACAAAACTGAGGCAAAAGTGAACTTTTATATTTCAGGCTTACATTTATCATAGTTATGGAAATGCTTGTATTTACAGAATTAAATTAAATTCCTAACAAGACCGAAATGGACACACTGCGGACAAATAGTCATTTTGTGTTTACGTAAATGATTATAATACACTCACTATAATAAACTCACTTAAAAAATATGTATAAAACAATGCATGGTATGCATGATGATAATGTGCAGAGTTTTCTGGGAGGGGCTGAGAGGTTTTTAAACTGCATCACAGGGACCGAGCAACTAGCGTGTTCATATGCAGGCGGTACGTGGTTGTATAATAGCCCTTATAAGCTATAGGAGAAGTGTGCCCCCCGCCCCCCGGGATCACCGTGTTCGACTAAAGATCATTAACTGCCTTAATTACCACTTTATACCATCGACTAGTGTTGCAAGATCTTTACCAAACAGTGAATTTTTTGCCATGTAACATCAATCTACAAACGAATTAGCTGCACGCATTTGACTGTTTTACCCTTGACCCTGCACGACCTTGCATACATGAAGCTCACAACAGAGTTTAACCTAGATTTTGACTTTTATGGGTCCACTACAAGTGTTAAATACCTGAGTAAACAGTATAAAAGATTTATAAACTAGATAACATACTATTTAATCGTAAAAGGTAATATCATCATATAGGCAACACTTTTTAAGATTATGGAACAGGAAATATTCAAATTAGTTTGAAACATCAGGAAAGATATTTACTCTCTTTACATGATAATTGTTAAAGCGAGAGACTTTTTTCGGGATATAACTTTATTAAATCAAGATTTAATTGTAAACACAAAATTATGTCTGAATTTTGTAATTTTTTACGCATAAGGTACACATAAGGACTGAATCTGATAAATTCTAAAATTTGAAAATTAAAGCTTAAACGTTATGCTATTTTTTTTCCAGAGGTTCTATTGTATTCACTTGCATAATGTCAAGCTGTAGGCAGACCACTTCTGGTCTCTTGAGGTCAGCTATACCTGGGTGCCTGTTTTGTCACAGGTCACTAGAGGAAATCCCCTGCTTTGACAGGTGTACAGTAATTTTCATATTAACCCTCCCCCCCCCTTCCCTCACAAGTGTTATTTAGAAATTGTTATTGTTTACACTGTATTTCTTTAGTTGTAAGGCTGTTTCCACTCATATACAATTTTTTTCTTGCAATAGTATTTCAAGGAGTAATACCGAAGATGCAATGTTGTGCTAGTATAGCATTTCAAAAGAAATAAATTTTCTGTTAAATAAATTTAGCAGACTGAAATATAACTAAACCTATCAGTAGGCATAAATTTATGATATATGAGCCAAATAATGTTTTAATTGTGAATTCTCAATCAAGTATTATTTCCAATTATTTAATGTTTAGCAAATTTAACACATTTTGTGGTAAAATAATACATTTATATCCATTATGTGTGTTGTTACCCTACAAAATTGAGATATATGACGATGCAATTATAATTATAAATCAACTTTTATATTTAGATATGTATGTAAATTAAAAATTTATAAAAATTACAAACATGAAAGTGAAAAAAAAGTTAAAAAAAATGAGTGTGTGTGTGTGTGTGTGTGAACATAAAAATATAACGTTGTTGTTATAATTGTGTATCTGTGGAGAGGGAGAAGACAAACCACAGCACTTTATGGGATCACACGAAAATAAGTTCGGATCTGACTTATGCAGACCTTTATTCACACATTACAAACTCATGGCAGAGATGTAATTTACAATTGGAATAAAATAATTTCAAAGTTAATACAAACATTAACTCAAACACTTGGTGAAACTTTATATTTCATCATTCCAAATATCCTGATGAACTCATTATTAACTTTAAACTAACCATATTCTTAACCCTACTCTTTACTTATTCTTAACCTTACTCTTAACTTATTCTTAACCTTACTCTTTACTTATTCTTAACCTTACTTTTAACTTATTTTTAACCTTACTCTTAACTTATTCTTAACATTACTCTTAACTTATTCTTAACCTTACTCCTGACTTATTCTTAACCTTACTTATAACTTATTTTTAACCCTACTCTTGACTTATTCTTAACCTTACTCATAACTTATTTTTAACCCTACTCTTGACTTATTCTTAACCTTACTCATAACTTATTCTTAACCTTACTCTTAACTTATTCTTAACCTTACTCCTGACTTATTCTTACCTTTATACTAAGCTAATATTAACCTTACTCATAACCTCACTCTAATCCATCTAAACCTTATTCTTAACTTATTCTTAAACTTACTCCAAATTATTTTTAACCTTACTCCTAACCCCAACAAAAGCTTTAAGCCGACATTCACACGGTCTGGTCGTGGTGTACCATTAATTGGGTCTTATATCTGTAAGATCTACTTGCAAGCTCACCCCGGCAGGGGGTAACCCTGCACCATTGCAAAAGGCAAACACTGCAATAACTATGCAAAGTTTAAAGATTATTTGTTCAGTTAACAATATAAGAGTCATAAGTAACAGGTTATTACACGATGCAATTTTGTGCTTAAAAAGGTTTTACATCCACTTAACTACATTGTTACATGATATTCATGCCCCCTGCATGTCCGGGAGACAAAGACTGGACAGCGGCTCTGGAGCCCCTGGGAAAACACTTATGAACATGTGATGTGTACTGAACCATACAGCATCTTGTTGGACAAACAATGTTGTGATCAACAAAATATATGCACCCACATATAAGTGTCATATAATCTGATTACACATATATTATAATGAGAACTCTATTCTTATAATGAGAACTCATATATATATATTATCAGATTATGGTCAACATTACATCAGCAAGGGGATATTTATAAGAAAACCGGATAATTTGTTAACAGTGTCAGGAAAATCTGTCAATTGTATAAGCCTCAAAGTGCACAAGATCCGGATGTTGAGGCATATACCGCCACAGCACGCGTGATTGGACCGCATGCGCCCTCTTGTCACCTTTTAACATAAACGAATACAAAGATCCGGGGCGATCAGTACATTCGTAACAGGTTGTGATACATATCATACGATAATTTATATAATCATACGTTGTGATAAATACCATACGGTCATTTACATAATTTTATGTTTAGCATTAGTGTGCCGAGTATAAATTAACTTCGTATTGGGAGCCTTTTCTTATAATGAGAACTCATACTATATTTATACCTACTGTCACTTTTTGCCGTTGCCTGGAACCTTAAAAACTTGCCACTAGGCCATCAAAGAGTATGAAAATGGCTACGCAAGAGTACAGATGAGCATGCATGCTTGGCGAACAGTGTATGAGTGTTACATTGCGTGTTCTATCTTGCTCTTGTGGATGTTAATAAACTTTTCCGTTGCAGTCTCACGTGATTTCCGGCTTGTCTTCACAACAATCAATAATGGTATAACTACTGCAACTGTTTTTGATAAGTAATATTATAATTACTACAAATTATCTGATATAAATACTATTTTTTTAACTTCTATTGTTGCTGGCTTTATTAATACAATTATTATTATATTGCATCCAAAACTGAAAAAAATGTTGCTACGATACGTTCTGCTACTTCTGGCGAAGTTCACATATCAGCTGTAGCAAAAAAAGTGTTAAACTGACGATAATAATAATAATAATAATAATAATAATAATAATAATAATAATAATAATAATAATAATAATAATAATAAAAATAATAATAATAATAATAAAAATAATAATAATAATAATAATAATTATTATTATTTTTATTATTATCATTATTATTCAAATTGTTTTATTCATTATTTTTTTCTTATTATTATTAATACTTTTATTAGGCTATTTAAAAATTGTTTTATTATTATTATTATTTTTATTATTATTATAATTATTTGATAATAATAATAATAATTTTATTATTATAAACATCCTGATTTTATGATAATTATAATTAATAATATTATATTATTATATCTATTATTATTATAACTATTATTATTATTATTATTATTATTATTATTATTATAATTATTATTAAAAAAATTTATCTTTAAACTCTCTGATAAATTAACGATTATAGTCGTTGTACTAATAACAAAACTCTTCATTATGACCACGATAATAAGAGAGATGATAATCTGAGTTGTTTTATTGAACAAAGGCGGTTGTTACATAACTGTTCATCACTACAGCTGTCTGAGAACCCTAGCACACAGAGAAAATGAAATAATTAAGTGCAACCCCTGTCATCCAAGTACATCACTGAAAAAGCCACTATAGGATTATAGCACTCAAAAACCTCCAACAACGCCAAAATCAACCTTACTGCATGGATCTGCGCGAGCTTTATTTTGGCCTGACGTCAGATGTCTAAAGATAACCCCTTGAACTTTTTTATGAAAATAGGCCCGTAAATACAGATCTGGATTTTTGCAAAGGGCGTTTTCAACTGTTGTTAGATCTCGATTACCGTTCATGTGAAACCAACAACCTTAAGGGGTGAGTCCATGCGTGCGTATATGCATGAAAATTGCTCATATGATTTTGTAACTGGGGTGTTTACATGTGTCTGTTAGCGAATATGCGTATGTGCGTGAAAATCGCCACAGGGTTTGCGTGGACACATGCAGTAATTCGGGGTTTAACAGGGGCGGATCCAGGATTTAGGAAAAGGGGGGGGGGTCCAACCCAGGAGGACAAATGAAAACCCTAAAAGAAAAGGTCCTCAGGTCTGCAAAAGGGGGGTTCCAGGCTGCAAAATTTCGTCTGAAGCCCTAAAAAAAAAAAGTTGTTTCTGATGAAAAAAAGGGGGGGGGGGGGGTCCGGACCCCCTGGACCCCCCCCCCCCCCCCTCTGGATCCGCTTCTGTTTAATGAGGCCTGCTCGATCCACTGTACAAAAATATACACCTGCCACTTCACGCATATACGCGCACATGGAAATAAACCTTTAGGTTACATAGTTTTTCTATTTGTTATACGCTTACTAACATCTTTAAGGTAGACAAGCTTTCCCAGCAGGAATTAAAGTTCATTAATACTCACGCAGCGTAAACCAGAAATCACAAACATACTACAGGTAAATAGCTGGTTTAAAGAGGATCCCCACATAAATTTTTTTTCTATTGAATGTTAATTATGTCGCACGTGTCCTCCTCCCATTAAAGTGTCATGGCAATCATTTTCTGCATCTTCAAATTTACAAACACGTTTGAAAACATAACCTCCTGCACAATAAATGCTTTGTTTAACATTTGCTTTTGAGTATATAATATAAGCGAATAATAATTGATTATATTATTATATAGTACTTGATGGCCCTCTCATATATATAGATTATATCCGGAAGCAGGTCCAAGGAGGGCCGGGGGGGGGGGGGCGGCCGGGGTGGTGTCGGGTGACTTCCCTTCATGTCAGCCGCCGCAACCATTGGTAAAGGTTTCAATTTTCCTGGAATTGACTGCTCTCTCCCCCCCCCTCCCTTTTTCCGGACTTGGGGAACTTTTTTTACGTTTTATCATAAGTCCTCCTTGGTTACACTCCTCGTTTTCCTAAATGCAGGATCCGCCCCTGCAATCAGCATGACTACAACCATGTGATGTTAGAGGACCAGCTAGATAAAGGCCTACGTATATATAACCCAATATTGCTTGAATTTGCATATCTGTGTGTATATGTATGGTTATGTGAAAATTACAAGGAATTAATAATAATACATGTATATTATTATTATATGGGTTTTATAACAATTTGTCCATTTATAATATTATTATTATTCATACAGCTGATTATGCAATAGGATGTTTATAACGATGAATTGGTCTAGTTGGAATGCATAAAATATTTCAGCACGAGGTGAAAGGTCATGACCTCAGCGACCACGAGGCTATAATTACAGCTGTGCGTGCGGGTTGACCGGGTCACCACGTGCGTGAGCCATAGCCTGCAGAGTCGGCTGTGTTGATGTTTGCTGTGCCAGTGGATCCATATATACCACAGATACAAACAGTGGAATATCAGTGTGAGTACATACATATTTAATACGTCTAAGGTCGCTAGCGCTTGCTGCCTTTATTTACACGATTTAATCAGGGCTTGCATATTACGGCAGATAAGGCAACAAAAGCACAAAATAGCGTCTTTTGTACGTCGTGTGCCATGATTCACATGAATATTTAGCCGGTGTCTGCGTTTGCGTCATGTTGTCTCGGAACAGTTATTACACAACAAATTTCCAATATGTTCGTTGGATTTGGTCATGCTCGGCCTCTGTGCTTGAAAAATGACTGTAGGTGCCCTTGACTGGAGTTTTTTTTTTTTTTTTTCTGCGTGCGCAGTATAGTAAATGTCCACAGGCACACACAGTGCTTGCGCCGGTATTCATATATTCCGTACGCATTGTGTGTTCTCCACGGCCATCTGTTCCCCTTTGGCAGAGAAGACCTCAATTTATGACATGCGCACAAGGGAGGATCCAGAATTTGGGAATGGGCAGGGTCCAACCCAGGAATTTTAATAGGTTAGTAATACGTAAACCTAAAAAATGCTCCCGAGATCCAGAAAGGGAGGGGTCCAGGCCGGAAAATTGGTTTAAAATCCCGAAAAAAAGGTTGTTGCTGCTCAAAAAAGAGTGGTCCAGACCCACTGGACCCCCCCCCCCCCCCATCAGTCACCGATGCACCGATCAGTTTGGCAGAGTCAACTGTATGTAATAATACATCGGTTTCGTGTTGGATAATTTATTAAGAGATTTATCGCCGAAGGACTTGCTTATAGTACGATACACGAAATTCGATACTGAACACACTTTTATCAAGAGCTCAGGGCTCTTATCTGATCACGGACGAGTTCACTAGCGGACCTTGGCCTTGTTCCTGTTCTCTCCCACTACGCCACCACGTAAATTCTGTGTTCCTTTGTTGAAATCACAGGAACATTATAAATTGGTTGCCAGAGCCGTATATACATATATATATATATATATATATATATATATATATATATATATATATATAAGAATTTGGAGAACATTCACATGACACCCCCCCCCCCCTCCACACACACACACACAAACATACATACATGAGTCGTGATCAAAAACATAATTGGAAATAGCCTAACTATGAATCGAAATGTATGTGAACTACGTGTTATATATTGCCAAAGACAAATTAGGGTTATCAGGCAATTTTTTTCAGAAAACCGCGCGTGAGTACGAATTCTTGATAAATAAAATATAACGTGATCATGGGAAAACATGATTATCACTATTGCTTTGCTAAACAGTTAAATGAAAAAGCACATCATAACAAAATATTTTTCTTTACATTATTCTAAGAAATGGGCGAGCGGCTGGAGATTGAAATCAGTAAATTTCTTATGAAAATCAAAATATATTTTTTTTTGGGGGGGGGGGGGTTCTAGAAACAATTGTTTGGCATGATTTCCTCGTACAGTTTCCCTTGTACGTTACACCTAAGATAGTTTGCTGTCCATAATACAGGCATTTCATATATATATATATATATATATATATATATATATATATATATATATATATATATATATATATATATATAGCAATAAAACCATAAATGTAGGTGTGAACATGTAAACGTGTAATAAAGGGTTGAATAAATGACTGCATGAAAACTGGTGTATATAACGTATGTGATGTTTCTCCGATCACAAGTCGTCAATAAACTATTTCGACTGGGACTTGTCATGAAATGTACAAGGTTCGCCCATGAAATGTACACCGCAGGCATGTGAATATTTAATGCATCTTAAAACATCTGCTTAGGTACACCAAGTGCACATTTGAAAGTCTGCATAATGGAATATACTCCCCTCTCCCGGATCCGTCCCCGACCGTTAACAGCTGTTTTTGTCCACATGATCAAGACCGTATGGCCTTTATATGTGTGGTAGTGGGCGAGCGTTAATCAGTTAATGGTTCGTAGCGGGGATTTCGTGTTTACACTAAGCTACCTTTGTCAAAATCTGGATGTGGGAAACTTGAGGATTGACAAGGTTGGACAATATTTAGGATTTGCCCCACTTCGAGCATTAAAGATATACTTAAAATGTTACAACATTACACATAATAATGTTTGATGATACCTCCTTCTCTACCCCCTGTGTATCTAGTAGCATACGTCGTGGCAAATATATAATTAAAATGGATTATCAATAATACAAGCGTACCCATCCCCCCCCGCTCCCCCCCCCCCCCCAACTACACATTTAAAGAATTCATGTAATATATATTTATTTTATATATATATATATATTTATATATACATATATATATATATATATATATATATATATATATATATATATATATAGTGTTTAACATTAAGCACGTTGGAGCATCGTGTTATTACTCCAAAGTTTCACGCCGTTGCCGGTATCGGCACCCGGGCGATCATCAGATAACTGACGTTTGGTGGGACCCAGCTATTACTTATACTTTCTTTTTGCACGGTTCGGTTGTTTCAGGTGACGGCACTTCGAAAAACTATTTTCAAACCAGAAATAAGTTTCAAAATACCGACAAACGTGCAAAAAGAAAGTAATATATATATATATATGTATGTATATATATATATATATATATATATATATATATATATATATATATATATATATATATACTGGCTGTATTATCATAAATATCTTCTGTCTGTCAGACGTGCGTTGCTCGTGCCTCCTACCGGTACCCGTTGACAGGTGAGCCCCTGGCCTTGCGGTGACGTTATTGTTCGGAGTTCCTTTGTGTCCCCGTCACGTGCTCGCGCTGGATGATGTCAGACGGTTGGTCGCTTTGTCCGCCGCAGAACCAGTGGTATTAATTTTCGCTCTGTTGCGAGGTACTTCAGCACGTGTGGTCTGTCGTGTGATATTGTTGTTACAGGTATGTGTGATTTCTCATCTGCACAAATATTAAACGTTGCACAAACTGTTTACCATCTCTTGGTGACCCTGGCCTAAATCAATAACAAGAGAAGGACCAAGGCTTCCAACCCAGGAAAACCAATGACAAAACACATGAAAACGGTCTTCAGATCCGGAAAAGGGGGACGGAACCATCGAACCCATCCCCTCCCGCCCCGATCCTCCTCTGACACAAGATTCTGGACAAAGATTGGTGGATTTTTTTTTAATGATATTTTGGTAGGATTTTTCCTGGGACAAGCAGGGAGTTGGTGAATTACGTGAATGATGATCCGAGTATTATCTCAATGTGGGCGCAGGGTTAACCTCTGTCCATTCGTACGTGTGCCTCTTTGTCTGAGCATGCACTGGTGGTGGTATCATGTGGCCAAATTTCGTATTATTTGCAATGGACTTTCCAGAAATCGACATTTACTACAGTTTTGTCTTGAAATGATAACTAAAAACTAGTAAACACTCAAAGACCACATAAACACCTCCGCTGCCTTTTTGGAACCCTAGACTAGGCGGGTGCCCCATAGATCTAGTAACCACTTTGTCCGTCTGTCCGTCCACAATTCCTTTCCGGATGATAACTCCAGTTTCGATTTACATATGGATTTCAAACTTTATATATAAATGGCCAACTACTTAAGCAAGAACTAGTGATTTTTTTGGTAATGAGGTCAAAGTTCAAGGTAACATTAAAAAAAATTATGGATACATTTTCAGCCAAACTTTCCATGCCAGTCTTTCCATCTTACACATATATGACACCTTCCAACATGAAAACATCACTTTAAATCTTGGGGGTCACAAGTTCAAAGGTCAAGGCCATAGGAGCCATCTGTTTGCAAATTCATTATCAGATGATTACTCCACTTGGGATTCACATATGGATTTCAAAATTCATATTAAAATGGCCCAAAACTAAAACAAACACCCTTCCTCATTTAAGGACATTAGGTCAGAGGTCAAGGTCACAGTCCCCATATCTTTTTAAAGGTTGTGGATGCATTTTAAGCAAAACCTTTTATACCAGAGGTTCTATCTTAAAGATCACCTACCAATAGGCAAATATCCCTTTCCCTATTGGGTACACAAGGTCAAAGGTCAAGGTAACAGGAGACATCTGTTCATTGATTTCCAAAACCTTTCGTAACTCCAGTTGAGGTTTTTTTCAGTGTTTAACATGAAAGTTAAGCGTTGAAGGAAACAGTAACTGTAGCTGTTTATAATTGATATACAAAAGTAATCAATGTTATCCTATCTAATTATGCTGATTACGATTACATTTGGAGAGTAATTGATAACAATTACAATTACTTTCCTTTTAAAGTAAAAGTAATCGATTACGATTACTTTAAAAAATGTAAACGACTGTCATTGATTACGATTACTGATTAAGATTACCCCATGTCTGATATGGACATATATATTCAATTATTGAAAACTTGAAAAGTTTATTAGATTATTTAGACCGCCCATACATATAATGCAATATTCAACAGTGGTTTACAAATCAAGATTACATACATTAAATGTACATTAAAACAAAGATCAATTATCAAATTGAAGGCAAGATGCAGAGCATTTAAAAGCATTCACACAGGGTACACAAAGAGAATGGCAAATCAAATATATGCACTTAAAACTAGCTTAACACTCTCCTAAAATAATAGGTATACAACCTCTTTTTAAAAATAACAATAGAGACAGCTGTCTTTATTTTCTTGGGGCAGTCCATTCCAAACAGTTGGTCCTGCATACGTAATAGCACGCTTACCGTAAGTTTCGGATAATGGACTATAAAGGAGTGTAAAGCAAGTCCCTAAAATTTGATCGAAGAGTTTTTTTGTTGGTTTTCTCCTTTATCAGTACAACTAGGTATAGTGGTAATATTTCTGATTTGTTTTAGCTCAGCTAACTGCAAGTCATATGAGCTATAGCGATCACCTTTCGTCCTTTGTCTGTCCGGCCGTCCGTCTGATCATCTGGTCATCCGTTTACAAGACCCAAACGTAACTGCTGGACATAGAATCTTCGTCCATGACATCCAGGGAGGTCCATGAAAAATCTCCTTTGAAAGCTGAAATTAGGTCTCTGTTACCCATATCCTCCGAGCTATGGGGCTCAGAAATAACCCCAAGAATAGATAAAAATCTGAAGCAAAAGCTCCAGTATCTGAATAACTAATGCCTTGATCATCATGATTCTGTGCATGATCATTGATCATACAGAGTATCTTCAGTTCCTGCAGACTGGTTGCACCACCTGCATTTTTTTTTAATTAGGGCCCATTGTCCCCCTTTTTTGATACCTTCAAAGATGCAGTTCTCCGTTAACAGGGCACAAGTCATAATTACTGGACCTAGAATCTCCTTCCTTTACATCCAGGGAGGTCCATGAAAAATCTCCTCGGAAACCTGAAATTAGGTCTTTGTTACCCATATCCTCCGAGCTAAGGGGCTCAGAAGTATTCCCAGAATAATTAAAAATTTGTTTCAAAAAGTTCCAGTATCTGAACAAGTAATGCATTGATCACCAAGGTTATTTAATTGCTTATTCATCATGGACTGATTCATCAGTTTCTGCAGACTGGTGGTGCCACCTGGCTTTTTTTCCCCAAGTTTTACGCATTTTATTTTAAATATGTGTTGTTGAGACCTACAAAGAAGCTGTCGTCAGTTAACAGGGCACAAATCGTAGCCATTGCACAAGAATCGTCTAACGTGACGTCGAGGCAGGTCCATGAGAAATCTCCTTGAAAACCTGAAATTCAGTCTCTGTTACCCATATCCTCCGGGCTATGCTTAAGTTGAATGGGGATACAACCTATAAATTTTGGCATTCAGATGATAAAATTCCTTTTTTCATTGTCTTCCTAGTCAGCTGATCCCTTGGTCACTTGTCCCCTCTATTTTTATAATTGCTTTATTACAGCATTGATCTTAGTTTCTTAACCTTTGTTTCAGTAAGTGTGCTTAACCTCCTTTGTTTTTTTTATGATTTTTTTTTCATCAGTTGCTGAAGTCTGGTGGCGCCACCTGTATTTTTGTAGTCTTTACACATTTTTTCTTTCCATTTTTGAGACCGCCAAATGATAGCAATCGTGTCAGTTTCCTAGCGCTTGGTTCATGTAGTGTCTTGAAACCTGGTGTGCATATTTATCATGACTAGTTTACTCAGGTGAAGTGACATCACGTATTTTTTTTTTCACACATATTTTCCTCCATTTTGGAGACTGCAAAATTACAGCAATCGTGCCAGCTTCTCAACTCCTGAAAGTTGTGTTAACGGCTTAAATCATACTTGTTGGACTCGGAAATTTCTTACTTAATATCCAGGGAGGTCCTGGAGAAAAAATCTCTATTGGAACCTTAAATAGGGTCATCATAGCCAGTATTCTGTTCCCTACATTATAAAGATTTCATTTTCATTATCAAAGCTAGCAGTAAATTTTTAGTCATGACTAGTGTCAACTGTATCATAATCACTGGTGCTGAATCATGCCAGTTTTGGTTATAGTGACACCAACGTCTCCCTTGACTTGGGTAACATGGCCAGCATGACCTCATTTACATAACTTACAGGCTTATGTGCGGTAAGCTCGACTAATGCGAAACTCTAAAAGTGCATCTGGTATCATATATCCACTACCAACACATAAGTCAGGAGTAAATATTGACAAAATGTTGCCATGAAACTGTTGGCTTAATTCTGTGCACGAGTGTTAAAGTGGACCGGGCGCGATCATTGGCGTCAACATTTACACAACGCGTGGGACCTCGATCTATCCTACAAATCTGTTGAGACAGGTTCTACAATGAATTTACATTTATTTCCATTCAGCAGAGATATATCAGAGGACATGAAGATCCATGTATATATATGTATGTATTGACTTGTTTGGACTAGTAATTGTTGGGGATCACGTGGCCTTATAATGGTAAACAGACACAAGTGGACTCTTACGCTGAATCACAGAAGACGTATTGTGCTTGGATGGTTTGGTGGAAAAATTTTTGTATAGAGCAAAATTTCTGTGAAAGAATAGGAAAATTTCCTCTCGATTATGTCACTTAATTAAATAAATACATTGAGCGCCGTTTTTTTTCAAAAGCTTCTTGGGACAAGCTTTTTGTTCGGAAAAACGAATTCTCGGAAAACGGTAAAGGGGTCTAGCAGCATGTTCGTATGACTGTTATGGTCAACTTAATGCCAGTTTACCAGGGAAACACAGGGTTTCTTTTCAATCTATGTAATTGACGACCGGGATATATTAAAAATATTGGATTTATTAAAAAGCAAGATAGGCAAAAAACAGTCTAACCTGCTTTTTGGCATATATGCATGCTCTTATTTCAACAAATGCATAGGACAAAAAGGTCAAATGACATCGCTATTGGTGATGCTCGGTTAGACTTTTTACATCCAAAGGGCAGTGCCAGTGCAGCACATGTACATCGAGTGAAACCCGGAGAATCAAATATTTCTAACGCGTGTAGAGCCTACCAGTCGAAATGGATAATTTATCATTATTCTTTGAGTCAGGGGTATCTGGCAACTTCATTATGTATTCGACGAGTTTCTCACTGCTATTCTTTATATCAGTAACAGTGGATCTGCCAAAGTTGAAATCCCTTGCGATGATGACAAGCTTGTCACCAAGGTCGTGTCGCTCCAGTATTGTCAGCTTGTCATCAAAGCATGACGCCGTCCGTTTGCTCTTATTTGATTCCATACCTCTGCTAAATGACAGCTGGGTGATTTTGTTTGAGAACCGTTCTTCTTGACAGTAAAAGTGAAATGATGAATAGGCTGAATAATGGCGAGTTCAAGTAGATGACACAATTTCTCACGGGAGTGAACTGCTCATTTGTATAACCACTCGCACATAAACCTGCTCGAGTATAAGCGACGTATGAATGATACCTTTTTCGCCCACAGCGAAGCGGAAGGTATAATCTACATTTTATTAGATTACAGGCCCTTGTGACTCGTCATTAAAAAATAAATGTGAAGTATTTACACGGTTAACAAATATTTCGTAAATACTAATACGTTTTCGGTTCCCAATTTATCATTTCGGAAAAAAAAAAACGAATTTTCGTGAAAACTGCATTCGGACAACGGCGCTCTACTGTTTGTTGCATTGTGAGAGAGAGCAGTTTCTTTGTACTAGCTGTTGGTAGAGCAATTCATTTGACCCTGTTCTGTAGCCTATATTTGAGACCAGAGACAAGAGTAGAACGAGGGAAAGTTTGCCTACTGTCCCCGCGGAGGTAAACATGCAGGCTCCAACTAGTCTCTCTTCTCTCTCTCTCTCTCTCTCTCTCTCTCTCTCTCTCTCTCTATATATATATATATATATATATATATATATATATATATATATTTATTTATTGGAAATGAAATATATAAATAATTAGAATTATAGACTTTAGTTCCATTTCTGAGTTTAATATGAAATATGATATAACTCAGTCTAAATTAACATATACTTGAAACATAAATCCTTATTTTCTAAAACCTGATACTCAGTTGTATCAAATTTAAAATATGTCACACAGACAATAAAAGGTGCAAATATATATATATATATATATATATATATATATATATATATATATATATCCTCTACCCTTGACACTACTGTGAACCAGTTCATGGTATAACCTATCAGACTGATTTACTTAATCACAATATAAGGTGCAAGGTTTATCAAGACAGTTGTAATTGTGACGCACCAACCTTTCACATTGATAAAGAAATTGTCTGATTGAATGTAGGAAAAAAGACTGATAAGAATATTTGCATTGTTTTCATCCTGACCACTACGTAACGCAACTCTAATACACACTGATCATTCGAGCCATGGTGACATTGATCGATAATTATGACCTGGTTATCATTACAGTGATATTAATTTTGTATACCACTGTCCTTGATTCGTGTATCTTTATCCTTGGCCTGTGGTCTCAAGAGGCCGCACAGAGAGAGGATTTATCAATTCTGGACTGTACCGGACCGGATCGGGCCACACCGGACCAAACAGGGACTCAAGAGTCCTATAGAGTCCGTCACTCATATTCCCTACGGTCTGTCCAGTCCAAGGAGAGCACTCTGTGATTGAGTCCATTCATGCGCCTTCAGCTTCATGCCTTCTGATATAACTCAGTTCGACGGACATTATGTTATGTGTGTCCAACAGAGCTGTTTCAGTAGACACGAAGGTCCATGGCTGGACTGACTGGGAACTAGACTTCCAGCTAAAGATAAATTTGACAAGGGGCTAGATACGCTGTATGTTAAAATACGTTTAAATTTTTAATTCTCTGCCGCCAGTAACATCGTAATTAAATTACACAGTGATGGTCAATGTATTAATATTATTTGTGGTAAATGTTATATTGTGTTTTGTGTCCTTTGTGCTGTATATATTTGTTGAAATATGGCAAGATACATCCATGTTTTTGTTGATGGGTTATGAGACCTTTAGTGTAATACTTTATTACATGTTTTCTGTTGGTTAAAAGCAATACATAGTCGGGCTACCATCGATGAAACACGTCTGAAACAAGTTGTTATTATAGCCGGGTTGTAGTCGTTGTAGTCACCGTGACGACAACCCGCGGCCGGCTATAATAACAACTTGTTTTGGTAACTACTGAGTATTTAAAAGCCAAGTCAGAAACAGCCAGTGTGATCACTCCACCCAATTTTGCTCATGGGTTTCTCTGTTGGCTTGTGACTTTACTATGTCACCGACAGGTGGCGCAGCTGAGCACCGCAACAGCTAAGAAGCATATCCAAAGTGTACAAAATATTGAGAGGTGCTATATATCTATTTTAAAATCTTTCCTAATTTTTCTGATATAACATGTTAACATAACATATGTTATACCGACTAAATTAACTCATTTTTATACATTACGATTATGTATTATAGTGAAGCTCTAAAGCAACGCCAGTCACAAAATACGACCATCCCGCAACAATTAACCTTTCTCGGCTTAATTAGTGATTGAACAATGAACAGTTAACCAATCTTTCTGGCTGCTACAGAGGATTGCACCCACAGACCTACAGTGTACAAAGACCGTAGAATGGAGTTCGGCGATAATCGGCAGGCGCCATCTTGGGACCTGTGGAGCTCGCATATCAGTCCAACATTTTACGGATACTGACTAGTACTATTTTATAAAACACCAGTCGAGATCAGAGATTAATCCAACATATAACTAGAATAGCACCCAGAAGGCGCAGACCTCCGCCATATGGCATTGTCAGAAATGCCGCATGTTTCCTTTAAAAATTATAGGATCCATTTGGTGTATCGGATCACCCAAACATTTAATCAGTTATTCCTTGTATCATACCCGAAATTTCCGAAAATTTCATCAAAAGGCGTGGACTTTTTTTTTTTACATCGAAACGCATGTTTGAAAATTGACTTCCGTAACTTCAAGTAAAATCTTTAAAAATGAAGCAAACAGCGTCATCCTGCATGGTAAGATAAAATGCTTTCCTTCAATAAACGTTACAGTCTTCTCTAGCTAGTGGATGCTACTTTGCTGTAAAGTACGTTTAGTTATCCATCACTGTCACCGTTTGACAATTAAGATTCTCCTGCGGGTCGTTTCTTTGTAAGGTCCCAGTATGGCACCACCTCAGCTTCAATTTTTCCCCTACGTTTATTCAGCACTGATTGGTCGTTCTATTCTGTATGTCTATGATTGAACCATATCTTACCAGACCATCACGCTAGCACGACAAGTGTTTTTGGTCCTAAAGGTGGCCGTATTTATGAGGTTTTTACTGTATATGCATTATACAGACCAGAGAGTAACGTAATTCATTTGTTTTATTCCAGGAGGAATTGAGTAGCAAGTATGGGACATGAAGATGGCCGCCCGGACATCGTCCAGCATAAACGACTCCGTATGGCTCGGACCATGGCCACTTTGTTCAGTTGGGTCTGCATGGTGAGATAACGATAGCGATCGACCTCCAATACTCGAAGTGCACAATTAAAGTTCGATGTGATTTAATTGCAATAAAAAATGTGTGTAATTCTTACTCCGTAAGGAAGTTTTAATGGCAAAGTTTAATTCATTTACACAGACTCTTAACTTTTCGTTTTAACCATTTTTGTTTGAAAATATTCTCACCTGAAACTACCAAATTACCTGCTTCATACATAACAAAAAGCCATACTGACCTTTCACCGGAAAACGAGTCCCAGAGATTTCTGTCCTTTTTATTTTTGTTATTGTTATAACTAGGATTATCCGCCGATTTCCAGGCCATACACGATGATGATCATCAAACACTCAGTAGCTTATGTTTCAGTCATATCATTATAAAAAGCCCACTGCGATACATGAAACCGTGTTTGTTACGTCGTCTCTCTCTCTTTCTCTCTCTCTCTCTCAAATATAAACAGGGGATCCTGTCTAAAAGACACATGTCTAATAAGACCTCGGCACCTGTGTATTAAGACCAACCTTGAGTGAACCGAAGACACATTGATTATCATTGACCCGTCAAATAAGACCACCGGTGAATAAATACAATTTTGGTTAGTTCCCCACCTTGTCATTTCAAAGGTTTCACTTTATGTAAATTGTGTTTGCAAATTTTAAAATAGTCACCACATTCCTTTATTTAAGGGTTTGTTTTCTGAGATCTCGGGGCCTACCATGCCTTACCTGAAAGAGAGAATAAACAGTAATTACGAGCAAATCGGGAGGTCATTCCTGGCCCGGAGTGTCGGATTCCTCGTCGGCGCTCTCAGTGGAGGAGTTCTTGGGGACGCTCTGAAAGCCAGGACGGACCTCATCATGGCTGTGGCCTTGACATTGGGCGCGCTACCGACCGCTGCTGCCCCCTGGTGTCCAAATTTGGAACTACTGTCTGCGATGTTTTGCATCGATGGATTTGCAAAAGGAATTCTTGGATCAGGTAAACGGCATTTGTCCATACGTTCAAATTAACTTTTTAATTAACACTCAATTTTGATAATATATATACATTAATGATCTAAATTTGCCTATGACATACAAAAGGAGAGTAGTTTATGTACGTTAAATATGATGTAAATAATATATTATTTTTGTAGTTAATGTGCGCTAAGTATGGAGTAAGTAATGTGTAAGGCTTGTAGATGATCATTGAATATGTTGTAAATTATATATAACGTTAAGCATAAAGTTACTATATTGCTATGCAGTAAATTGTACAAAGGGCCGTTTTAATAAACCGCCACATTAATTATACAGATCAATCATATTGCGCTTTTTATACTCCTTTCGGTCATATATGAAATCCGGAAGTCTTCACTTCCTACAAATCCCCGTGGATATCACGCTACATTGTATAGACTATTGATAAATCCTTTGCTTTGTTTATATTCTGAAATAACAATTTCCATTTTTTTTTAGTTGGCAATGCGTATTTGCTAAGGATTTGGGGAGATAAGGCCTCGGTTCCAGTCCATGCATTACATTTTTCCTTTGGCATCGGTGCCCTCATCACTCCTCAATTAGCGAGACCATTTATAGACGAGACAGAAGTCACAAATTCAAGCGTAACGATTGTTAATGGTATTGACAACACTATTTTCAACACATCTCCCATACCGCCGAACCAAACTTACCATGACAACAGGGACCATACCGTTTCCAACGAAAGTGCCCCCGCCAGAAGTGGAGGTAGAAATGAACGTATAGAGATACCGTACGCTATCATAGGAGCAATTACTCTCGCTGCAGCTTTTGCATTTGTGATACTTGATTGTCGAAGAATCCCCGAAGTCAAGAAACCCGCACCGAACCTCGATAATTCTGGTGAAAAGAAAAAGAGAAGTATCAAGTCTATTTTCTCTAAGCGGTCGTTGGTGGGGGAGTATGGTGCCTTTGGATTGCAGATAGTCGCCTGTCTATTTTTCTTCTTAGCATTACCAGCTGGTGCCGAAAGGGCTTATGGGAAATTTATTTACTCTTTTTCCATGGATAGTGTTTTAAAGTTCACAGTATCAAACGCGTCTTTATTAACGACTGTGTTTTGGGCAGCATTCACCGCAGGTAGAGGATTAGCAGTCGTCATGGCAACCAGAATGTCACCTAGTGCTATCATGTTTACGGAATTAACCTTGACTGTGATATCAGCATCAGTGCTTGCGTCATGTGCGACGCAGCATCCGGCCATTTTGTGGGTGTTCTCGTCTCTGTTCGCGGCAAGTCTCGCGCCTACATTTCCTGCCGGCATCGTGTGGGCGAACGCGCAGATGCCGTTGTCAGCAATGGTGACGTCATTCTGTTTCATTGGTGCAGCGTTAGGGGCTATGTTGTTTTCTTGGTTGAGTGGTTATTTGTTTGAGTATCATGGGCCTATGAGTCTGATGTACTTGATCGGTGGTTACGCAGTTGGTGCGACTGTTCTTTTCACACTTATGTATGTGCGGGCTCGTCTTTACAAGCCTAAGAATGATTCCACAGACTCTAAAGCGCCCGAGGAGCAAATAATGTTGGAGAATGGTCACGTAACAAGAACTTGACATGTTGTGCCTTGTGCTTATAGGAAATACAAAATACCCAACAGAAAAATTAGTATTTTCTACATCTTTTCGGCTGAAATGAAGTAATGTTCTGGTTCAAAAGATATTCTTAATAAAGAAATCTCTAAATTCCTTTTTTCCAGGTAAAGGTATCCTCCAGATATTTACCTCAAAGGCTGTATTTAAGTGCACAATGGATTATGGCAATTGTCCAGGGTTTTTTTTTCATATATATAAACTAGGTAATAATATGAATAAATTCTCATTTTGTATACCTTGTTATTTTGATAAATGTTTATACACTTATGTTAATCACAAGTTGCATTCCCTGTTCTTGAGTTCGAAAAAAGTTTCTCATACACAGCTTTGAGATGTAGGCACAGATGTATACGTACATATGTTTTTGTAAGTCGGTATGTGATCGTGATGTTTATGTTTTCCAAACTTGTTATATTCATGTTTTATTGTTTGCAATAAATAAATACCAGTTATAATATCATGTATTAACATAAAATAAACTTTTTGCAATAGAAAAGAAACACTTTATGAAATTATTGAATTTAATTATACAAATGGGATACACGCTATGATAGTGGCTTAGATACAGGACCAGAAGTCTGGTCAAACACGCTTAAGGTATCAATATTGTCTCAATCCCATATATCCCATATAATGTCCCTCAACTATATATTATAAATATATATATCCCTCAAATCCCTCACGGTCAGCTTTAATCCCAGCCACATATAACGTGGCAAACGACTGCCGACATTCATTCGCTCAGCACACTTAACGGAGAGACTGAGCTATTTTCCAAGGAATTGTATTTTCAACTTTTTGGGTAAATAGAACAAATATATAACATGTATCGTATTTGCAGAGTATTTCCCGTTAATCATTTTCTATATCTTGCCAAAGTTTTGGATCTAATATTGGTGTAATATCCCTGACATGGCAATGTCAAAATTAGCAGATATCACGTGGAACATGTCTCCGGAATTATTGAAGATGTATGAATATGCAATGTAACCATCCAGTGGTACTTTTTGCTCACAGACCACACGAGGAATCTCTGTCTCCTAGAATTCGAAAATAACTGATATTTAGGGTTTTGTTAATTGTTAATTTTTAATTAAAAACACAACCAATGAGGTTAAATCACCTATAATAGTAAGACATACGAAATAACGAAGAATTACAATTATAAGCCAGAACACCATTTAAATCCTAGAGGTCGGAAGGAGAAAAACTCCAGTAATTATTTAGAAGAAAATTGTCATCAGACTTTGCACAAAACATTGAGTAACCATTAATTCAATAGAGCGGAAATCGATCTTTTTTATGACGAAATGTTGACATAACTGACGAGGTCAAGGACATCTTATGATAGATCTAGGCTTTGACTCTATGTTTGGTACTCCTCGTACCATACAGACATGATAAAATGTATCATCAGCTAACAGAGGTCAAAATAACGTGTATGGACAAATAAAAACACCGGAACACCTAAGATGTAAACAAGTTTATAAATTCTATGTTTTGATTGATCTTAATAGACTTATAAACGAAAAGCTTTGATGTGGTCGAGTCAACAACAGAGTGCGAGTAAGGGTCCAGGCCACGCAAGTCCGAGTTCAAGTCCGTGTCTTTGAGGTTTTAGTCCACTTTGAACCCGAGACTATGCCCGAGTTCAATAAAAATATCTTTTTTTTAACATAAAAAAATAATATATTTGTTTAAAAACACTAAGATCCCGATGAGAACTATAGCGTAGTAAATAGGCAGGGTTTTCCAAACTTAGCCTCATTTCTCGAGTCCTCTTAGCCCAGTCCGAGTCCAGGTCCCTCGAGTCCGAGTACTTTACAAAAGTCCAGATCACTGCCCCAAACATATTACAATGTTCTACGTTTGTAGAGTGGTTAAGAAGAGGAAACTATTTCTTCTCGTTCTCGTGATTTAAGTCTATTAAATTAGGGCTTAATTAGGTCTCTTACTATAAAGAACAGTTTCCTAAAACCTTAAGAGAACCATCTGGAATGAAGATACATTTTTCTGCAAAGATCAAGGGGATATGGATCGAAATATCAATTAGATTAGATTATATGGGCCTGTTAATTCCATACTTCAAATAACTCGACCAGATTGGTGTATTTTGTATCTCGGACTTCACTTGCATATCAAACGACAAAATTCTATATTTGTAACAAATACACTTCCAATGGTGAACGAGACGATTAATTAATTCAACAATATCCATTGAATTATTCACTGTGAAAATATGCGACTAAGGTCACATAGAGTTCATGGTTAGGTCAATTTTGATTATTTACACCAAAATCTAGCTAATACAAAAATGAACTTATCGACAATGAAAACCTATCCTAAAAGGGGCTCAATCACCTATCTGACCTTTATAAACTTGAGGTAATCCTTTGAAGCTTATATGAAAATAAGCAGAAAATGTTTATATCACCGCACACAGGCTGCATATTTTGTTTTTATCATATCGTGTTGGCTCGCCAAAATGATCAAAACAAATCCAACAAGGACATCTGGCAGCAAGTCCGATAAGCCAGAGCTTCGCAAATAGCGTCTTGCAACAAATGAACTTTCTACCTCCGCATATATGCAACCTATGCAACGACACCAACCCCCCCCCCCCCCCCCCCACCCAAGAAGAACAAATCCACCGCTGCTCTTACAAACACCAGCGGCGAAGGTAAAAGGTAAAAGTGTTGTGAAGAGGGTATAATCTAGTCCTTCAAAATATGTCAGATTGAAATTGTTTAAGACAAGTTAAATAAATATGGGTGTTTTTTTACAAAGACTTCACGGAATATGTTTTATTTTGTAAGCATACTCATGTGATATATAAAAAGAAGATGTTTCCTTGAATTGTACCACTTTTTGATTTTGAAGTTGAGGTAAGTTTAGTCCCGGCCGTCCTACAGTCCTTACAAGGACGAGGTTCGTTTCGAAGAGAAACGACATCTGGCGGAAGGATGATACACTAAGGAAACGTGATCAGTTCTTTGTCATGGTTTATTGATATTCTGCTGAATATTTGACTGACTTATCTTCACTTGAAACCTTTGTATCCACAAAATCCTTCATAAATATTTTTAGTCCTAATAATTCATTAATTTCACGCTCTTGTTTGTTATAAGTCAAATGCACTTTATAATCGAACTTCCCGTTTTTTATGAAGAACAACCACACAAACGTATATGGTCGTTTAAGCGCATGACTGGTGTTTCAGTTTATTAAAGCTGGATTTTTGCTGTCTGCGGTTGCTTACTTCAACGACAACTTTTCTTACTGAATAAGCTGACTAGCTCGTTAATGGTCTGTTGGCGTCAATATCATTATATGTTATATTATTTCAATTTCTTAAGTGGTATAAAAACGCTCTTAATTCAAATACGGACCGAGAATAAAAGTCGCCTGACAGTTTAATCATAAATGTTCTATCTTAAAGAGACACCGCCGTCAACTTCAGTGTTCAATAGATCAGGCTGTACTTCAGGTATGACCGTTTTTTATGCTTATTGCTTTTAACTGTCAATATAGGAACGTAAAGATGACAACATAGCTAAACAGAATACCGGTTTCCTTGAACATTGCAGGGGATATCGTGTCCACAGTCGTGTTTCACTCACTTGCAAGTGCGCCTTTCGGGGGTTCCTCGGTGTTGACGCCAACAGATTAACCACAAATCAAGACATTGCATATTTTAAAAATAACATGACGATTGCGAGAGATTGATAAAGGGAAACATGCACCTTATAACAGGTCTACCAGTTAAATTTGAACTGCTTAGAAGTTATATTTTCATCCATGAGTTTTCAAAGTGGGAATTTCAGAAATTGTGTTTTATCGAGATCTAGATAAAAAGAAGAATCATAGACAACTAAACATGACGGATAAAAGAACCGGATAACCGATTTCTCGGTTTTTGTCGAGCGCGCCCTGCCATATCAAGAGACGGAAGAAGCAGCCGGTGCAGTCTACTGACATGCATTGCCTGCAGACAATGCTTGAATCGCCATATTGCTGTCCGGCTCGCTAGAACCTTCAGTTTTTTTTTCAACTCGCTATTTCTATTTTCATCGTGAGTTTTAGTCGACTAAGTCAAAAGAACTCTAACAGACTGGAACCTGCAACAGCTGATAAAACTTTCGAAGGAAGGCTTTCTCACTACTCTTTTTATAAACCTGTTCTTGACGACGCCAAAACACGGATACGCTTTGCTGCTCTTCATGCTTCTTAAAGGATGCAGCAACGCTGTTCCGCGATTATCATATTTTTTTAATATTTCATTTTTAGAAACTTAATTTTGTCATGCCAAATATCATGTGTTCCAATAATTGTTCTCTTATGTTTACCAGTAGTTAGAAATTTCATTTCATTTTTTGGGAGTCTTTGGGGGACATTTTGAACGTTGGACAGGCAGCCCTGAAGGTCAAGGAAATGATGAATAAGTGGCTGGGTACTGTAACGTCAGGCCCTGCGCACTGACCTCCTCTGTATATATATATATATATATATATATATATATATATATATATATATATATATATATATATACATACATATTCATAAAACTGTATATATAATAGTGTTATATAGGCCTAACGATAGATGTTCATATATATTTACTTACAGGGTTGCTTATTCCACTCCCCCCTGGAAGGGAAAAGAGGAATGCTTATTTATCTTCAGTTTCTGAGTTTTTATATATATATATATATATATATATATATATTAAAGTTGTCTAAGCTTTTATAAATTTGAATGATTTTTGTGTTATCCTGATTATATGAACATGTGTCACTGCACATTCTGTTGAGAAAAATGTTTTGTAAAGTGATATTTGACTTATTATTAGTAGATGCCAGCAACGTAGCCCTGCCACCAACACTTTTGGCCCAAAAGATTGCAAGAAATTCTCACCAACAATCACAGGAGCACGGTCGAGCTTCATTGATCTTCAGGTGGTACATTTTAATAGTCACTAGCTGGTATATACCCGGTATACCGGGCATTTTACCGGGGTTGGGGAGATGAATTAATTAAGATGAGGAATGTTGGCTCTTTTTTTATTCAAAAAGTTAAAAATAGTAGATTTTCAGTTGGATACTGTCTCAATAAGATATGTACAAATATTTTTTTTGGTATTTATTTTGTGGCGCTGCGCTCGTGGCGAAACATTCATACACTGGTATGTTTACCTTGAAGACTTGGTGAGTAATGTTAACATTTGCGAACCGGAATAGGGCGCGGGGACAATCAGGTTTTCGGTTATCTTTGACTGGTTACGATTGGTAGACGTACAAAGAATAAGTTGATGAGAGGTTGACATGAACGATGAATTAAATGTACGTTTTAAGGCAAGGAAACTATTCCTGAAGAAAGATACGGAAACACGCATACCTCGTTAGTGGCAGAAGCGGACCCAAATGAAGTCGCAACCGTTTTTAATCGTATCAGACCAAATTTGAGGTCCTCTTTCCTAACCCCTGTTCCGGAAATGTAGACCTATTTTGGGTTTTGTCATTAATCCCCTTTGGTTGAACCCCTCCTATTCATAAAGCGAGAGCCATGTGTTTTTTTTTACCGACCAAGCACGTAGGTCAGAGCCAAAACATGCTTAAATCCCTCACTGCAAGAGAGTAGGGTTATTCTCATGCACCATAGACCTTACTTTAAGCCGCTTAGTCCCGTGTTTTAGGGATTGTTGTGAATAACACAAAGGTCGCATTCCGGTCTTTGCCGAAGGAAGTTCGGCTGATTTCGTTACATGGTACTCCTCCGAAATCTGGAAAGCAGGGAAAATCACTAAAAACTTTGTGTACATGAAAAATTTATTGATTGTCATTGCGGCCATGTCACTGCGGGAATAATAACCTTTAAAATGAGGAATGGCACAGTGTTATACGCGGCGTGGTTTCAGAGAACATCGCGAACAAAGCTGAAGCGAATTCGCTTTATAAGTATTAGGTTAGATACATGATTATGGGAAATGGATGAAGCCACACATACAGCCACATTTTTAGGCAACATAATGATTCTTGTTCCATTATAACGTGTTAATTACTTCTAAACAAGTTCATGTAGAGAGTCTATTTTTTAATTATTTCTTTATATTCGTCAATATATTTATAATTGACTATACCGTTTTTTTTCTCGAAACTTTACCCAATTATTGGGTCACATGTGAACTGGTGCCTTACAATTTTGAGTTGAACTCTGACCTTTTCTGTCTGCAGTGCGTCCGTCCATCTGTGCATCTGTAATTACACATTAAACCATATATCTTCAGAATCATTTGACCGATAAGGCTGAAAGTTTGCACAACTGTAGCTTTCGGGTAGCTTTATGTCATACAATAAACTGGTGGCGCCTCCTGCAACCTATTTTGCACATTGTCCTACTGTTCGTCTGCCTTTGGTTAAATTCAGTCTATCTCTGCAGTGGTTGGATTAATAACCTGAAATTTAGCATGCATATACATCCTGGATAGCTTTCTTGATTTTATGACAGGTTGCGCCACCTTCATTCACGTTCACCCTGCAGATATCCAAGCTAATATCTCCTGACTGATTTGATGTATCTTCCTGAAATTTTGCATTGTTTTAGATCTGACATTGCTCTTTATTATACACTAAAACTGGTGGCACCACCTGCATCCATTTTGTACAGCGTCCATCTGTTTGTCTGCTGTGGGACAAAATCACTATATCCTGGCAGTTGTTTGACTTATCCACCTGAAATTTTGCGTATACATCTTGGATAATTTCACTTTCAGATAACAGATGGCGACACCTATAATCATGTTTACATGGAAGACAACCATGCTTATATACAACACATCTCACTCAATTTCTTACCACTCAATCCATTCCTTACTTCATCCATCCTACTCTGATTTCGGCGGATACACGTAGCCGCTTGTCGACTACCCGTATTCTAGTTTAATTTAGTTACTGTCAACTTGCCTTTTGCTCAACAGTCTATTTTGTAGACCTTGTAGAACTTGTAGTGGATGTCTGGATGTTCCAGGAGCTGGGTGTATATGACATACTCACTGAGTATGATAGACCTAGTTCAGTTAACAAGGAAATAGTTGGTCTAGTTGAGAGAAATGTATGATCACATTGAACAGTCATGATCTTGGTAAAGAAAACACGGATTGACACAGCTCTGGGAAATCTGTTTTTTTTAAAGAAATATGTGAGTTATCGAATAGCAGAGTTTTTGTATGTTAACATATCTTACTTTGAGAGGAGCTACAACAGAAAATTAGTTTACACAAATTTTGATCACATGACTCGACTCAGTCTAAAATGAAAACTGATGTCTCGTATATTAAATAATTGTGTTTTATATATAAGGTGCTAGGTAATCATTTACTTTGTTGAAAATTAGGCCTTTTTGTCTTCTACCTAACATTTATACGTTTCCCTTTGAAATGTAAATATCGTCCTTTCTATCATCAAATGTCCACCTGCTTTTTGCTATGAAAAATGTTATTTTTTACATTTCTAGGGAAACATTTATAGAGTACAGTAGAGGAATAAAGGTCATATTCAACAAGGTAAATAAATTCCTACTGCATACTATATTTAAGAAACACAATTTATTTGAAAACATGAGAAAACAGTCTATATTTTACAACATATCAGACCCAATTATGGCAGTGAAGGTCATTGGTCACGTGCAAAAAAAAAAAAAAAAAAAACAGCGTCAATTTGCAGCTGCTGATTGGATGATGTCAAGTAAACACTCTAAAAAATATTACCAAGCTAAAACAAAGATGGCTACTCATGCAGGGACACATAATATCTGACAGATCATTGGGAAGAGACTAAAAAGTTGTGAAACATGAACTGTGGATTTATTGTAAAATTCTGATTGTTATATTATGTTATCACTTCCATATGAAGTTTTCTAGGAAGTAATTGAAAAATATAAACTTTTCAGAAAATCATCTACAAAAAACAGGTGGACAGCAGGTGGTGAAATGAATAATAATAAAACAAATGGACATGAGAAGATGGAACGGGCCATTACATAAATGTATGTTTCTAATCTGTAAGTGAAAACAAAACGTTGATCAGGAGAACATACAGGTACCGGGGAACATAGTTTTCATCAACAGCAGGATCATAAGAGTTTGTCGGTTTGAGCTACAGGCAGTGATGAAGTCGAGTCCACACAATTCGTGTCCGAGTGCAAATCCGTTTAAAGCCAATTGAGTCGAAGTCAAAGTTCGAGTCTTTGCGGTTCGAGTAATAAGTCCGTAAAAATGATTTTATTTAAATTCGGTTTTTAGAGAATCATGTTTATTTGTAAGTATGTTTACATAGGTTTTTACCTAAGTATTGAATAACATTTATCATATGATACAGAGAATGAGTTTGGTAGATAGACTTATTTCTGGAGTATAAGTTCACATATTTAAGACCCTAATGGAGGAGTTTTTTAAAAGTGAATTGAATTCATAATTTGCCTAACGTGAAAATCTGTTTTATTGCTGGACCACCGAGTTAGAGTAAACGTCCGAGTCCTGGACTCGAGTCCTACATCAATGGCTACAGGTCTATCTGTAATCTAAGGAGCCAAATTCATTTAAATGTCTCATCTGCTTTCATATTCACGGAAAAACGCTCCACATGCCTTTAGAGAGAAACCGCCTACAACGGGTATCCCCGGAGCGTTAAACATGAAACACAAACATGGAGACAGGTATCTTTTGGAATTTCTAGGCAGGAACAAACTAATTTTGTTGTTCGTTTTTGTATATCGTTGGCTTCAGAAGTTTTACTTGAAGAGATAAATGATTTTATGAATCAGCCCCGCCTCACAATACACGTAGGCCTACTGGACTTTTGTGTTACTCATCGGGTGAGCAGTTTAATAAAATATGTAAATTTGAGCTTGGTACCAATCGTGGCATCTTTTCAGGGTCACATGGGAACTGCTAACGCAACCTTTAATCTTTTTCGTGTGGAGTCCCTCACTACACCCAAAGAGGTTTAAATTAAGCAAGTGATAATGCTTAATCCGAACTCATCAAAGGGACCCGCGTCCCAGTCCCCGAGGTTTTATTGTTGCTGCCTATATTGTACTCGAAAGGGGATGGCCATGGTCCTCGCGGTCTGTCGTTGTCCCGACACCTCGTAACGGTCAGCCAGAACGTTTTAGATTTACTGCGCTCGGTGATGTTTTCGGGAGCTGAATCCAAGGAGTGGTTTGATAGTTGAGACCCTTTTAAGCGTCTGTATGACACATTTCATGTGTGTGTGTATATATATATATATATATATATATATATATATATATATAAAATATTCCAAATATATTACAATTAATTATAAGGATTTAGAAAATAAGGAATTGTTACCAGTATAAGTTAATTCTAAACCAGGTTTGGCAGGGATGGATTCAGCAAGGGGTTGGGGGGGGGGGGGGGGCTAGTAGATACTTTGCATAATCATTCATATATATATGTGTGTGAATATATTAACAGATAATAAGATAAATGTCTATGGCAAGTGCCTGCGCCAATTTATATATATATATATATATATATATATATATATATATATATATTGCAGTCTAAACATCGGTGTTCAAGAGGTTATAATGGGTAAATCGTTGGATTTAGCTTAAACGTTATTTGAATTTAAGTTATTTAATACCTATAAACAATTCTTTGCCGTTTTAAAATCCAATTGCAGACAGGAAACTAACAAAACATGACTCCACCGATATAGATATCAAAATATACCTTTTGAATTTTTCCACTTCATATACGATCTGGAAATTTGTAAATTGCGAAATTGTTGTAAATGGGTAGAGATGTTCAACTTATAATATTTTCCCGAGACATAGTTAACAACTGCAACTGGAAACTCATGAACAAAGTTGAGACAAAAAGTAAATGCAGACTTTAAAGTCAGATAATGCATATTACGTGTATTTTTTATTTTGTGAATTTACAGTTCATAGCACGAGGATTATATTCTTTTGCTATAACCGGTCTGTAAGCCTCTTTCGGATATATATATATTCAATGAAAGGTTCCTCTAAAACCAAAAAAGACAGTCTTTTTATCCCCTTTTTTCACAACAGTAAAGCGTCTTTTAAATAATAATATTATGGTGATCCAGGTAAACTCTAAATTATTTTATATTTTTTTCAGGCTATCCTCATAAGTCCGTCTATAATTGTTGAGTACAGCTGCTAACAGACGAATAAACCTACGTAGACAATTACATACTAAGCCTTGCTTCGCATAGCTAGAATTAACTCCGCAAATAAGACTTCTCAGGAGCAAGTTGTTAGAATGGTTATTCAAAGCAAAAGAATAAATGATCTGGACATTATTTTTTTCTATCAACCGATTTATAAATAAAAGTTAGACCCGGGTATATTAATAATCTCTTTTTAAGGTATCGTATAGAGATGAACATGAGATGTGAGCACAAGTGACCGACGATGTAAACATTTAATTCATTATTTTATCTCAAATAACTGATCAGTTATAAAATAAAGACGCAACTACATTTAAACATTTAAGTACATTAAACATAATTGAAAAGGCAAACGAATAGCTCATGATTGAATATTATTCTCTAACTACTTTTTAAGATATTACTCACTGGTGTTTATTTTGAATCTGGTATAGCTTAAATTACTTTCCATGTGTGCAGTTGCTTCATTAGTCTATAACTGGCTTTTATACGTTCAAACGCCATATTTCTTTTATATATATATCTGAATTATAAAATGCATTTCTTTCGTTCGAATATTTATGCATTATCGTTTGCATTATAGTATTTGTTTGGTAATTTATATACATTTTTAATCGATAATGAATCTTTCATAAAACGATGCTGTAGGTATTAAACACTGTCAGTTTACTAAGGTTTTTGTACCGTTTTGTACATTTTTTTATAGAGTGACAAGGACAAATAATTTCAGAACAGATTTCCCATTGGGAATTCCAACTGATATAAAAAGCCACAATCACAGTCCCTCATACATGTTATTTAGGCAGTAAATTTCCACTGCCGAACATAAAAATCAAATGCTCTGATGTATGTATCCAGAGAGTTTATCATTTTTTTTTTATTTTAACGATTATATATTGACGTTTTGTTAAAAAGAACAAACTATTATATTTCTAGGATAAAGAGAGGTGAAAATACTTTCTTTTTATTTAAACACTTAATCATGTTCACAAGCAAGATGTCTAAGCCCAAGGACAGCTGAAACATTGCATGAGAAATGCTTGAGGGAGCCAGGGTTGATAGATCATGTAGATCGAAAATTTTAACGTTTATAACTAATGTTGGAAAATGCCCAACTAATTATTTAAAAATACAACAAAGACCTCGGCCCACAATGGTCCCCAGCCATATGTGTAACTAGGAAAGTGTGGCATCAGATGGTAAAGACGGACGGACGGATTAAAGGACAGACGGACGAAAGGATGGAGAAACCGACAGACATGGACCATTTTAGAAGTCCTCCCTCTTAACGGCGGGGGAATAAAAAGATGCCTGATCCTGGTGTAGACATTCATCTCTCCTAACGATTTCTTGGGTTTACAACTTTGTTTTCAGTTAAAAGGGTGATATTTGTATGATGGCAACTGAAAATAATGTAAAGAAAATCTTATTTGATAAAAAAAATTATAATGTTTCCAGCTTCCAAGACACTTTCATGCGCAGTCACTAGTCATCGGCTACCGAATCCTTAGATATATGGGTTGAAATACCGAGTTATTTCGATCTCAACTTGTCCAGTGCGAATAAATGAGGGGTGTATATGTTACATTGGATAGTACTGTGGAAATGGTGTATTGTATCTGACTTTACCGTACTCGAGTCACCCGGGATTTTTTTTTTTCCTGTAAGATTAAGTCTATCTGCTTGAAAGGGATGTAATTTTTTCGCGTGGAACTTGTGGGGGAACCGAGCATGGCGTTTCTAAAGATTGCGTCTGTCTCGGCTGAGAAATGAGTTTGCGTTCCTATACACAATAATATGTTCTTCGCAGAAGTTTTTCCTGGGAAGAAATCCCTCGTCGGCGTCATCGTAATCTAGTTCAATCCCAAATCACCAACAAGGTCACAGTAACCTATTCATCCATGTGGAGATCCAATGATTACAATTTGGTCCTTGCAGTACATCCAATTTTCAGAAGTCGAGAAACTGGCACCATTCCTGTGAATGGTGGTGCCACCCGTCTTTAACACCTAATAAAGTAATCATGGTCAATAAACAAACGGGGTTTCAGAGCACTTAACGAAACCAGAGCTACGATTGCTTTCATTCGACGAGTTCAAAATTAGAGGAAAAATACGTGAAAATTCATAGTTTGATTCCATCTTTTGATAGAGGTCTCTTTTAAGTGGTTTAATAAAATGAATTTTAGTGTGGACCCGGAACATGGTCCGGATTCAGGAATGTCATCATGGAATATTCACAAATATAAAGTCACATATGCATGCATGAACCTTGCCATATGGGCCGAATAAGTGAATACTCACGAGGCGGAGGTCTGTATTTCTTGGAATGAAGATTTCTAGTTTATTATATTTAAAATGACCCATGCACTTCACCAAAGCGCATGTCTTTACACATTTAATATAGAAGAAAAGATTTTCGTACAGAAACTTAAAGAAACAACTGCTTCTCCCTCCCTATACTAAATTCAACCAACCATCCCTGGCACCAAGGAAAATTACATACAGTGGAACAAGTCTGAAAGACCACCTGTCTTATAAAACCACCTGCCTATTAAGACCACCCTTGAGTGCACCGACCACATTCACATGGGTTATATCTGACCTGTCTAATGATACCACCTGAGAATTAAGACCACTTTTGTTCCGTATAACGGTCGGTCTTATTTCACAGGGTTCACTTTTTTTGGTTCCAAAAATACAGCTTAAGGGGTTGTTGTGTCGGGAGTGGCAACCGTTTTATCCTTCTTGTTAAAATGTAAGTAAGAAAATATAATAATGAGCATGCATGATGTACAAATATACAGGTTTCTCTCTCGAAGTCAGTCAACCAGACAGACGTATATCATTTATCCTGTGCTTTTCTATACGCCGGTGCACACATATCGGAAATGTACCTATGTTAATAAACTATTCGTATATATCATATCCAATATTAGTCCTTAATCTCTTTTTATTTTATGAAATATATATTTATATATTATTTGATATTGATCCAACACACACAAACAAATCTATGACAAAATACATGTAAGCAATGCTAAACCTGCTTGAATTATCGTATACCTGCTTGAATATATCGATCATCATAAAACTTTTGTTTATACTCATGTATAGCTTCCTCTACTAAAAATGGGAATAAAAACAAAAATAAGGAGAGCAGACAATAAACAATGTTTAACTCCGTGGGCAATATGTGCTAGTTAACTCCACGACGGCTTCGCCTGGTCCGTTAACGGAGACTGATGAAGCGATCGGAGTTCATTATGATCCCGTCGGTCTCAATTTGAGCCTTAATTCCCGGACTCTTAGCTCTTAAATAAACGTGCTTTCCGGACCAGTTCAGTCACTACAACTGTATACCAGTGGGGGTTGGGTATCAAGCCGCAGGTGTTGGCGTCAGAGGACGGGTTCGATTAACCTTTTAGTCCGTCAATGACGCCCCTGTGAATCCGGCGAGACGGACGGGATGAGCGATACGGTGGTCTTGTAATTGAATTATGAACGCGACGTGACGAAATCATGAAACAGGTTGAGTCGCAGCATCTTTTGATCACTGCTTGGCGTCTTAATCAACCTGGCCAGAAACTGGACCCAGTTGATTGCATCGTATACCTTCACTTAAGGGGTCTTTAGGAGGTCTAAGGGGCGGATCATTGAACCTGAAAAGTAGTCTGGGTCAGCTCAAGGTGCTTCTCCGCTGTCATGACAAGCAACGCCAGTCATGGCTCCCTTACACTTGCCCTGTCTTTGAAACCCTCTCTGAGGCGTTTTCTTCACGCCGGTGAACTGGGAAATAGTTCCAAGTCGAGCTAAAGAGTGACGACACTACGTCGGTTTATATCTATAATCCATTCCTTCAACCTGTGTCCACCTGTTTTTTTTTTTTTGTTTTGCCTCCGCCAGCAAGGTATGCGTTCATATATATAACCGTTCGTTTGTTTGTGTGTTTATTCACAACATAACTCAAACAACTATGAACGGAATCTCATGAAATTTTCAGGTCATTTCGGGAATTACGCTCCTCGTGCAAGCGCTTATACACTTCATACGTCCCTGGCCTTCCTTTTGTTTTAACTTAGCGCACAGAACAAAGAATTGTAGAGAGAGTGGTATCGCATTGTGCCTCCAGCTCCAAATTTTAAACATGCGACAACCGGTCTCACCGTTCTGATTACACCGGTTCTGGCACAGGGCCAAGAAACAGATTAAGGAGAGCGGGTGTCCCCGGTGTTATAATACCGATAAGATCGAGTGTCTCATGTTTAAAATTTGGAGCTGAATGCACAATGCGATACCAAGCCCTCATTGATCTGAATACAATTCTTTGCTCTGTGTGCACCCTGGTGTTTTAACCCAGAGAACCTTGCCATAAAAAGCAGCGGTAAAATTATAAAAAAGGAGATCTGAGACGACTCCAGTGTACAACCGCTGCGTGAGCAAATAATGCGGGAATGGGAAAATCAAGAATCGATTAAAGTTTGGTGTGGGTCGGGCACATGACATGGATCCAGGAACATCATCAAGGAATATTCACAAATGAACAGTCTCTGATGCACGAATGATCCTTGGAATATGGGCCGAATAAGTGAATGGCAGAGGCGGGCTTGCATTCATTAGAATTTAGATTTCTGGTCTTAGATAATAGTTTCATAAAAAAAGGCTATGACCTCTTTATTTGCAGCAGAATAGAATAAGAAAATGATCTTCTTGGACAGGATATTCTGCAGCTTTCTACCTGATGGGTTTTATTTGTTAGAAAGATTATGCTCAATAACTTTAACTGCTACAGAAAAATACTTACAAATAAAACATTTCTGTCCTATTGTGTCTTGACACAGATAGATGTTTTATAGATGTAGATATTTATGTATATATATATGCATTCATTGTCCGACATGCGGCTTTTTTACTTTTTATCTAACTGTACGTTCTAATCTACGTGCATCACAGGGTCATGAAAAGTGACCATGCAAGTGAAGTTGCATGGCGACTTTCCAAATATGGCAAAAAACTGGTGCGTTGCCAAAATAATGACACGCGTGACCTTCGACCAAAGAGTCGGGGCATGTGGCACATATCAGTTATAGCCCAATGAAATGTAAAGCAAGCCATGAGATTTGCTAAACGGCCTAAACGGCTCGCCTGCCATGTGACACAAGCCTCGCAAACCTCACGGCTTGCATAATATTTCATTGGGCTATATCCAGTACATAGCAGGAGGCTCTTCCATTTTGATGAAGGGGTAGACGTGTGCAGACCTACGTACAATGGTTATGGCTAAAAATAAGAAAACCTTCAACCAAAAGAGTCATTTAGAAATTTAATTAATGTTTAAAAAAACTTTATAACAAATACATTAAAGATAACCATTTACATTTTATAATATAAACTGTAACAAAACGTATTGTAATGAAAAAGATGTGAGGTACGTCTGACAGTCCAATGTCCAAGAGGTAACCCTACGATTTAAGCCACTGGGTTGCTTTGCATTCTCTTAAAAAAGATAATTGTTGAAACTGGGGGGTATTGTGGGAAAAATGGTTAGGAAGAAGACAAATTTGATATAAATTAATCTCTTATGACATTTATCGATGCAATGCTAATGAACGTTCGAAGTATGCAAGGCAGCACAAAAAAAAATGAAAGCTAAAGGGGTTGGGGGAGGGGCATATGCATATATATCAAAGATAAAATCTACCTAGTCATTTTAAAGGACCGGAAATATACAATGTATTTTATTTCAAACAGATAACCAGATTTATTTATTAAAAATAGGTTCTTTGTAAGATTTAAAAATCAACGCAGATACCCTAAATTCAGACAAAGTCAGCCAAATAAAATGACGAAAGCTTGCTTCACATTATATGCGATTGACCTTTATAACAATTCAGCCACAATTGGAAGCCTAAGATGCTTTTAAGCTCTCTTTTGTTGTCTGTTATCCGATTACTTACGAAGTGTTGGTTAAGGAATTGGCGAACCACCTACATACGGCGGCAAGGTAGAGAAAACCTCGTCAGTCTGACACTCACGTTGCCTCTGTCCTCTGAATACTAGATGGTAGCCTTTTAATTCGTGAGGGTTTCAAGTTCGCGATATTCTCGTTATTCGCGAGAAATAGGGCTCAACGTCGAAGGCAGAGCTGAAAATAGCAAGGTTGTCATTATGAATAAAAATAAATCGTGTATGTTCAAAGATTAATATTTCAAATCTGATTATATCTTTTCAATTGTATGCCATTAACGAACAATATTATTGTGCATATATATAATATTTGATATAATAAATTCACATAATTAAGGTTATACTCTATATATAGGTCTTTTGTATTGTGAGATCGTGAAAATGAATCCCCGCGAAACACTGAAATAAAATCGCGAAACTTTAACCACGCGAATGTGAAGCCATAAAAGGACATTTCCGTCTCCCCCTAGTGAATTGTGAATTATAGAGGTGAAGCAGTTAATTTCAGTAGTTCCGACAACTTGGTGAAGGTTCTGTCTGATAAACTGCTGTTTTATTGTACATAATTATGGGATTTCTATCAGTCTTCCCAGTTGCATTTTTTCATTCACTCTGATTTTTAACTTTTGGGCAAACATTCAGATGGACAATTATTATGCCTAGAAAGAAAACAGCAGTTTCTTTCATTATTTTGTCCAGCACTTTTTCAGTGTTTATGTATTTACAGTGATATCCATTTAATATTTTTTTCTTTCAGCCTTGTCAATAGGTTTGTTTCCACAATATATTAGTCATTGATATTATAATAAATGTTTCCCTGAGTCATTTATAAATACAATAATAATAATAATAATAACAATAATAATCTTCAATCTAGAATGAACTTCAAACATAATATAACACTAGATTTGTGCAATAGACCCTTTCCACCTCACCAACGCTACCTCTCGGGGACGAATCACACTGAGTGTTTCTTAAAAAAACATGTTTTACCCAATTATGAATTAAGTAATCAACAAATATGAATAAGGAAATGCTTACCTGTCCTTCGGAGTAGTGGGTGGGTGGGGGGGGGGGGGGTGTTTTATATTAAACGCGGAAACGCGAAAAAGACTTTTATGCAAGGGAACATGAGTGAACCCTCATGCTCATGGATTCAAACAAAGAAAATTCTGTTATACAAAAAGAAAAAATCACAAATGTACACACACATGATTTAAAACACTGAAACAAAGATAATCATGAGTGACAAGTCTATGTAATATGAGCTCACATGATGTGCAAATGGGCATCTTCCATCTGAGCTCCGACAGTAACAAGAAGATTAATAAAGTGACCAGAAAAGAAAAGTTACGTAAGCGCTAACATATTAATGTAAGACTGATTAAAATTGAAAAAAATTGTGAAAGAACATTGAAAGAAGAGAAGAAATATAAAGAAGTGAATTATATATAGATATCGCGAACTTTTATACGCTGAAGTGAAGTGATCAAAGAAGACGAAGAACCTCTTGAGAAGATAATGCTTTCAGTGCCTTTTATTATTGGACTCTGTGATTATTTAATTATACAATTTGGAATAACGGGTGATATATGGACACCAATCCCAGATCAGTTATTTTGTTTTTCATTCAATGTAAGTCATTGTATAATAAAGTATTTGTAAAAGCTATATTCAGTATGTATTAAACTAGTATATTATATCAAAATATGGTAATGTGGTATATTGCCAACTTGTGTGACAGATAATGAGTTAGCTGTAGGGCTTTAACAGATGAAGGTTTGCCTGAGAAATAAGAAATGTCTACGTAAGGACGTAACAATATATTATTAAGGGATGATGAAAGGGTATGCATGGTCTCTGGAAAATTTAGCCATGTAAAGTGTGACTTCATTGTAGGCGTTTCTATGTATCTCCCATAAAGGAGTGCCTCGGGTTTCTATTGTTACCATGGCTGTTTGTATGTGACCTCGGCCACTAATTACTTAAAGATTAGACCAACTTGGTCGTCGTCTCGACTGTGCCATTGTAACACTGTAATATATGAGAGTATTACAGCCTATTTGTTAGGTGTTGTCGTCTGCTTTCGTTAACTACTCCGTCAAAATCCGGCCTGGGGATACCTGCTGAGAGACTGAAAGAACTTGTAACATCTACTTGACGTGTGGCAAACACAAATAGAGCAGTCATCAAGTAAATTTTACTTTGAGAGAGCGACTATCATACCCAGGGAACACTGAGAACCACCTGGATTATTGCCGCCATGTCAGCTTGTGTAAGTATGCTTGCCCTGAAAACACGACACAGTATAGCCATTATATAATTGGCTGTGAGCCTAACTTGAGTCATGATACAAGCTATACGGGGGAATGTACTGCAAGGGTACAGATAAGCCAGAGCTTTGCAAATGGCGTTTTGCAACAAGTGACCTTAATTCATACCACCCTAGGTTATATGTTTTTCAGGTTTGTCGAAATTGCTGTGTTTACAAACATGTTGTTGATAAACAAGTTCACACATCCTTCACGGAAGCCGTATAAAAACTTTACACGACCAAAATTACCCTTAGATCACTAATATATTCACAGAGGAAGCCAGAAATTTCATTTTTTTCAAAAGGCAGGTGATTTGGCACCTTTAATATATTACATAACGTTGGCTCAGGGCCGCAATTTCCCTTAGCAATGTGGGAGACGGGGGCTTCAACACTCACTCCCCAAAGTTCCTTTAAAGCAATATACCATTTATACACCTCAACCCCCTTATTCTCAATAGAGTGTAATAATAATTTATAGAACCCATTTCGGGGGAGGGGGCCAGTACTAAGTTTCCTTCCAAGATTTTATTGACCCTTTTTTTTCACATATAAATGTAGTTGATTCTTTAGTGTGCAAGAATTATTCTCTTTATACAGAAATCATATGTAGAGATAAACTGGTATATTGGTATTTCGATGTAATGTGTGTATATAGAGAAATATAAAACTATGTAGATGCATAAGTGTATATATATATATATATATATATATATATATATATATATTATAAAGCTCTGGTGTCATACCATAGAGCACTATAGCATTTGTTTATTGCAGTAAACCATTAGATTAATTTATATATGTAAATATGTATGTATGAACAATGTATATGTATGTATATGATGGGCTAAGGGTATACACGAAAATATGCGAATATAGAATAATAACAAATAATGGTTTTTTTCTATAAGCAGGCTTTAAAATCTATTTTCTTATTGGTATTTGGATTGATATTTACTGGATATATATTGTTTGTATGTGTTTGTTTACGCATTATGTCATGTGTCATTTATGTGTTTTAACCTTTGGTTGTTTTTGTACATGTGTTTGTGTAATGAAAAAAAGTACTTATATTCAAAGAAGCGAGACTGTCGGGGATATGTATATACCAAAGGGATGAGCTTTTGTTGTCCACCATGTCTTGTGTAAATTAAAACAGAAATCACTTATAATATAAACAATATTGTAACAATTTTGGTCTAAAGTATCCCTTCAAATCTATGCACAATTTTTAAAACCTGCATGCAGAATTTTTCTTGAGTGTTAAACGACTGGGTACCTGATTGTCGTCATAGAATGATGTCATGTAATGATGTTTATGTCGGTATTTTCTTCATATATAAAAGATTGCAGTCTATTGTTATTTTTAGGAATAGTGCAACATGTTAACATATCTTTATTAATATATACAAGTTTTGCGGATTGCAATTTTTAATGATATGGCCCCCTGTAACCCACCAAACACGTGTCCTTGCATTCTATGAAAATAATAATAATAATATAATATATTATATATAACTTTTATATTTATTATTTTAAAAAAATGTAACCCTGACACCTTTCAGCGTTTCTATGGAGTTTCTGTACTCGGCTTGAAATTATCCAAAGATAAAACGATAAAAATTGAATTGGAAAAAAATCGTCTATTTAAATGCCTAATCCAGGCTTGAACTCCACCTACAGTACAAAATATCTCTTCTGGTTTATTAGATATGAAAGGCAGTAGAGATCACTGGCCCGACCTGATGAAAGGAATTGGTTTTATTATTAAAAAAAAAACAGTTGCAAGGGAGGTGCAGAGAAGCCATTGTTGCCATGACAACAAACTTCAAATTGCGTCACCAATGACGTCATAATGGTGGGTATAGTGCGAGTTTCATAGAGGTCTTGTCAGATCAAACATCATTTATGCGTTATTCTTTCATTCCTATGGGATAACGTAGTTCTCTGATCACATTTTATCAAAGCTTTATAGCAAAGAACAGCGGCTGTCTATGTCACGATCTACACAAATGCAACATAATGGATTAGATTTCTTCCAGCGTTCCCTGGCATATAAATTATGAAACCAAAGACAGAACATTTTAACAAGTCCAGGGTCGGAATCATTTTGTGCCCCTTGGGAAATGTCTGTAGCCAATAAATCAATCTTTTTTGCTGCAGGTTCGGAAACAATATAATTTGGGTGTCTTTATTAACACGAAAAGCGGACTTAATCCCTTGCAATGACAGGTTATTGCACTTTTTAAAGCATGCTTATATCTACTTGCCTTTTGATTATATGTACGAGAATGCTGACAAATAAATCATTATGCAGGTGGTTAGACGATCTGAGATGTATTTATTTGCTCAATTAAATGTGATTTTGATAAATCACGGTGTTTAGATCGTATTCTGAGATGTAAAGTGCAACAGCGCCCCCGCCTACAAGTGATAGTCGGGACAGGCTAATTAAAGAATTAGTCCGTGGGCTGGGGATACCCACATATATAGACTCCCCCTATCAATTAGGTAAATCTACTAGTATTTTTTATTGCTGTGAGTCTATAATTTGAAATTAAGGATGTTAACATTAAATTAACTGGGACTCACTAGTGGTTCCGGGTTGTGTTTCACACTATAATAACTGAAGATTCCGTCACCCATTTTAGGGATAGAGGAAATTAAAATAATCATAACTCCATAACTGTTTAACTCAGAATAACAAATCCACCAGCTTGTTGCATTTATCAGATGATATATAAAATATGCAAAAATGTCAATATTGAGGTCAACAGGGGTCAAAAGGTCATGATATTTCCCCATGCCAAAAACTGAGAAACTTGCGACTCATTTTCTTCTGCATGGAGGAATTAGATCAAATGGTCAATTAATGGCCTGGAATAGGTTCTGGATCACGTGTGTAAGAATAACTCAAAATAAATGAACGTAATCAAACCGACATTGACGTGTTGCAACGTTAAATATTTTTTTCCAGAAACAACTTTTCAGATGTCTGGTTAATTAAAATACTCGTAACTCCAAAAGTCTATGACATAAATTAATAATGTACCCACCAAATATTTGATTTTTTTGGTCATACCAGTTAAGCTGATAGAGGAAATATTATTTATGTTTATGAGATATATGAAGTATTATATATGTCAATACTGAGGTCAGCAGGGGTCAAACGGGAAAAACTATAGCTATATAGAAACTAGTGATTCATCAGAACTTTGTATGTTGGCAGTATAGGTGGAGTATACATTATAAGGGGCTTATGAACTACCATGGGCTAAACGAAAGTATTTTTTCAATACCCTAAAGTGTCTTTTAACACATTTTAAATGTTAAGAAAAGAAGCGCATGGGATTGTTGCTTTGTAAAATCAAAAATAGACACAACATTTTTATTCTGAGGTTTACATATACCAGGTAACTGCTTACATCAGAGTTGTTTTAGTAATCAAGTTTCAGTATCAGAAGGTAATTATGACGCCTACCATGTGGTAAAGAAATTTCCTTTCATTATATTTTTTGACGTCACAGAAGCACACAGGAAAAGAATTTTATAGATGATACTATACTGAACCAATAATTGTTCCAGTATGAATAAGGTCACTCTGGATCATTAACTGTAAACTACTTGCTGTTCAGGTACCGGAATTAGTATTGTGTCTGATTCATGGATGGACTGCTCTATTCACGTACATGCTTAAGTGAAGGGGATTGTATTTTCAATAAGATGGAGACCAAATTTGCGCGTCATGGCCCTCAACATAACTTAATCAAACAAAACGTTTTGATCCCCACATTGCTCATAAGCACATTTTTAATTTGGACAGAATAACTATGGGGCAGCATTATGTAAAATCCATTTAAAATGGTGACCAATGTGGTGGTGGTGCAGAATGATCTTCCCTTTAAAATGTCTTGCATACCATGTTATTGCTAATTAAATATTGCATTATTTATCAGCAGACTTTTGACCGATGTTTTATATTTCAAATGAAAGGAAATAATTGAGAGTCCAAAATGGCTGTTAATATGGCTACCACAATGACAAAAATTTATTTTTCAAAAGGTAGTTGAATTGGCACCTTTAAGTACCTGCTATCTCTCTCTCTCTCTCTCTCTCTCTCTCTCTCTCAATATATATATATATATATATATATATATATATATATATATATATATATAAATATATATATCCCTTTGACCTATTTTCAGCATATAATGTACCGGTGAACCACGACTGTCTAGATTTGCTCAAGTTGAATATTTCATTACCCATGCTGACCTCAATACACACTAAACTTGCATATTTACATCATTAGAATGGGCTTAGCATAATATCTAGTACTCTAAATGTATGTTACAAACCGATTTTGGGCCATATTTTGACCATTTAATCTATCTACAAACTAAGAGAGGGCAATTTTGGCCGAGACGAAAGTCTCAGGACCTTTTGGCCTTTGTAGACCTCAATACTGACCTACGCCATTTGCATATTTTATATATCATATTAATTGACATGAAAAGCAACAACTGGATCGATATTTTTTGTTCTAGATCAAAAGCTTAAGAGTTATGAACATTTTTGTATGCCTTACCCCTAACATGGCTTTTCTTACAAATTTATAAAACTTATATCATTTGTTCATGTGTTATCCTTAAAATTATGTGAATCAGAACTGTCTGAATGTATAGTTCAAACCTATTCCAGGTTATCATTCACGTTTGATCCGAGTTTTAAGACCTTTAAATGAAAACAAATTATAAAGAATACACACATACAGCCAACACAAATCCAGATGTGTTAATGAAAGATAAAGAAAAAGATTAATAAAGAAATAAGAAATCCTTAAGAATGGGGTGTAATAGTTATATACATGTACTTAACTTTCTTAGTTCCTGTTGAATTACGCTCCCGAGGCCGCGGAAATCTTACGCTTCTAAAGAAGCAACCATATATAGGAAGTAGGCCTATAGTTAAAGCGCTGTGTAAATAAAGAGCGTACTGTTGAATGTGTAGCTCACATGAAATCCTAGGAATGAAAAATGAGTTCTAACAAATCAAGACTCGTTCTGATACGTGTGTTGGTGAGGACATCTGCTTATATTTTCAATGTTAACTTGACTATTATTAGTCGAAGTATGTTTATCTGCTGAATTTTGGACTGTTAACGTAACATGGCGGCAGCTCACGCTACCTACCAATGTGCAGCCTTGCGTCAAACAAACCGGGTGTTTACCGCACCTGAGCATGCTGGGTGCACTCGTCCCTATTGCTCGGTCTAAACACGTAGGACCCCCCACCCTAAATAAAAAGACGCATTCGTTTGTGAGCGGGACACGGCTTTAACCTGTATATGGGTCACAAAGCCGGGGACCTGAAATAGAGTGGTGAATGGCTTGAGTTGCTCTGGAAGGCTCTACGGTAAAGCAATATTTTTTAAGTCAATCAGGCATGATGGCTTAACCTTTTTTTAGTTTTATGCATGTGTTGCATACTATCACACAAGATTGATAGTATCAGTTATATTTTTTTTATAATCTGTGAACAACTGAAACACATTTTCTAGGGTTGTGAGAGAATGAGTTACTCAAGCTCTGATTTTTCTTGGCCTTGTTTGACCGTAGAAGCAACAAACTCTTAGGTAAAAAAAGTTTAATATCAGAATTTTTTTTTAGTTTGCACAAAAGATACCCAGACTTCATAACTTTTGCAGATGCTGTTATACGGGGAAAATTTACACAGCCCCGTATTACCGCTCTCTCGCCTTTGGGTCAACTCATTTTTAAAATCAGCAATCATTCGCGTCAAAGCGCCCCCACCCCCGAGTCAGATATCTGACTCGAGTTCTGTGGGACATCGGATGGCCTCCTGTAACTTACATTCTGATCTGTTATTTGTCAGCCAAATAAAGGCACATTATAAGACTTGACGTATCCGGGTCACATGATCTCTAGGACGGGTTGAAGCATAAACCCATGACACACCTCCCGGAAATCCGGCGAGCAGTGATCCGAGTTGGCAGATCTATTTTCTTCAGCGGAAAGACATTTGCACAAAGAGGCGAGGATTCCACGGTATCAGGTTCCAAAACGAGGCAAGTTCATCCAGAAGCGATAGGATATGGACAGGGAGCACGGTTGATATCGTTTCTGCCGAATGACATCTGGCAGATTGGGGCTCATCAATTCACCTTTATAGGAAGTGATATTGGCGATAAATAACATTTCTTAATCTAAAAACCTGAACTGTGTCCGCCCGATCAAATATAAACATGTTTTTATGGGCGGTGTAGGGGCCACATGGTCAGCGAACAGAACCTGCAAGTTGTGTCTATAAAACCCCTGCCCTCGCTAAACGGCTGAACTAGCAGAAAATACGTGGTGCTGTTATTAACGAAATATGTAAGTTGGCCAGCAAACTTTTGCTGAAAGTAAAGATATAATTTTTTTGGTCCGGTTGTATCCGGATTTCTATCAACATCTTCTTAACATATCTCAGAATTTAAATATTTACACACAGTAACCTGTATAATATGGTCTGGTTAAGTCTCAATGATAAGACGGTTAATTGAATTTCAATGATGTTATGTAAGAATTTGAAGTCCCTTTATAAGAAATTGTGGTCTAGACATGAACAATAACAAATAATAAGATGAGCTAGTTTATACATATATTTAATTGTATACTCTTTCATTATACTATGAAAAATTTTAAGTTGATGCTCCGTAATGTTTTCACTGATAAAATCGATATTAAATAAATAAAATTTACTTAAATATATGACAAATCATTTTTAATTATTACAGAACAGGACAATGTTTACATACTAGAACAAAATATAATAATAATAATAATTATAATTACAACAATAATAAGCAAACATGAAAAACGACTATAAAAGCAAACTTGGATCGTTGTAACAGGAACCCTTTTTTTTTATAGAATATTAAATATTTGAAAACACTGTTTTATTGGTCTGGGGTTATGTGTGCGTAAGAGACTGCAGGGTCATTAGACAAGAGCTCGGGGAAGAGACGACTTCTGACAGTTTTATTAGGTTTCGCTATATCTGATCCTACCGGCCCGTCTGGCGCACCTGGTCTACGGCGCTGCAGGATTAGAAAATAAACCGAAAGAAAGATTAAACGCATTGGCGTCCGGCGTGATACTGAAAGCTCTGGCAAGCTGAATTCATTTAGGTCAGGTCAAATTTTACTTCATGGCAGGCCTATATATGGATTTAACTTAATTTTAAAGGGGCTTAATCACCTATCAGGCCCTTTTCAACTAAAGGTAATTCGTTGGAGCTTTTATACAAACAGGCCAGAAAACGTGGATATTACCACGCAAAGGCTGTTTGTTTTGTTTATATCAACGTTTTTATAATATGTGGGGCTCGCTAAAATAATCAAAACAGCTTCAAAATGGGCATCTGGCGGATTATTCAGATAAGCCAGAGCTTTGAAAATGGCGTTTTGCTTAAGGTCACCTTTCTACCTCCGCATATATGTAACCAACCACCTTAGTTGATATATTTTCCCCCTAAGTGAACATTGCTGTGTTTACAAACAATTTTTTGATAGACAAGTTCATACATCCTTCACAGAGGCGTTATAAGAACTTTTCATATCCAGAATTACCCCTAGATCATTAATATATACACAGAGAAAACCAGAACTCACATGAGTTCTTATGCAAAAAGGTAGGTGAGTGGGCCCCTTTTATGTTTCAATTTCGTTTGAAAACCTAAAAACGGTCGTTTTCATGGTAACCGGTCTATCAATTTGTTATTCCCATGCCGAGTTACGTGTAGAAACTATATTGGTTTCAATGTTGTTTAAGACAGCAGAATCGGCAAAAACCTTTGCATCTAAACTCATCGAAAAGTCGTTTTAAATTCATATTAGAACCATAGAGTATACATTATTTAAAATTTGTACGGTGTTCTTTCTAGTGGTATACATATGTTTGAAATTTCATTAATTTCATATGATATTTTATATTTGAAATTTAAAAAAAGTATTACACTGTACGCTATTTGTAGCACCTAGTAAAGGGAGCCACTTTTAGCAGACTAATATTAAACTATACGAAAATGTCTAAAGGTTTTTTTTTCCTCTCCATCATGCCTTTATCTATCTTAGACTATAATTTTAATTTTTGATGCAAAAAATGTTAAATTTAAATTTTCAACAAGAAGACACACAGTAGAGGAAAATAAAAAAAATAAGATTAGTTATAAAGTTCAATATTATACCACTGAAAAAAGTGGAATTCTGGTCCCTTTAAATCATTATTTCCTTTAAAATGTTACAAAATTATATAAAAATAAATTGAAAACAATCTTTTTGGTTGATCTAAGATATAGTTTTTTTTGCACGTTCTGTTGTCTTAAAAAAAAAGAAGAAAAATCAAAGTGTCAACCAAAACACAGGTACCTGAAGACTGTAGATCAAGAGTTGCAGTATCTACTGGATCCACACAAGCGACCGCACCCCCATAATATTCGAAGTAAGAGCTGAAGATCCAGTGTAGGGGTTGATCCTCAGATTACTTATATACTTATAATCTTTAGTTAAAAGACGCCAGATTTTAGAATAGGCCCCTTTAAGGACAGGTTGTAACTTAGGAAATATTCCTAGTCCCAAACAGTGGCGTAAATTTATCTTTCAGGATGGGGATGACTCGCACGCGTGGGAGGGTAGTCATATTTTGTTATAAACATAAATAATCCTTTTTACTGTCTATGTGACACATATTTCAAATATATAAAAAATTGTTATAATTAAAAAAAAAACTAAAAAAGTAAAAAAAAAAATATGTTTCCAGTATTGGTTAATACTAAAGGAGGCTGGGATATATAATATTTCATAGTAAACTCAGAAATTGAGCCAAAGTGAATAATTCTAATTATTTATATATATCTTTTCCAATATACGAATATTATTCTCTGAATAAAGCAGGGGGTGATTATATTGACCATTCCTCCTTGCTAAAAGGGAGGGGGATATATACCCAGCACCCCCCCCCCCCCCCCCCCCCATATTGAACCCCTGGTCCCTTACATTAAACACGGAAATCTAGAAATATAAATGATATAATTCGAATGCATTGGTTAC